>JBAKGM010000365.1:35355992-35400182 GCA_037177215.1 Asparagus racemosus | reverse complement strand
TTGTCTTGGGAGCTCTGCGTCTAGGGAAGAAGGATAAGGGCATTTTTGGGTTTTTTGCAAAATACAGCCACTTTTTTATTTACGGCTGACGTGGAAGGGCTGATCCACATTAAATGAACTTTTTAGGGGCTGATCCACATGGGGAAAAATACGAGGGGGCGGGTCACATGAGCTTCATGCTTTTGGGGCCTTGACACAATTTTCCCTTATTTTTCTGTTCTTCTCCCTATAAGAAGCCTGTGTAAATTACTGTTGGAGGCGTAAAGAGCATAAATATTTGGAGGGATAACCGATATACACGATTTACATCCAGTCATAAATCCTTGTCAGATAGCTTTTTATTTTCTATGCTGCTAAAATTTGGTTGCTTACTACTTTGTTCAAACTTCGACTTATCATGCTAGTTATTTGTAACATGTGGTACTTGTTGAGAGTTGAGATGAGGTTTCTATCCATTATATCTGTCAACCTTGGGCGTTTTTTCAAAGTTATTGGGTTGAATGAATGCACGCTTGAGATAGTTTGTCCTATACACAAACTTGCAACCATATATGGCTGAAATTAGCTAGCAAGTGCAAGTCATGTAGATATGTTTTTCTTTGTTAAGATGCAAGTCATGTATTTCTTTGCAGATATCTTCGGAACGAGTTGTTTACTGTAGGAATTTCCTTCACATGTATGGACTATGTTGAATAAATAAGCAATTTATTATGAAATCTTGCAATTACAACTTTTAAATTGTAATCAATGATGCCATGTTTATATTTTCAGATCATTATTTGCTAGTACAGACGCTTTCATCTTCATCTTCTTTGGAAATTTAGCTTTTGTATACAGAATGCAAAAAGAAAACCTAAGACAAGAGGATAGGCAATAAGGATAATAGCAACAACTCCCAGACGATCATGATGGTACCCAAAGTAATCCTTTATAAAGGAGGAAATTGATTTCGGCTCTCCGAACACCATGATCTCCTTGTCTATGTCTCCATATTGTGAACTTAAGAGGGCATTTAATGTCCAGGTCACAGGGCTGATATAGTGAAGCCAAATCCACCACTTCGCGATTTGCTGCAACGAGTCACCAAGGAGAAAATGACCATAATGCATAAAGTTAATTTAGGAATCCTTAAAATTTCTTAACTCAAAAAGATAAATACTAGATCACAAATATGCCGTTAACTTTTTCAGTAGATATATTTATCATATATGTGTTTCTAGGTTTTAAAAAACTCCTAGTCAAAGAGAACTTGAACTGATCAGGAAAGATTGTCAACTACCTATAAATAGGGGGAAATATACATCACGTGTTTGCAATGTCTACCAAGCCTGTGAATCTTATATTAGCAAAGACAAGAAGGATCTTATGAAAAACCTAGAAGGCCTGTCAGTCACAAAGAATTCTGGCCTTTGGTAAATTGTTTAACCTCCTTCAAAGAAGGTGCATAGTTCCAACTTTCAAAGTCTTATATAGAAGGTTAGATAAAAATGAAACATGAGAAGCTATACCATAGGAAAGTGCATTTTTTGAGGCATTGACAAGCATATTGAAATTACATTATCGATTGGAAATAAAAGGGATTGTAAAATAGGAAGAAACAATCGGAGTGTATCAAATAGATTGTGATGCCACTGTGATGCATATGATTGAACACCAAAGATTCTTGGCAGAGTTAACCTGACCAATAAACTGTCGGTGTCGTTGTCTTGATTCTGGACTGACAGGAAGGTGATGGAGGTGTTGGTGGGGGTATTTTTGGTGTTTTCAGTATGTAGAACATAACCATAAAAGGGGAAGAGAGAGAAGAGGGAAAAAAAAGGAGGGAAGAAAGAATACCTAGATCTATTCCAATTCTAGGCGTAGGAGAATATGGGATTCTAGAGATTGAATCCTTTGGACTTAATACTCTATATTTCACATAGTGAATCTATATTTCACATAGTGAATCTATCTCCGAATATCTGAGGACGTAGGCTAGATTTTTGGGTCGAACCTTGTAATCTTGTCTTTTGTGATTGCTTTATTTTTTGCTTTGTGGTTCCTTGGTCTTTCGACGTTTCGATCTCCTAGATCCCATGGTTCCACTTTTGGAATCAGTGTAGATCGGCATCCGTCTTGGGGGTTTATTTGTAACATAAACCATGCGAAACAATTCAACCAAGCTTTATGGAATTAGTTTTACAAGTCATTTTGTGGCACAGATTTTATTCAAGAGCAATGGTGGATCTACTCATGGGGAAGTGGTGTCACATGACACCACTTCCCTTGGAGTATACTGTTTAGTGCCTTGATTTCTAGGTATGGCTATGTAAGAAATTAAAGTCCAAACTAAACAAAGTTTCTTTGCTTCACATTGAAATCCGCAGCAAGAGATAGGAGAATATGTGAAGACCCACTTAATGAGATATATTCCAATTTGACTCAAGATTAAATTAGGTTTTATCCGTTTAGATTTTTTGGTGAGGGATTAATCTACGAGAGTAGGGTACCGTAATTATTGTCAATCCTCTTCTCATCTCCGGTTCTGTTCTCATGTGATAGCAATCTCTCCTTTTCTCATTGCCCATGGATGTAGTACCGAACCATTTAAATCTTGGTGGTCTTTGTGTTTGCTTTTGTTTCAGTATTTTCGCTGAGTATTTTGTGTACTTATCTGTTCAATTTAATCCCAACTGGTTCCTTATATAACCAATGGTTGAAGTTACTAAAATGTGATTATGTATTTGATAGCGTTACTAATGATGCGATTATGTATGTCTGTTTAAATATGAAAATATTTCGGGAATGCTTGTAAATTTTACTTAATTATTAATTACGTGGTTACGCCACTCTCTAGAAATTCTGGATCCGAACTGTTCAAGAATGTCCTAGCATTGTAGTTTGGTTTTAATGTGTGACCTACTGAAAGTGTGTGTAAGCTTCAGTCTCTTAACAGTAGTATGTTACTGGAAAAATCCTTGGGAACAAATATTGTAGAAGCATGACTGACAGAATGAACGTTTTTCATTCTAAGGAATCTAAACCAGGGCGACTTTGTTCCAAGTTAATAATTAAGGGAACTGAAGGAAGCACTTACCGGGCCAGGAACCATATAGCCTGAGAAGAGGTATAGGAATGCATAGCATGGAGATTGCAATATTGAAGCAATTTGAGCATTTGGTGTCACCGAAACGAGCAACATTCCGAGGTAAACGAAATAGAGCAGTGTGCAGAACATTGTGAAGAAGAACCATAAAAACTTAAGAGCTGACCAGAAATAGCCAACTGTTGGATATACGATGATCGCAAATAATCCTATTTGGATAAATACGTAAGGAATCTCAATGACCATCTGCAGAAAATAGAGAACATCAGAACTTGCTATAAATTCATGTAGGCTGCGAGTCTGTATATTCTCAATAAAACTGATTAACCTGTGCAAGTGAGTATGCCCATGGAGAGTACATTCCTGCATATCTCTCACGGTAGAGGACAGTGCGCTCAGTTGCTACAAATGTCAAAATTGATGTCGTGCTTATTATGCCGAAGAAGATTGAGGAAATATACATCAATCCAAACACGTTGAACAGATCTTGTTGGTTGTTTCTTCAACAAACAGAAGAAAGAGTGGCATCAGTACAGAAAGTATGACCCATATTCTATATTTGTTATTGTTATTGTTGTTGTTGGTGCTGTTATTATTTCAAAAATAGAATCCAGTTCAATTTGGACTTCCTCTGTGAAATATGTTCAATGCAGAGAACTATTATCATGCCTGTGTTGGTTGTAGTTTATATAACTCTGTGAGCTGACTCCTCAAGTCTGGATTTTATAGAAGTGTTATGTGACTTATCTCAAATAGAAGCACTGATGGGTGAAAAGAAAACAAAAGAACATTAGCTATCAGTAGCCTATAGTGCTTCTTCAATCAAAACATGAAAACATTTTTTTTTCCAAACCTTTTTCTTTTACCTACATCATTTCTTTTTATATCCTAATCGTGTAGTTTTAACGCTTCAATAGGGCAAGCTCATTCTTTCCAGATATTGTCAGTCTGCGCTTGTATCCTAAATGAGAACTCTAGAGCAATTTTTATGACTTTTTCTGTTGCTATTGCCTATTCTAAATTATTTATTTTAATGAAATAAAGCATTGCCTCTGTAATAGAATCCCATGCACGAAAAGCTGTTACAATTGTCATGTAGGAAATCTTTGGTTCCCAAAAAATTGCAACTGCAATTACAATTTGCAACTAGTTACAGTTAATGTTAATCAATTTCCAGCTAGAAAAGCTGTTATATTACTGAAATTTAAAGGTAAACTTAATGCGCCTGAAATAAACATACTGACTTACATTGTTTTCCCATGCTTCCAGAACAAAGCTGCATATACTGCTGATGAGATTAATGTAAATATCGTGCGCGTCAAGTTATAATGAGGACTTCTCCAGTATGACAGATACTGCTTCCATAGGCAAGCTTTAAACTGCCCCCAACCATTTTGCGGAAAACGGGTAGGGAAATGTAACTCAGTTGAGTCTGGTGGTGGTTTGCTCAGTTGTTTGACTAGCTCTTGGTTATCCCTGAAAATTGGGAAAATTGGTAAATAAGGTAAGAAAACAATTTGCTCCTAGTAAGAAATTTCAAAACTTATCATGATTAGTTTGTCTTGTGTTAATATCAATAACACTTATTTATACAGGATTCCAATTATATAGTCAATATAGATAGATCAATATAGGCATCAGTAATTACTCACCTGTAGAGTGATGACTCTTTGTATACTTGCGCAAAATCTACATTAAGTTGTGCTTCAACAGATGTAGAGGTAACTTCCAACATCCATGTTGCTGGATTGTAATTGTCCTTTATCCTTGGTATTCCAGCAATGCCCTGATACAGGAAGTAAAATCTCAAGTTAGCATTTTGACGATTATGTATTGACCTGAAACGTGCTAATAACTATACTATAACTTATCTTAAATAAAATAAACTAACTTGCTGTAGTTTCGTCTCAAGTACACTGAAACTGTGTAACGTCTAAGTGTACTTAGTCAAACATTGTATCTCTGTTGTTGTTCAAATGACTCTTATATCCTAACTATATACTAATACATCATCAATCAGAATCATGTTCCTCTGGCTACATCTTCCATTGTGAATATTTATATTCGTTTATCTGCTTAAATGTTTTGAAGGATGCACAGTATTCATATGTTTTGTTCCTTCATGCAGTTTTTTCTCTCAAATTACATCTGCGACTAAACTCAATCAAATAGTCTGTCAAGTCTGCTATGCCATTCATTAGTATTCTGTGCAAGTCTCTTACTTCTTTCCTATGTAGTGAAGGGGGGGCTCTGTTTTCAAAGTCTCAAGCCTCTGTTCTCAAGCCATAAGCCTGCGACAATCAACTAGTCAGGTAGCTTACTATCTGCTTTTCTTCATTCTTTTATTTCCTTTTTTGACCAAATACATCTTCCTTCACAGCAAAAACTTTGTTGTACCTTATATCGTAGATAATGATTAGTGCCTACATGCGTTCATTCTGGTGTTAGTCAATTATTCATTTAGTTCTTCTTTAAATATCTGCCTGCCTGTGTTTGTTTCTTTTTTGTCCTTTCCAATTTTTCCCTAGCCCACGTAGTTGCATCCTTATACTTTTGTTGATGGCCTGTGTCTCTGGTCCATTGACGTTGTAGCAATCTTGGATACTCGACACGTTTATTTTAAATGGCTCTTCATTTTTTACTTTATCGCAAAAAATGTGCCATCTTTATGTGAAGGAACCAAGTATAACAATCTGATGATGTCGAATTTATAATTTCATCTCTGTTACCAATGACCTGCCAACATGTTATGGCGTAGAAATATTGATCTTGTTGTCACCCTTCAGGTAAAACCTATTACCTGGGTACTTCTATGGAGTCGTGCCCGCATCGACACATGTCGTACTCGCAACTGTACCAGACACTTCTTGGACACTACTTAAATATATGAATACATTTAGACTGGTATCCAATTATACAATGCATGTTTAATTTAAAACACTTATATACTTCTTAGATATACAACCCACACATCCATTTTTGTAACTTGTTGGGTAAGGGTTGAGTTTGTTTCAGCTTTAAGAACTACGATTTAAAAAGGCATAAATATAGCTCAGAACATTTATTATATCCCGTGAGTTTCATCCACGCCCCCATACCCTACCTTTTACAAATTTGTCGTGTCCTGTACCCACACCCGCACCCGTACCCACACCCATGAAACTTATGGTAAAACTATACTGAATCCTTTGGGTTAGACGCAGTTAAAATGTTGTCCCCTCCCCTGTAGCATCTTTGTAATATTGCATTATTCTCATACTTGCAATATCAATTTCATGCATACTACCAGAAGGTTTGGCATTAGCACCAAGGTTGCAAATTATAGTAGTGCATTTACGTTGAGAAATGCAAATAATGGCACACTAGTACTAAACACTGCAAATTCTAACATGTGAAAACTTGAAGTTATTGCTTTTCCTACTCCTATCTACTCACTACAAGATCAAATTGTAGCTCATCAATTCTACTTGTTAACCAAATAACTACAAGTACGTTTTGCTTCTTGAGCCATCATATTTATGTGCACTGCATTCAAAGCTTCATCTACTATTGATGTGCTATATCTCAGTTGGTACCCTGTCATTTACATATAGTTCATCTGTTCCCAATAAAATGTATGCTTTCTCCCTTCTTTTATCATTCATGGAAATATTATTTCCAATTCCATTTCATCTTAGTTTCCTCAATCAGAAAAGGTTTGATAGGGGGTCCAAAAAATAATTAAACGCGATAACACATATGATTTTTTTGGCACACTTGATTAACATGTAAAGATCATTACATAACAAGACATTGAACTAGGGTATATATTTATACCTATTTGTGCATTGGAGTCATTTTTATTCATGTACTTTTGTATATGAAGAAGACGCTTGATCCTCGGTTTCTTCCTTATGTCAAGAAGAGAATTAACTCAAATCCATTCTCTGACTCAATTGTTTTTTATGGCATTTATATATCCTTCCTTGTTTTTCGTGGAATTTATATACCCTAAATTGTTTAAAATTGGCACATTAATATCTTTTATTACGCAAATGTGAAAATTTTCATATAGGACCCAAACATGAAAATTAGAATGTGAGTGTTGCATGAGAATTTTAGGAGGGAATTCTCGCATTTGCATAATTGAGGGTATTTAACTGCAAGTTTAGGGTACTTAAGTGCAAGTTTTAATTTAAGTTGTAAAAACCAAGTGAGGATATATAAGTGCTGCTAAAAACAAATTAGGGTATATTAGTCCAAATTTGAAGAACCTTAGGGGTGTATAAATGTCAAAAACAAGTGAGGGTATATAAGTGGAAAATAGGGAAAATTTAGGGTATTTAAATGCCATAATTGAGCTAGGCAGTATCATAGCAGACAGTTCATCTGTAACTGGTAACAGATTGTAGATAGTGGTTTTATCGTGTTCCATGGTAAAAAGGACAATCCCAGAGAGGGAGAGCCAGGTTTCTATTCATAGCAGAAAGGTAATAAGGTACAATTTCGTATTTTCCCATGCGGTACTAAATTAGGCTCTCTGTGTTTCCTTATACAATAATAATTATAGTACTTTGTATGTCATTTTCATAAGACCTTGGAATAAGATGATTGGTAATAATGAATTTTATGGCTCTGGCAAATGCTAACTTCCAAGTTCCAGCCTTCGTGAAACTTAAGATCAGTGTCAATATATACATCCTAAATTAGACTAGAGAGGCAGGCCTCTTGTGTATCTTAATTCTTAACCTACCTTACAAGTAAACTTCATAACCCGAAAAGATCATGCATATCATAAAACTTACCTCGAAGTACTCAATAACTTTATTTGAATGTTGACCTAATGGCCCAGCATATATCAATTCACCTCCCCTTTTCATGAGAATTAGCTGCAGGAAAATGAAATTTTTTTTCCGTTAAAATCCGAATAAATTGCAGAAAAGAAGTAAATCCGGGGAAAGGGTATTACACACTAAATGGCCATCACAAGAAATTAAGGCATAGGAAGAACTCTCCGTTGGCTATACTTCAAGTATTCAATGTTAATAAACCTGAAATTTAGGGATCTTTTAGGAGGTTGGACTTTTGCTACAATGCCCTGTTATATATTCTTAAAATGAACAGTAAAACCAGGGAGCTTGTATAGTGATCATGTGGATGTTTTTCATCCACTGATGAAATAAATGTTTTGTGCTGTTTAATGAGAAATATGACCTATAGCTTTCACAAATTTAGGGTTAAGTGGAGAAAAAGTCGCCACGTGAATTTAGGATGAAACTTATGCCTGATTCGTTTCAATACACCATGTTAGTCAAGTCAGTGGAGTATGAAGACATGTCTTGACTATAAACATTTTAGATTATAGTTTAGTTTTCCTTATTATTACAAAAAATTAATTTCCCTTATAAATCTAGTTTCTGTTTTTTCTCACTGTGTTTATGTGACGGCATTGCCTCTATATTTGCAAGACAAATCAATTATTACCTCATCAAATGTCTCAAATATATCAGTACTAGGTTGGTGAATAGTGCAGACAACCGTTCTTCCTGTCCCCACGACATTTTTCACTGCACGCATAACAATTGTAGCTGCTCTTGCATCCAAACCTGATGTGGGTTCATCCATGAATATAATAGATGGATTTGCGACAAGCTCTACTGCAATTGTCAGTCGTTTCCGCTGTTCAGTAGATAATCCGTTGATCCCAGGTATCCCAACTAAGGAGTCTTTAATTTCGTCAAGCTCAATTGTTTCAAGGACTTCAGTTATGAATTCCTGATAATCAAATATAATTGTTTTAGTTCAGTCCAACCTTTACAGACAAGGAGTACATCTAAAATTGAACTGGTACTTTCATTGCCCAAGCATGTTTATATGTGTACTTTATGCAAAAATGAGGTTATGCAGAAAACTCACACGTCTAGTAGTTGGATCAACTTGTGATGGAAGCCTCAACCAAGCTGAATATATTACTGACTCCTCTACTGTAATATGTGGAGAATGTATGTCGTTCTGCTCACAGTAACCTGATATCCTCGCAAATGTTTCTTGAACCTTAGGATATCCTCCAATTGTTATCTCCCCTTCAATAGTACCCCCTGTTTTTCTTCCAGAAAGAACATCCAATAGTGTAGTCTTTCCTGCACCACTGACACCCATCAATGCTGAAAGAATTCCAGGTCGGAATGCACCGGTAATATTATGGAGCAGCTGTAGTTTAGTTTCTGTATGGCCATGTTCTTTCATTTCCTGATAGTTAGAATTATAATGTAAGTATACTAAAAGAAAATCTACAAACAATTTAGACCTCTTAGATAAGAGACAGTGACGATTTGAACATGATTACCGGAGGAGTGTCGACATAGTATTGTACATCCCGAAATGCTAATGTGAGGGGAACAAAGGGTAAAGTCATCCTTCCTGCAGCATGTTTCTTAAAAATCAATCTATTTTGATTTAAGTACTATCCAATATTGATGTTTGATGGTTCTTCCTCCGTTGAATAAAAAAAAAAAAAAACAAAGCGTCTACCCTTTTTCCGATGTTCTGTTGAAGTTCCGAAAGATGTATCTTTGGATGTATGCGTTAGGTCCGTTACATTCCTAGAGCCTTCTCTCTTTATTTGAGAAAGCTTATCGCGGGAGATGATTGCTCGAGATACTCCTGGTGCTGAAAATTGGAGTATTCTTGTTAGTTCATTTTTCTCTCTAGGAAATAAGATGAGTTAAGATCTCCCCAGCTCAAGAATATTTTTTTTCATGGGTTGAATAGTAAACTGGAGAGGCGTAGTAAAATATATTACAATTAGTTGGCATGGCTTACGTTTTTTGAAAGTTATTGCCAAAGTAAATGCCACATTGAGAAGTAAAACATATCCGACCAAGGCACCCGCTGATATCCAGTAAAAATAGCCATGGAAGTCCAGTCCACGGCTTGTCAACACTTGCTCTCCTATAGTTATATTTGCTGATGAAATCTGTGAAATAGGAAATATTCAGAAAGGAGTTTGAGAGAGATTTAAGTGAGGATAATGTGAGAACCAGTTACTCGGGTGTTGCGCCTTACCTTTTCCCACCGTGGTGCGAGGAACTCATTTACTGCCAAGCCTATCTCTGCGTATGTTAATGGGGAACACCAAAATCCCCATTTAAACCAGCTCGGCATGGAGTCTGCAAAAGAAAACCAGCTGCATTTTAATTTTCATTCTGAAATGTGATTCCACTTGACTCTTCCTTTGTTTTGTATATTAGGCACACACATCATGTCTCTTTATCTCTTTGTCTATACACTTTTCTACTCTGGACTAAGTTACATGGACACTTTATCTAGGCTCCCATGTGCATGATTGACACTTCCCTATCCGTGTCCATGTCCGACACTCGTTGGACACCCGACACTCCCTGGACACTTCTTAAACATATACATAAATTTATTCGGGTGTGTCCTCAATTATATAATGCATTTTAATTTTTAGTTTAAAACACTCATGAATCGTGATACACTTCTTGGATGAATTACCTTCTACCTCAAATTTCTGCAACTCGTTAGACTCAGTTTAGGTTCATTTTTGCCCATACCCAATTTATAAGTATGCTTTAAAGGGTTGTTTAGGTACCTAGAAAACCAAGCAATTTCCAATTTATAATTTACTAAATAAAGAAACATAAATTATAGAAAGTTTAGCTCTGTTAACATATGAATGGAAAAACTATATCGATCTCATGTAAATTGTATGTGTGTGTGCGCGCGCGCGTGTTCCCGTATCCTACGTTTTATAAATTTGTTGTGTTTCCTGCATCTGCACCCGTATCCGTGCAACATAGACTCTGGGAGAATTTAGTAGGTTTTGTCTTGGTTACACTAGTGTGAACTGTTTGGTCAACATTAGGTTTGGTCTAGGTGCTGTCATCTAGTGGATTTTAACTGGAAAAAAAAGTTCGCACAATTGTTTCGTGGAGCTCAACTGGTTAATGCTTGACGTAGGATCCCATTTTCATTTATAAAGCGTGTGATAATGATGATACTGATGATAAGATTAGAATGTGGATGGAATAGACTTACCGCGTGGGAGAATGAAACCACCAAATGTCATGACCACTAGTAAAGACAAGGTACAACTAATCGAAGAAGCCACTGCTGTTTGGAAATACGAGGCAAGGAAACGAAACATAGAAAGTGACATCTGGTGCACAGTGAATAGTAGAAGAAATTGGCGAAAGAACCTAAGAAGACATAAGAAGAAAGCTGATCAGAGATATGCATGTGTCTTCTCAACCTTAAGAGTTGGAAAACTAGGACAACTTTGAAATCAACCTTGCTGGCTCTGGGCTGTATCCAATTCCGTAGTACGTAATAGACGTCCATATTAGAGATTCTATCAGAGAAACAGGAATTTTTAAGAGGAAAGCAGGAATCGCGTAAGCCCACGCAGGATAGAAGTAAAAGTCGCGCTGCTTGTAGAACACAGGTAGTCTAGAAACTGTCATAGACAACTCTGGATATCCATTGACCATATGGATCATTAGAGTATAAAACAGCGCTCCGAGGTAGCTATTAGCATGAAGAACATCAACTCCCATCCGTGTACGCAGGAAAAAAGTCATTGTGATGGTTGCAGTAATAGAGAGCTGCAAGAAGGGTGGATAACTGCTTGAGCTGAATGCATGTTTTGTCACATCAGCAAAAAAAAAAATTTAACCCAGAGAGTAGTATATACCTGAGTTGTTTTGAATATGTATGTAAAGGAATTCCTCTTCATGATAAGAAGTTCCCTTGCCATGCAGGCTTTAAATAGTTCCCATTTTGGCAATGAATAAGTGCTGAAAGATAAAGCACTTTTATGGCTCTGAGACTTGTCATAGGGCTTTGATAGATCCTCTTCAAGCCTCTGTCCAACGAAGTACGTCTTAAATTTCTCGAGGAACTGATTGACTGAGACATAGTGATATTGTTCATGTGGATGAGACCAGTACTGTTGTTGATCTTTTCTGGACAATACCTGAACATGTTTCAAACAAAGACCTAGTTTTGAGGATCTGTGAGAACATGAGATTAGGCAATAAACACATCATTCTTGTTACCTCTTGCAAAAATTCAGCTTCTCCTTTTCTCTTTGGGCATTTGAAGCCACATTCTTCAAAAAAGTTAAGAATTTCATTACGAGGACCATGATATACAATCTTTCCTTCTGCCATTAAGATGATATCATCAAATAGATTATAGGTCTCAGGTGCAGGCTGGAGAAGTGAAACCACAATAGTAGTTTCTGTGATGTGAGCCAATTGTCGAAAACAAGAAACAATTTGGAATGTCGTGGAGCTATCTAGTCCAGTTGATATTTCATCCATAAATAGAGCTTTTTTCGGTCCAACAACGATCTCGGCTAGCAAGTTACATTTGCATGGTAAGACTTACATATAGTAATAATTAAAATCATAGGAGATAAGAAAATTGAAGTGGCAGTACATTATGTTAAGTCCTAGCTTTAAAAAGTTAGGCAGGGAGTATTAGTTGGATTTTTTTTTTTTTTTTTTTCCTTGGTACTTTTCATACTACCTGTAGTCAATCTTTTCTTTTGGCCACCCGAGATTCCTCTTCTCATGGCATCTCCAATCATAGTATCTGCACAGATGTCCAGCCCCATTATCTGCTAACCAAACATTATTTACAAAAGTGAATTAGTTCCTGAGATGAACTAATCAAGTGTTTACTCAGACTGTGATGCAAAACTTTAGCTTCTGTCATACGATTGCTATTGAGTAGGGGATAAGTTACCTTTAGTATATAGTCTGTTTGGAGACTTCTTTCTAATCCCTCCACAGAAATTGCCTAGATTTAACAAAACCAATCTTCAGTTAATTTTTGTGCAGGATATGAGTAGAACTAACGAGCTATTGCATGAAATCATCAAATTAAGCCTGAAATTCTTTAGTGTTATCTAATCAACATAAATACATATATAGAGTTCGAGCTGGATAACTTGATGGACAAATAATTCGTTTATTGTACTGATCTTTATTATCAAATGAGTCTCTTGTTACTTTAAACGTATAAAGCTGCTAAAAATCTAGTATAGACCCGTTGTGGAAGAAAAAATGCCATAAAATGAAGCAATTTACCTTCATATACGTATCTATGTCAGATTCAGGAATAATTCCAGCCATCTTCTCCCTTCTACTGACTTCCTTCATAATTTCTTTATGGGAAAGAACAATTTGAATTGAGGATGACATTTTTAGATGACGTCAATCGATCAGTATCTAGAAATGATTTCAATTGATGTGAAGACTTTACCAGCTCTGTTTCCAACACCTTGAAAGCGTGCTGAAAAATCCAAAGTCTCTCTCACTGTCATCTCAGGAATGTGCAGGTCATATTGGCTTACATAAGCTGCTGTTTTCTCTGGGACAAACTCTTCCAATTTGAAGCCATTATATGAAATTTCTCCTGTAACCTGTGTGGTACGAACTCATTCATGAAAGGTTGAAATTTTTCATATAGAAACCGGCGTAAATTGTCAAATTACTTGAATATGAGATTTGTTTTGGTTGAATCCAGCGATTGTTGCCTTTACATGTTTATGCACGAAACCCACTACTGATTGTTAAGGTTAGAAGGCATGCATGTTTGGGCTGTTGGATTTATTGTGAAACAACTGTTGGCTCACTGCTACTGAGGAAAAACATTTTATCAGGACAAATGAGGAAGGATAAATTTGTTGGATGTACTGTAACCAGTAAAACCCTAACTAATTGAACTAAATTTAAACCATTTGAGAGGAAAAGGAAGAGATTGAGGACTAATACTACAAACAGATGGAGTAATTAATGCTGGATTTTATTCATTTCAGTAAGTAAAAGTATTTGTACTATTCTATCACAGTATTCATTTAATTTACATAGATCTGATCAGTGAGCCTGTTTTTCTTCCCTTATATAGATAGTGCAAACTGCTCTATACCGTAATGTTTAGTTATGTCGTAAAATGCAAAAACACTACATAATATTAGAGATGAGACAGATATCTAGATTACAAACTTTTTCTTGGTCATCTTTAAGTTAGATAAATCATGCTATAGTACAATCAAGATTTTATCTTCAAAAGTACATATAAAGTGGCAGCTTGTACTCTTTTTTTTTTTTAAAAATAATTACACATTGATATTTTATGTCAGAAAGATTTTCTCCCCGGTGTAATTGGTAAATTTAACAGGATAAGAGTTTATTTGTGTGTGTACACAAGGATGTTTGTGTGTGTGTGTGTGTGTGTATTGGTGTTGAAATCTTATATAGTGTGTTCAAGTTATCTAAAGCTTTAACATAGTTTCCAATAGTCCAAATTATACTGCCCTACTTATAATGCTAGAAATGGCTCCTGTTATGGAACCAACGATCTTTGAAGAAGCTTGAGGACATACATAGTTTACGGTCAAGGAGTACATTAAGGTTTCATGGCAAGGAAAAATTATAGGTAAATCAGAAATCTACCGATCAACAAATATAGAGACGTAAAAATGCATAGATTTATGATTATCCTATCCGGAGTAACAGAAAGACCAAAAACCTTGAGATTCTTGTCTAACTGGCCTGCCAGTGCTAGCAACAGAGTAGTTTTTCCGCATCCCGGAGGTCCAAGTAAGAGAGTCATCCTGCAATCCAGAAAGGCCCTCCATTAGTAAACTTCCATGCACAATACAAACTGAGACGTTCTCATAGTTAAGCAAGCGAATATGACTTTGGATAATGACACTGTCCATTCTATAACGAACACCTTAGATTCGGAACTTGACTTTAGTTTTAATCTAGGTGCGTAACAATGCTAAATACTTTCCTGGAAGGCTTGATAACGCCACTGATATCCCTCAGGATGCTTATCTTTGTTCCTTCTGCCCTCAAACCAGGAACCTTTGCAAGACCCTGTGCAAATAAAACATAGACTTAGGATTTTTTTTTTTTTTGTGAAAGTATTCAACCAAATACTCCGTTTAGGGTTAAAGTTACTTAATTTTTTGTTTGAAAATACCAATTTGCATAAAATTTACTGCAGACTAAAGATAATCTTAGAAAACCAGCTTTAGAAAGTCATTTCTTTCATTTTTCTTTTTGTAAATATATGGACCATAAGTATCGTGCAAGGTAGAACGAAACCATGGGTTAATATATAAAAGTTATATAACTAAACTTGAATGCTGAGTGCGTATCTCACCGAAAGAAATCCTTTGGCAGCATTCCACAAAGTGGGTAGAGGCTTCCCTTTGACTACTTCACACTTGGCTTCCACGGTCAAATTCTTGTACCGTACTTCAACAGTGGGAAGTTTCACATTTACTCTGGAAAACGTACATCTTGATCATTGCGAAGTCGGATCCGACACAATGTATATGTGTATCACATACATCACAGTTGTACAATATACATGAAAACATACTTTTTCTAGGAAAGAATCTGTACATTTTGTTGCAAATCTATAGAGTTATTAGATGTGTCTATATAAAGGTTTCTTGCTTGCATGTATTGAGTTATGCACATGTGGCTGCTAATTCCTGACAAACTCTTGATCAGGGATAAGTTGGGTCCTCTATAACCAAGAGGCTAGACTCCACTTCTTTTTGGAATACCCTTCTGTGATTTCTGCATTCCTTGTGAAAGAGTAACTTCAATATCAGTGGATTACTTGTTAGGGTTATATGCTGGATATTTTAGATGGCAAAGAATTCCAAAATTTTGAGAAACAGTTTTGAATCCTCCTGGTTTGACTAGTTTTTTTTTGTAAATATAAAATTTCTTCCCCTGGCTAAATATCGTGGGCCGGTGGTCTTACCTGATAAGCTTATTATCCTCATGGTCACTGCTTATGTTGTCGGCATTTGTAGTGCTTTTGAACTTCTGATACTTTTGTTATTGTTGTCACTTGTATTTTTGAACTTCCGGTATCTTTTTGTTATTGTTTGCACTTGTACATGTAGGTGTCCTTCTGTTGAAGACACTATGCATTGGGTCTTCCTGGGCCCTGATCTGATTAACTTCCTCTTATTTCTGATTTATGATCGTCTTAATTCCTATCTTTTGTTCCATTGATTTTTAGATGGTGAAGATGATTTTTCATCAGATGCCATATAAGACATTGATTCAACGTGATTAATCATTTGGATATAGAAAGTGTTGATTGTCGATAGACAACCTGTACTATATAGCCCAAATTGAGGATAAACCCCCTGTAGTTCTATCTTTGCGAATGGACCCCCTGAGTGAACTTTTTTTTTTTTTGGGTGCTATGAGTGAACTTTTTTTTAGACTCTTTTGTAAAAGTGAGAAAAAAGTTCACTCTGGGGTCTATCCGCACTTGGGCTAATACTACAGAGGTCTATCAGCACCAATAGAACTACAGAGGGTACATCTGCAATTTTTAGTTAATGATGTCCAACTATTTTTTACCAGGATATACATTAAAGCAAAACCAAAAGAGCTTAGAAACTCACCAGAGGATGCCACCTCGTCTTCCTCCTTCTCAAAATTTTTTACATGTGTCATATCATCTAATCAGTCCATTTAAATTGCTATTATATCTCAACCTTTAATTTAAATAAATAAATATATATAGTAAAAATCAAGTTATAATCAATTAGAGTATCTTTTGCAATATTTTTAGTAACTAAATCAAATCACACCTAAAATCAAATCCCCTCATTTAGGCATTTCTTTTCTATATATGGAGAAAAAAATTTACATTTCGGTTTTATGGAAAATTGATAAACCTATTTACCCATGAAATCTGATTTTATTTTTCTGGTCTCATACTTTCTTCAAGAACTCCGATCACTTATTCTCGTCTTAAATTTTTTACACGAACTCCAAATTATTATTCCGATCTCCGAAAAATACATCCAGCAATTAATCTAGCACCGTCCAATATTTAATTTGTGTATTATTTTTTTATCGATATTAGTTGTTTCAATTTTTTTTAGATTGTTAGTTTTTAAATCCTATGTAATTTTAACTTCAACCCATGGCTCTTTAATTGCTTGAAGGAAAATAACTCAGGTATTTCGTCTACCCCCATCCCATATAATTGTTATTTTAATTTGTGTAGTAGATTTCTCAGTTTTAATTATTACTAAAAAATATATTAATTTTTTGGATATTGAGTTTTAATTCCAAAAATAACTCTTCGATATTTTATATACGATCAAAGACACTATTAATTGGAGAAATATTATTTAGGTATTTATTTTACATCCCTTCAATAATTATTTTTCATTTAATATTTTAATATTTTTAATATTTTTTATATTATTGTAGAAAAACAAATCGGTGATTTTTTATCTTCAACCCATGATGCTTTTGTTGCTTGGAGAACATAATTCGGGTATTTAATATAAATAAATATTAAAATTTTTAAAATATATTTTTTATTTTTTAAAATATTATAGCAATTATTTATTTTATTTTAATTTGTGTATTATTTTTACCCCTTTTAATTGCAAAATTATTTTTTTTAGATTGTCGGTTTTTAATTCCTATGTAATTTTATCTTCAGCCCATGGCTCTTTAATTGCTTGGAGGAAAATAATTTAGGTGTTTTATCTACCCCTGTTAAATATAGTTTTTATTTTAATTTGTTTACTTTTTTTATTTTTATTTCTTATAAAAAATATTAATTTTTGGAACTTGAGCTTTAATTCTGAGAAACAACTCTTCGATATTTTATCACGATCCAAGACACTATTAATTGAAAAAAGATTATTCAGGTATTCATTATACAACCCTTTAATAATTATTTTTAATTTAAAATTTATAATATTTTTTATATTACTATAAGAAAACAAATCAGTGATTTTTAATCTTCAACCCTCGACGCTTTTGAATCTTGGAGAACGTAATTCATGTATTTAATATATTCAAAAAACATTTTATAATATATTTTTTGGTTATTTAAAGCATTGTAGCAATTAATATTTTTTGTTAATATATTTTTAGTTTTTTAAAATATTACAACAATTAAAATATATTTTTTAAAATATATTTTTGATTTTTTTGAAATATTACAGTAATTATAATATATTTTATGAAAAACTATTTTTAGTTTTTAAAAATATTACAGCAATTTAAATATATCATAATATATTTTAGTGGATTTAAAAATATTACAGCATTTTAAATTGTTAATCGAAAGAAATAAGATTTTGAATTAAAAATTTTAATTAGAGTTTTTTATTTTTTATTTTCATATAATTGTAAAACTTTAATTCACATTTTCTAAATAATTCTGAAATTAAAATTTTTCCAAAATAATTTTAAAATCTAAATTATCTCAACAACTTTTGAATTCATAGTTTTGTTAGTGAGTTTATGTCAACAACTTTTGAATTAAATAATACTAAAATTTTAGTAACTTTTAGATTATCAAATCTTACTTCAATTTAACTACCTAATTTAGTTCATGTTCAAAATTTGAATATTTATTATATTTTAATTAAAAACAATTTATGGTCTTTTAATTAATATTTACGAAATAATACCAAACTTTTATTATGTTTCAAATTACCAAATTGATCTTACTAAATATATATTACTAATTTCAACTACCAAGTCTTGCTTTCATTTAATTACCTAATTAGATAGTGCTCACAAATTTTCAAATTAAGCAAACTTATTATAATTTAAAATATATCTGAAATAATACTAAAATTTGTGTAAATTTCAAATATTTAAAATTGTGAAATTTTAAATCAATGGTCGTTAAATAATACTAAAATTATAATTTTTACCCAAATAAATTTTTCATTTTTATATAATTTGAAAATTTTAACCAAAGAATACATTGAAATTATTACAAAGAAGTATTTTTTATTTTTCCCAATTTTTACCCAAATAATACTTTGCAATTTGCAAAGTATTATTTTCAGTTTTTCTAAATTTTTACCCAACGAGTACTTTAAAATTATAATTTTTTCAATTTTTCCAAAATATTATAGCCTTTAAAATTATTTAAAATATATTTACAGTTTGTTAAAATATTACAGCAAATACAAATATTTTTAGAAAAATAGTTTTAGCTTTAAAAAATATTACAGAACGTTAAATATATTTTAAAATATATTTTAAGTTTTTAAAAATATTACAGCAAATATAATATATTTTTAAAATATATTTTTGGTTTTTAAAAATTTTTAATTTTTCAAAATATTGTTTTAGGCTATCAAATTTTTACCCAAATCTTATTTTGAAATTATTGCAATGTATTATTTTCAAAGTTTTCCAAATTGTTACCAAATAATATTTTTAAATTATTCCAAAAGTTTGCCCAAATTAATTAGAGGTTTTATTTTTCATTTTTATATAGTTGTGAAAATGTAATTCATATTTTTTTAAATATTTCGAAAATTAAAATTTTTTCCTTACTAATTTTAAAACTAAAATTATGTCAACAACTTTGAATTTATGATTTTGGTTAGCGATTTTATGTCAACAGCTTTTGAATTAAATAATTCTAAAATTGTAGTAATTTTAAATTACCAAATCTTACTTTAACTTAACTGCCTAATTTAGTTCGTGTTCAAAATTCTAATATTCTTGGTATTTTAATTACAAAATATTTATGAAATAATACCAAAATTTTATTAAACTTTAAATTGCCTAATTGATCTTACTAAATATAAATTGCTAATTTAAAGTACTAAATTTTACTTTAATTTAACTACCTAAATTAGATAGTACTTGCGAATTTTCAACTAAACGAACTAATTAAAATTCAAAATATATTTGAAATAACACGAAACTTTGTGTAAATTTTAAATTACCAAAATTGTGAAATTTTAATTCAATGGTTATTAAATAATACTGAAATTATAATTTTTCCCCAAATAAAAGTTTTTATCGAATCTACAAATTAAAATTTGAATTTATTTCATTTCCATATAATTGGAAATGTTTACCCAAACAATACATTGAAATTATTGCAAAGGATTATTTTTGATTTTTCTAAATTTTTACCCAAATAATACTTTGAAATTATTGCAAAGTATTATTTTTTTTATTTTTCTATATCTTTACCCAAATAATACTTTGAAATTATAAATTGTTTGGTATTTCCAAAATATTACAGCAATTAAAATTTTTGAATTATTTTTATAAAGTATTACACCAATTGAAATATTTTTATTGAAATATATTTTTAGGTTTAAAAAATATTTCAGTAATTATAATATATTTTTTAAAATATATTTAAAGTTTTTTAAAATATTACAACAATTGTAATATATATTGAAAATATATTTCATTTTTTAAGATATATTTTCGTTTTTTCTAACTTTTTACCCAAATAATACTTTGAAATTATTTCAAAGTATAATTTTTAGTTTTTTCAAATTTTAGCCAAATAATACTTTTAAATTAATATTTTCTCAGTTTTTCTAAAATATTACAACAATTAAAATTTTTGAAAATATATTTTTAGTTTTTTAAAATATTATAGCAATTAAAGTATATTTCTATTTTTTTAAAGTATTTCAGCAATTATGATATATTTTTAGTTTTTTAAAATATTACAACAATTATGATATATTTTTGAAATATATTTTTGTAATTTGAAAATTTTCAGTTTTTAAAAATATATTTACGGGTTTTCTCAATTTTTAAACAAATAACACTTTTAAATTATAATTTTTTCTATTTTTCTAAAATATTACAACATTTAAATTTTATTGATAATATATTTTGAAATAATTAATTCTAATATAATTTTATCAAGGAAGTTTACCAATATCCCATCCCTGTTATTGAAATTATGTTCGAAATGTCATGCACCCATTATTCGATCAAGTTCTAAAATATAAATTAGTACATCTAAAAATATGAGTAATATACATGAATAATTCTGAATAATTATTTTTAGAAGTTGAGCAAATTCAAAATTTCAAAAAAAACATGATATTTTGCATATAAATCATAATAAGTATTAAATTTTAGATTTGCACAGCCACAAATAATATTTCAAATCATGAAAATAGAATTAAATTTTAGATTTGCACAACCACAAATAATGTTTAGAATCTAGAAAATTCTAATGTAAGCATGAAAATTAGATTATATTTCATAGAAATTTAGAATAATTAATTCTAATACAAAATTTCTAGGAAATTTACCAATATCCGATCTCTGTTATTGAAATTATCATCAAACTTCAGTCTACCCTTTCTCCAATCACGGTCTAAAATATTAAACAGAATATCTGAGAATATAAGTAAGCTACATGATTAATTTTGAATAATTATTTCTGGAATTCGAGTAAATTCAAAATTCTAGAAAAACATGATATTTTGCATATAAACAGTAATAAATAATAAATTTTGGATTTGCACAGATAAATAATTTTTTCGAATCATGAAAACTCGAATATATACAATAATTGCTATAATATTTTCTACAACTAGTGGAAAAATAAAGACACAATCAGGTTGACTTATTTATGCATTACTTAATTTTGAAATATAATTTTTTAAAGTTAAATTTACTAAATAAACATATTTTTATTTTGCAGAAATGGACAAAGAACCAGCTCTTTCAACTCTGAAGAAAAGGGATTAAGACTGAGAAAAAATAATTAAAAATTATTAAAGTTTGTCTTAATATTTTGCTTATTACATCCGGTGACTAGCTAGTTGATTGATTGAGAATTTTTTTTTTGTGATGCATCATTTGCGAATAATATTTTGTGAACATTAAACTGTCTTATATCTTAATTTCATTCAAGTTGTATTTGAGATATTTTGATTATCTTCATTTTATGCATTTATTATGAAAGAAATTAGTTTAAATAATCTTAATTTTAATTATAGGTTTATATAAGTTGTTTAATATCATTATTTCTAGGCGTGTACATGTTCTCTAACATCAATGAGGGTGGGTGAGAGTGGAATTCATGTGCTTCGATGGGGTTTGAGTCATTAGATGTTTAAATCGGATAAGAGTGATTGAAACACGACGAAACATAAATGAATTGCGTTAAGACCGTACTTAGTACGGGCTAAAATACTAGTCATAAGTTAATACAACATCCCAAGGCCTAAACATATAATTTACTTTGCTGGCAACGTAAACAGCAAAAGTTTACGTACCTGTCCATTCTCTCTCTTTGTTTCTGCAGCAGCCGGAGGTTATCGTTCTGAATGTGCTTGATGAGTTTCTCGATGAGCAGACGCCTCTCAAGAGCCCCGAGCTTGGTGACGTCAACAACCCTCTTCTCTCTCTGATCCCCATTGCCGTCTCCATCAACCACCGACCTTCGCACTCGTTCGAGGGTTCCCAATCTCTCGATCGCTGCCCACTGGAGCTCATACTCATCCTCATCTTCCCCTGCTGAGACAGCGCTCGAATTTCTTCCAAATGAAGACCTTATGCTTCCTGCTAGCTCCTCTAGCTCAACGTCACTGCCTACTAACCGGGCCATTCTTCTGCTGCTAATGAAAGGAGGGAGTGAGAAAGATATGTATATATATAGGGAAGATTTCTCGGACTGAAAACGAGTCGACGCAGTTGCATATGAAACATGGCTTGAGCTGTATTTTATTGACATACGGTGAGCTTAGATTCTTTGTCATGTATCGTTTGAATCTAACCCCACGTTCGAATATTGCGGTTGAGAATAGGTCTGCGCGTAGAAGATGGACCGCGCGTAGAAGATGGACTGCGCACTTCTCCAAGTGCGTGAGGCTTTCCGTTTTATTTCCTAATCAAGTGGAACGTGGTGGCTTAATTCTGGGTGCGTTGGACTGGGACGTTTACTTTCGTTGAGTGGGATCATTATTTCGCGGAGCAATTAATGTGATTGGCCAGTAAAGATATTGTTTATTATTGCTGAGCGCGTTGAACCAAGAATCAGGGGCGTTGGAGGACTCTAATCTTGTTATGTTGTGCAGAAACCCGAGGTTGTGGGGAGATGTTGGGATTTAGAGCTTTTCCAGATGGGTGGAGCGTGCGGGGCGCATGCATGTTTCTTATTTTTGTCTTCTTTTATGAAAATGCAATGGGAAAAATCTCAGCATCTCTACGGCGTCGTTTCGCAAGAGAAAGATGGCAACTGATCAACACAAAATTGCGAGCACTTTCATGACTTGCTTCAATATTAGATCTTTGGCGTAACTGATGACAATTTCGATTGCCCTTTACTACTCCCAAGAAAGGGCTTTGGACCCCCTGCTCGCATGTGGACAGTTCTGCTGAAAACTAAACTCCCCACTCAAATAGATTTGAGTTTGGGAGATTTTTTTTTTATAAAATATCATCCTTTTAAAATTTCAGGCCGACCGGTTGTGGGCCGAAACAATGACTATGGTCTCGGGTTTAGCTCTCGACCTAGCTCAGCCTAGGGGCCTAGCTGAGAAGAGGCCTGGTCTCGACCGGCCGCAGACCGAGCCAGGTTAAGCTCGACAGCAGGTTAGGCCGGGTCAGCCCACGGGTCAACCTGGCCCACAGCCACTCCTAAGCTGCGCCGGTCCTAAAATAGGGGGAAAAGAATAAATTTCATGAAATTCCCCTTAAGTTTAGCATTAGAGATAACCCCTTTTAAAATATTCTAATTTTACATTAGGGGTTTTGCACATAAACTCCCTAAAGTTCATCTATTGTACTAAATTCATTGAAGATTGTTCACATTATCCCCCTAAAATAGCACTGTCAAATCTAACTTGTCCTGTGCCAAGCACCTGATGAAAAAAAGGCACAAATACCTCTCAGTCCTAAAAATTTAATAAAATAATAGAAATAATAAAAAGCTGAATTTGAGGGCGTTGAGGATATCTTCTTCTTCTTCTTTTTTTATTTTTTTTATTTTATTTGATTTTTTTTTCGGTTCATGTAACTTGACATGCTACATACTAGATTTGATGGTGTTAATTTGGACGATTAAATTAAAAAATCTTCAAGAAATTTTATGGAGTACAAGGAGTTCAAGGTGATTGTGTATGAAACCCTCTTAAAGTCAAAAAGGAGGTTTGTGGAATTAAAATAGTTAACGGGTTACTTTATAATGGCCAATCATTTGCCAAATTTACCCAACAAATAAAGGAAATATTTGTGGGCTTGCTACGCCGACCCACAGACAATAAAATAGAAAATAACCCCACCAAACAATGGCCATTCCCATTAATTATCCATCAATTATCCATTAATAATTAATTCCAAAATACATCCGTCCATTTCTTCATTCTCCATTAACTGTAACTAATGAGCAACAAGATAACACCAAAAACAATCAAAGAACCCAAAATTTTTATCTGTGATTCCTTAATAAAAAGAAAGAAAGAAAAAAAAATTTCCCAATATTTTGATAATCCAAGATTAATTATACATTTGTTTTAACTTTAATACTCTAAAGTTTCTTTAGAATACTAATATGATACCCACAACTTTGTTTTTAACAATTTGACACCCCAAAGTTCGGTGCATCAAAGTACAAAAAATATGTACACTTTGGAGTATCAAAGTTATAAGATGTGTAAACTTTGATGTATCAAAGTGTCGCAGAAAAACTTTCAGATACCAAAGTCGGAAAGGTGTACATTTTGGGATGTCATGGTATTCAAGAAAATCGTTGAGATATCAAATATAAAAATATTATAATTAAACTTTAAGATTCCAAGACACAAATAATCCAATATATAGAGTAGGTGACAAAAATCACGCTTAAGTTTTAAAACTAATAGTTTTGTCCTTCCTTTTGGCTTTTCCACAAAACAACGCCACATAGGTATCATGCAACTTAATTGAAAGGTAATGCTATTATTTCTAAGGTATTTTATCATTACTTGAAGGGAAATTAAAATAATAATAATGATGGTGATGATGAGCGTAGGGTGTTTGACAACTACTTTACTAACTTGATTAAGAGTTAACTTTTTTAAGGGTTAATTCCGAGTGGATCTAGAAGGTTTATTAGCAATTAAATAATACTGTAAAGGGGTCTGTTCATAATTAACCTTTTTTTTAAGATAACATAAAGCGTAAATATCAGAAAAAACCCCCTTAACTTTGGACGATTAAAAGTTTGAGAGTTATATCAAACTGTGGAGCCACAATTAGACTTTCTCAACTTTCCTCTATTTGGTACATCCTTAAAAACAAGTGCCCATGCCGATGTGTCACTCATAGCCCCTCAAACCAAATTCAACATAACGGTGTGGATGTTTCTTAAAATTGAAAACTCTGTCCCCAAAACAAAGTACAAATTGAAAATCAATAAATTTCAAATCAAATAAAGGGGGAAAAAAACTCTAAGAAAAAGTGATGACATAAACGTTCCCTCTCTCTATATGCATTGTAAATTCTTAACTTGCATTAAACACCCAAGCAGGCCCTAGATCAAAACTATACAATTTCGAATAGTACATATTGACAAATATATTGGCCCTAATATCTCCACAACTACCAGCTTAGTTCGTACGCAATACAGCAGCAGCAAGATTCTTCGCGGCCACAGCTCATTTGTTGATTAATTGTTATTTAGTCAAAGGAATCTTCACTACATGTGGCTTTCTGATCTGGTCTTCTCCTTTAACCAATAGAAAAGGAGCAAGATGGGTCATCGGTGCTCGAGCTAGGCCGGTGCCCAAATAATAATAATAATAATAATAATAATAATAGTAATAATAATAATAAGAGGAAAAAAACAAAGTAAATCTGCACCATCATTTTTACGTGCATGGCACGTGACTAAAACTGGCGTAAATGCCCCTCACCCTCAGGCCTGAAAGAGTCTTCAATTTATCATTTTTAATAGGATATTTCGCAATTAAATTATTTACATTATTGAGTTTGTAAATAAACCTCATCTCTAAGGCCGTCTTCCGCAACTATTCACTCCTACCAAAAAAAAAAAAGCCATCCCCACGCATAGACATTACTCCTCCATTATTTTAATGACAACTCATTTTTTTAATCTATCAAGTCTAGGGTGGGCATGGGTCGGGCCGGTTCATGCCCATGATCCGGCTCGCCGGATTCAAGGCCGGACCAGGTCTGACCCGAGCTTGGCCGGATCAGAGTGTGCCGGGCCTAATTATCTGATCTCGACTCTGGGACTGGACCTAGCTAGGCCCACAACCCACCTAGGTAGGGGTCGGGTCTGACTCGGCCGTCGGCCCGTGGATTGCTGGCTGACCCATGGGTTTTCGTTCAATTTTTTTCCTTTTTTTACTTTTTAAATTACATTAAACTTGTATTTACAATTATAAAATTATTTTTAATTTATTTTTTAGTAATTTAAACTTGTATTAAATTATTTTTAAACTTGTATTAAACTTTTTAATCCTTCCAACTAAACACCATTGAGTTTAAAGATCGCTACTTTATTTCTCAATGAGCCAATAGACCCACAAGCCAAAGACCTATAGCCTTTTGGTTTTGTTGGCAGCTAGTTATAGACTCAAATCACTAGAGGAGCAGGTAATCTAACCAAAAATGTATATCATGGGCCAGGACGGGTGGGGCGTGGGCATGGCCTAGTTCTCTGACCTCGTGTCTGGGGCTGGACCAGGTCCGGCCTATGACCGGGTATATCATGGGCCGGATCTGACCCGGCCCACTACGGGCCAGACCGGATCATGACCCATGGCAGGTGGGCTAGGTCAGCCCATGGGTCGACGCGGTCCACGCCCAACCCTAATCAAGTCCACCAAACAGTTAAAAAGTTGAGCAAACAAATTTTCCATCTGCTTAAGTAAACACCAGCTCAACTCTCCATCTTAATCAATAAAATAAAAAAAATTTTAAAAAAAATTATAATAAAACAAAAATAAAGCCCTTCAACTCAAAAATAATAAAGAAAAAGAAGTTGAGCCCATGCAAGATAAAAAGACAAATCAATCCCTCAAAAATAACAAGATGCAAAAGAAGTTGCAGGCTGGGCCGGCCCTAAAATAGAAAAGAAGAATATACCTATTGGGCTACCGACGTCGGCCTAGAGACAATGAAAACAATAAAATGAAGCCATCTCACCGGGGCCATTCCCCTTAATTATCCATCAACCAATGAATCTCTCCTCACAACCTTAATCGCATTCTCTAAACTATTCACAGAAAAATATTCTCGTCGCAGTGCAATCACACTCAACGAGGGAGGTACGAAGTTGTTAAGATATGATTGACTGCAAATTAACTATCTTGAAGTAAAATTTCGGAGGATTTAAATATATATATATTTTTTACCATGCATGCATGCAGTATATATTTTCAAAACAAACGCTTGTGAATCTTTGTATAGTTGCTTAATCCCCATTGATGCATGCATAAAAACATATTGAAATCATTGGGATTTTTTGGTTTTGGGAGGTCTGCGAATTACGTCGCATCCAATGGCATGAATTTTCAATTCGAAAATTCTAATTTTAAATTTGCCTAAATAATATCTACTCTTTGAATACCATGAATAATAGTCTAGCTTATATGACTGTGGTGCTTATATGCGCGTGTGTACGCAGGGGGCGGGTGCATGTTAGGAACCAGTGAGGCACTTGCACCCCTAGCAAATTGGAAATTGCAATTGAAAAACCTTTTAAAATTACAGTCTAGTCCCACGCATGGTTTAAAAAAATTACACCCTAACCCTTATTTTTATAACCGCTAAACAAGCCTGTAGTCACATTTGCATTAATTAGGCCTGTTTGGTTGATTTCCTAGAATCAAAGAAAAGGAAATATATTAAGAAAATCATCAAAAGTTGTCTTCCACCCGTTTCCTCAAAAAAAAGTCATGAAATGAGTTTCCTTAAAATTGAGTCATATCACCCAATAATATAGTGACAACTCATCTCATCTCATCTTTTTTCTTACTTTTAGGAAATGAACCAAACACAAGAAAAGAGACTATTATAGGAAATATGTTTCCTATAATAGATTTCCTTGTTTTTTACCAACCAAACAGCCCAGCTCATTTGAAGTTAGCAGCCCATTTGAATTTTCAAACAATTGGCTCATATAGATACTTGTTGTCCGCTCCCTAAGAAAGTTTTTCTTGATCCGCCGCTGAGTGCGCATGTGTGCGTGTGCATCTATATCTACACACAAACGCGCACATGTGCACCAACAAATATGTGCAATTTAATTATTATGAGTTGACGTCTTATTTTATTGAATGAGCTGCTAAAAATAAAGATTGGTGAGATTCATCCATCTTATTTAACTATGGCAACATGATCTTACTACATGTCTGTTCCTTCATAGATCATTAGCAAAACGATTTTCTAACGGGCAATGGTGGATCCAGAGTTTCTAGAAAGTGGTATCACTATATAATTAATATTTTAAAATCTCGATAAGAAAAAAAGTATATAATCACATTATTGGTAACACTGTCTAAAAACTAATTTTATAGGTAATGACTAATTGCAAAATATAAAAGAGGTAAGGGACAACTATAGAAAAAAAAGCTAATTTATAAAGAGAACTCATTTTAACCCTTTAGGTAGCCTCTCTCCGACCAGTCAAACTATAATGCATCAGAGATGGATCTGAGTCTCACGTGTGCTCCTTATCTGTTACGTTGCGATTTGAATTTGCAGCAAATAAATACATTTGATGGGGGTTGTGGGCTTCATTTCTTATGTGGGCCTTTATGCAAGTATAGTCGACATTAGAGCCCAAGGAAAATGTGTTACTTGACACCAGGTTCACAAGGGTGCTAACGGGTGCACATGACAACTCATTAGGAGACGAGAGAGATAAAGAGAAATGAATAGTAAGTAGACCCCACTGATTTGCGATGATATCTCTCCCCCCATCTGATTTGCTATAATATCTCTCCTTACCTATCCTCTCTCTCTCTCTCTCTCTCTCTCTCTCTCTCTCTCTCTCTCTCTCTCACATCCCTAATGAGTGTCCATGGGCACCCGTTAAAAGAACCCTTAGAAGATAAGTTGTCACCGTTACACACATTGTTTCCTGTATATGTATGAGAGCAATTAATTATGATATAATTTTCTAGCAAGATAATCATACTCGTCCATTAAAAACCAACACAAAAGTGTTATTTCTAAGGGCATGTATGGCTGCAAATATTTAAAAGGAAAAGGCTGAAAAATGACAATATGTGGAATTCACACTTAACAAGGAAACATGAAACATGCCAATGTGTTAGTGATAACTGATCCTCAAGCCAAAATCTACTTGAACAAAGTGGACTTTGCAAGAAATTGTAAGAAAGAAATTTAAAAAATTGAAAACCAATGAAGGAAAAACTCATAAAGATAAAAATGATGATGTGCGTGTCCACTTTCAACTTTGTGTTATGCATCCTCAACCTTGCACACGAACACCCAAACAGGCACAATGTCAAAACTACAAAATTTAGAGTAACACCTGTAGACAAATGTATAAATAAACAGGCTAACATTTCAACTAGTACTTTAGTTTATACACAATACATCAAGAGACAGATTCCTCGGCAACAGCAACAGACTCAATGGTAAACATCTTCACCAGGAAAAAACTATCCCTGTCAAGATTTAACAACTCTGCCCCGCACCACCCCCCCCCCCCCCCCCCCAAAAAAAAAAAAAAAGCTGTATCCCTGATTCACTGATACTTGCTCCGCGAAAAAAAAAGACTGAGCTTTCAATACTTAATATTTAACAAGTCCCCAGGAATTTAAATATACCATCCAATCTTTGAAGTCAGATTTCATGACACAGATATATTCTTAATAACATCATTAAGCCATAGACCAGCTTTAAACAAAACAGGAATTGCCTGTAATTTTGATCTCCATGGCCGCTCCAGCAATTTTTCAAATGCAGTGACGATAGCGCTGATGCAATTGTGCCGATTCTTATAGTCCAAGAATACACATTACATATAGCTTTCTAGCTTTGTCTTCTCCTTATTTTACCAGCCAAAAATATGGCCAAGGAGCAAGCTGAGTCGTCGGTGTTTGAGCTAGAGGAGCTAGGAAGAAGCTTAAGGTCTTCATTCCGTCTCCATGGCTCTATGTCTCGGATAAATTCCAGCATTGGGTCAGCAGATGATGAATATGAGCTCCAGTGGGCAGCGATCGAGAGATTAGAAACCTTTGAACGAGTGAGAAAGTCTGTCGTTGATGGAGATAGCAGTGAGAATCAGAAAGAGAAAAAAGTGGTTGATGTCACCAAGCTCGGGGCTCCGGAGAGGCGTCTGCTCATCGAGAAGCTCATCAAAAACATTGAGAATGATAACCTCCGGCTGCTGCAGAAACAAAGAGAGAGAATAGACAGGTAGCCTTTTAGCTGTTCTTACTGTGAATGAAATCAAGTGTTTGTACGTAGTGCTAATTTTTATTGGCTAATATTTACTAAATGCTTAATCAAGTTGAATCCATGTCTTGTCTGGTATCTGATAATGAAACAGCTTCTCCATACAAATACCAAGCAACATAAGATTTGAATTAGATCATCTCTGTCAATCAAAACAGATAAAAGGAGGTTAACCAGTACAGGACCCATGGAGATTCAAAATATAGGGTCTTCAATGAAAAGGAGACCCCCAGACGTTAAATTGCAAACAATAACAAAAAGATACCAGAAGTTCAAAAAGATAAGAGCCCACAACCTTTACCCTTCATTTCACCAAAACTAGACAAGAAACTAGTCAAGCAAGAAAGATATAAAATTGTTTCCCAGTATTCGTAATTTTTTTCTCCCATCCAAAAAATCCACCATACGGCACAATTAGGTAATCCACTGATATTTAAGTTACTTTTCCAAGAGAAGTAGAGTCTATCCTTATGATTACAGAAGACATATTGGAAACCTCTCTCGACCCCTCTTCTACCACTCTCTTTGGTCAAAAAAGTCCAACTTGGATAAGAACCCGCATATGGGTTTTGAGTCTTTTGACCCTAACAAGCTTTGGTTTCAATACGCTCCTAGTATAAACTCTTGCTTCTCTATTTCAAATATCCATATAAAGAAAAACCGAGCCTTTATCCCAAATTTTCAAAATTTTAGTTCTGATATGTGAATCTTTTCTTCATGTCCAGTGCTCCTATCTGTTAGCCAGCCGCAAAGGAGAATGGGCCCCTTGTGGGTCCCACGGCCTAACAAAACCAACGTACCATGAAAAAATTAGACGGTAGGCCCCACATACACAGTAAAATATTATTATTTAATTGTAATAGTATTTTTTTAAACACTATAAATAGGCTCTAAAACTCTTCAGAAAATCTCATCCCAGAAACAACAACTCCTCTACATATAGAAGTGAGAGAAAATAATAGAGAGAGTATCTCCTTATAAAGAGAGATTGTAATCCTCCTAAATTTTTTTCATAGTGAATTCTTCTATACTTGCCCGTGGTTTTTACCCTAAATTCATTTAGGGGGTTTTCCATGTTAATCTGTGTGTTCTTTATTACTTCTGTAATACTTTAGCTGCAGCTCTGCTCTATTGAGCCCTGGGTTTGCCCCAACAGTTTTTAAGATGTTGCAATGTATTCTTTTCTCAGAATCTTTTTCGAATTCTTTTTACTAGAATTAAATCAAAGTAGACATATCCCAAGGAGATATCAGACAAATATATCAACGATGACTAAAGATCATTACCGTGCTACTGGACATGTTTGTCTCAATAATTTATTTTAGTTTTCCTTGACTTATGGCTCACAATAAGCAAGCAGCTTAATCTTTTAATCAACCTCAGGAGCAACAACATCTCCAATTTCAGCTGGATACGAACTGATTTTAGTTCAGTCTTACCGATTCAGGCTACTTTTACTTAAAAGAAGCAAAAAATTCAATCCCCAACATATCTGATCAAATGCAGAACTGAAGCTTGACTTTAAAAGCACACCAAACATGGTTGCATTTTGTTTGCTTCATATCCAATGTATGGCAGGAACAAGTAAGCTCCATTTATGGTTTCTGAAGGCAGATAATATCACAACAGAATTGACAGGCTATGTTACCTGGATACTTCTAATTTGAAGTTGTACCAACACCCTTACCCGTATCCAAACTTCTTTGACACTCCTTGCATATATGAAAAATTTATTTGGCATATACTCAACTATACAATACATGTTTCAATTTAAAATACTTGTCATATGTTTTTTAGACATATATCCGACACTTCACATCCACTTCTTGAAACTTGTTGGACGAAGGTACGGTTCCAAATTATGATATTGAAGGGTCATTTGGATGTCTAATTCGAAAACTATATTTTTCAATTTATAATCCACATAATAAAAGGAACATAATATTGTTATAAGAATTTTAATTATCATCCTTGTTTTCATATAAATTATTAATCTCAATATATAATATATGTGTATATAAGTATTTATATTGTTGTCTCCTTGTACTCTATCTTTTACAAATTTGTCGTTTCCTATACTCATACATGTACTGGCGCTTGTACCCTTATCCATGCACCATAGTTGACAGGCCTATATAAATACTTCATTCAAAAGATTCTAGATTTGTAGACAAAATTCAGAACTCCGTTTTCCTTTATCACCAATAATTTATCACAGAGAAGATTTACTTACCTGGAGAAATATTAAAGAATCAAACACTGGAAGGCCATTTTTCCCACTATATATGTGCATAATTAATACTCTTTGACAGCCACATCCTTTACGTATCTGAACATTATCAAAATACAAAATAACTATAAGAACTTATAGACATCTAAGAAAAATCCTCACTAAGATATTGTTTCAGGTTTAAAAACACGAAGCTATAAAATAAGGAACTCCAGATGAACTATAATCATGAAAGTGCATAACAGACCAAAAATTATATGAAGAAACTTACGTCATTCAACATTACAGTAACATGAGGGATTAAACTTCAAAAACTAGAGTATCACATAAGTTAACATGAGGAACTAAACTTCAAAAACTAGACAGATAAATGGAATTAAACTTACATCATTCAACCCTACATAAGCTACATAGATTCATGAAGTCAGAGATCACCAAGATCTCGTCCACCGTCATAATCATCTTCCTCACTAGAGACCTACTCTCTTCTACGTCCATGAACCTAGAGAGGGAAAGTTGAAAGAGAGAGAGAGGGTAATGGCAAGTTTGAGAGGAGAACCCTAGCCCTAGAGATTGAAGAGAGTTTGAAACCCTGGCCCTAGAAATTTGGTTACTGACCATTGCGGATTCGGTCGGCGTTGTCCAGCAGAGATGGGACGAGACAGGAGAAGAGCCAGAACGGAGATCGAGAGGAATTTTTGGAAGAAACATTGCCGGTCAACGTTCGAAAAACACTGGGGGTCAACGATCGAAAACGTGGATAATTACCAACATTGGGGATCAAAATGTTGGCAATTACCAACGTTTGGACAAGCGTTGATGTCCGACCGTTGTCAGCTTTCACATTTGCTGTAGCGTGACTTTGAGAAGATAATACACATTCTCAACAATCTATCCGATCTAAGCAATCTATATCTTACAGATAACCACTCAATTAATCAGGGTTTAGGAACATTTAGGCGACTCTAGATAATAGAGAACCAAGCGGTAGGTTGAGGTGAATCATAGAGCGTTTTATACTCTTATTGAGAACTGGTTGAAATTGGGACTTCTTCACTTTTCTACAAGCAAGCGGGAATCCAAGATACTTTGCAGGCAATTCACCCTCAATAAATGTAATAGAATGTTTAATATCCTGCTCAAACCCTCAAAATAAACACTTCTTTTAGAATTATTTGCAGTCAAACCAGAAGCATTAGCAAAATGACTAACAATCAAGAGAATACAGCTAGCAGATCTCACATCCCCTTTAGAAAAAAATGAGTGAATCATCGGCAAAAACTAAGTGAGTGATCCTCAATTTAGAACACATAGGGTGACACTCAAAACCTCTCCCTATGGCCATACTCTGAAGACATGAGACGTAATCCATAGCAAGAACAAACAAATAAAGAGAAATAGGATCACCTTGCCTCAAGCCCCTCTTTCCACTAAAACAACCAAGTAGAGCTCCGTAAAGAAAATAGAGAATCTTGTAATACTAACACATCATAATCCATCGTAAGCTTTCTCAAAATCAATCTTAAACATCATCCTAGGTCATGAGCAAGCAACACCTTAGAGATGAATTTATATGTAAAAATACATTTTTCTTTCAAAGATTAATAACGTCATTCGTAGTTCTGTGAAAATTATTGTTTCTATTTTTTTAAACAAATATCCACTATCCTCTATGCAGGTTGCAAAGATTTCCCTCATGAGCTAGTCATACTTCTTTTAAATAATAGATAAGGGTATTAATGATCTAGATCATAAAGAACCAGATTATTATGCAATATATTATTGTCAACCAATGAGGCAGAGTGACACACAGTCTATACAACCATATGTTATCGCTCGCACTTTATTTTGTCAGTAAGTTTCACAAATCATACTCTTATCAGATCCATTTGACTAAAAAATGTAAATCCAAGTAGTAAAGGGAACTGTTATGTTTTATTTACTTTTTGAAAGATTCAGAAGATGGAGAAATTGTCTAGTAACTCTCTCTAGATACATAAAGAAAAATTCTGTGTAAATTTTATAGGTACTTGGAAAGTGTAATAAAATGAGATATAAACATTTGGCAACTCCTTGTTGTTTCCGGGATTGTCAGGGCTAGATCTTTTAACTCTCTTCTACACTATGAATAGAAGAGTTAAACTAGTTAATGAGACAAAGAGATCTAGAGAAGAACTTAAAGGAATTTGGTTTGTAGCAATTAAAAAGAATTGGTAATGGTTAACTTAACGTAGAAGATGATCCAAAATAAAGCTATATGAAAGAATACGATTCATATATCAAACACCACAAATTTGGCTAGGATAAAGACTTTGTTGTTACATTAATAGTAAAACTAGCTAATTCATTTAGCATAAAGAAAGAATTTAAGTTGACTAATTCTTTAAAGAGAATTTATTTCTTTTCCTTTTTTTTAAAGAGTATCATTCTGCCTGTTCTATAAATAAAGGAATTACTTCTTTATTTTCCTAAAGAAATGAGTTTGTGAGCCTCTCACTTTGAGGGATTAACTTCTTTTAATCTCTTTGTATCTTAACCCCTTTATAAAGTTTGTGCTTCACAGATTAAGACGAATTAACCCATTTTTGCTTTGTATAAATTACCGAATTCTACTATCACATACTCCAATCAAACCCTATTTCTAAAAATTACCTATCTTTTAGATTTATAACAGACATACTTTAGAATTAGTTTGAGTTCATTTCATTTAGAATCCAAAGAGAAATCTCAACATTTCAGTATTATCCAAAAATATAATTTTTTAGAACGAAATTAGCTAGATTTGAGCAAACCCACGAATCAAAATAAGACTCGGATCTGAGCATTTATTTCAAACATGATTAAAACAAATGCTATAAGTTATTTCTCTAAAAAGAAAAGGTAGAGATGCTTGCCTTGAGGGATATTAGTTGCAAAACTCGAGTTTTTCTTCATCGATCGAGGAAAACTTGCACCTCGGATCTATCATGAATGAATCTAAATTAGAACTAGGATTTAACATTGAAAGGAAAGAAATTAAGCATGAAACTACATTTATCTCAAGGAGATCCATGGCTTGGGTTGGTCCTTGACGGTGGTATCTACTCTCTTGGTCATCTCCTTCTTCAAAATCTCACACTCTTTCTAACTCCACCCTTTTCTCTCCTTCTCTAGGATTTTTCCCTCAGTTTCAGCTACCTAAGACTTAGTTAGGTTTTTGGAAGAGAAAACCTCCTTCTATTTATAGCCTAAAAAACTCACATACTAAACTCTTAATATTTATTACAATGTCACTCATTCTAGTTTTGCACTTAAAAGCCCTAATCTAGGCCCTCAAAGTCTTGAGTTGACCATGTTGACTTTCTAACTTGAGTTCAAACTCATGGGAAAGGTTTGGTCTAGCCTAGATACGAGGTAGTCGCTTTTGAAACTTTTGGTCAAAAAGGTCAATGGTATTAGTATCCGTATAAATACATGATACATGTTTGGTGGTCGTCGCATGAAGATCATATAGAGAAATATAGAAAGGTACGAAAAAATAAAGGAAAGATAATGCGTAACTAGCGTATATCATTAATATATACCCATTAGATGTATGGGTGTAAAACCTCAAATATGCAAAAATATCCTTATTTTATGCATTCCTCAAAATAAGAGAGTGCAAATATAGGTGTCAGTGAGTTCTCAAGATGTAACTAAGCTACTATAACGACCAATACACATCAAAGCAAAAGTGCAAAAACATATACATACAAGTATCCGCATCACATTTAAGTTCTAGCATGCTTCTAATTAGTTACTAGTATGGTGCACATGCACTGCATGTGTACCTATTTTCATAGTTATATATAGGCCGTAAGTGCACATTGCAATGATAATTTTTGGACTAACCATAATTATATATGTTCCTGTTATGCTTGAACTTTGAAACTAAATTATCAGAAACTCAGAAGTTTAAATTAAATTTTCCTAAGACTAAAGTACTATGCCATTTTTTATTTAAAAACTTCTATCAACTTGAAATAAACTTTTCAAAAGAGTAAAGATGAATTGTGGTTCATCTTCCACATATCCTTTTGGTAGAAGAGCCTCAGAAGACATTTATCGTTCCTCAAAATATAAAACATGACTATCTACCCTTGTAAAGAATCATTCTAACCAAGAGACTAAAAAGCACAGAGACCATCCCATAAGCCCCCTTCCTCACAAGTCCAGCAATAGATATTAACCTATAAACCATCTCATGAAATGGATACTAAATAAGGATTTTAGCTTTTACAACCAAAGTTTTACCCCCATTTATTTATAAACCCACAAGCTTCTATCTATATCCATAAACCCAAAGTACGTTCACACTTTATTTTTAAACCCAATCTATCAATGGAAAAAAATTTAAATTTCCAATACTACCTTTAGGTGCTTTTATTTCTCTCTCAGTTACCAAAATTCCCAAAAAAATTCAAATTCTCCATGAGGCTCAATCTCCTTCCTCGGCTCCTCTAGATCCACTTTGACTTGATCTTCATTAAGAAAATTGGCCCGAAATCATTGTCGGTGCCCAAAAATTGCTCACTGTAGATATTGCTTCCATAACCTAAGGAGCTATAATTTCGAAAAGTTTAGCTCAATCATCCAAAACTCGCACTGCATGATGACTTTATGGTTCTTTCAATGTCTAAAAGCCTTCTCCAGTAAGTAGATTTCTTGTTATTTTACAGATTGTATCTTTTGAAATTCTTTGATTTAGTTTGTACATTGGTATGGATCTGCTTAGGTATGAGGTTTGCTTACTTTAAATTGACCTTGTGTTAAAAGTGGTATGATTTATCTATATGATTAGATTAATTGTTAAAGTTGATACTTCATGTATTATTCTTAGAGTTGATTACAAATTGGAATTATTACAGATTGGTGGCAGATGGAAAATTTCTTCAAACAACTAGCAGGCATCAAACTTGAGTGGATATTCTTTTTTTAAGGCCTTGCTATTTTTGAATTTGTTTGTGATTTATGGATCATATCATTTGAATAATAGATTTAGAAGGGGGATGTTGTATCTTTTTTTTAGTGGACATAATTTGATTTTTTATAAATACGCCTCAAAGTTTTGCAAGTATTTAGTATCAAAACAAGTAGAGAATAACAAATAATTTAGTTTTGTTATAAGCGATGGAGGTTTATACTTGCTGATGAATTTATGTGGCATGCATTTGGGTATCAAAACATTAAGCCTAGGATAGCAAACAAAGTCAAAAGCATTGATTTTAGATATGAGCTCTACTCTTCCAGATACATTGCGAGAAGTCAGATTTATGCAATGCATTTTGTACAAATGATTTTTAGAGACTTATGGAAACACTGTAAAAGGTTTTCATGCAATGCATTTCTTTTGTTTATAGTATCCAATGAAAGGAAAATCTAACCCTTTATTACTTTACATGATATTCTACTAATGGTGGATTATGTGTTTTTTGTTGCAGTAAAGAGTTGGAAGTTAGACTACAATCGAAGAGCAATGTAGAACTAGTCTCGAGACACGTTTCTGTTTAAGGGGGAGTCTCATAGCCATTTTTAAAGAAATTGATGTGTATTTTTTGGTATGTGTGCATAGCTTCATATGTTGGTTTTGTGTGTAATTTTATTGACGGTAACCTTTCACGGTCTTAGTCATATATAGTGTACACAATAAAATTGGATATGATGTGTATGTAATGTTAATTATGGATATGATGTGTATGTGATATTACTTATGGAGTTTAACGCAATAAAATGCTACTTATCTGAGGTGTATTGTGTATGTTTTTTAGCAAGTTATGATTTTTTACATGTTCAATGTTCTATAGCAGGTTATAGTTATTTATTTGTGAAAATATAGCAAGTATTTTGTAAATATAGCATGTTTCTCTGAAAGTATAGCAGGTTTTTTTAAAAGTATGGCATGTTTTTCTGAAAGTATAGCAGGTAATTCTAAGAGTATAGTAGATTTTATTTTAAAGTATAACATGTTCTTTTGAAAGTATAGTAGATAATTCGAAAAGTATAGCAGATTTTTTGAAATTATAGTAGATAATGGATATAATGGGTGTGTGATGTTTATTTTACATCCTAGAGCACTTTGTGGTCTTGGATATATCTTTTGATCTTGATTGTATTTTGTTTAGACAACAACATTGGATATGGTGGGTATGTGTTGTTAATTCCTTATGTATTTTATTATCTTGGTTGTATTTTGTGTAGACATGTAGGTCTTTTATAAGTATAGCAGATTATTGGATATGTATAGCAGGTTATTATGAAAGTATAGCATGTTATTCAAAAGTATAGTATGTTATTCTGCAACTATAGCATGCTATTATGAAAGTATAGCACATTATTGGATATCTATAGCATGTTATTATGAAAAGTATAGTAGGTTATTCAAAAGTATAGCATGTTGTTCTGCCAATATAGTATATTATTATGAACGTATAGCTTGTTAGTATGAAAGTATAAAATGTTACTCTGAAAGCATATCATATTATTACAAAAGTATAGCAAGTTATTCTAAAATTGTAGCAGGTTATTATGAAAGTACAACATGTTATTCTGAAAATATAGAGTGTTATTCTATAAGTATAGCGTGTTATTCTAAAATTATAGCATGTTATTAAGAAAGTATAGCGTGTTATTATGAAAGTATAGTATGTTATTCTGTAAGTATAACATGTTATTCAAAAGTATAGCATGTTATTATGAAAGTATAGCATGCTATTATAAAAGTATAGTGTTATTCTGAAAGTATAGCATGTTAATTATGAAATTATAGTATGTTATTTTGAAAGTATAGTATGTTATTATAAAAGTATAGTATGTTATTCTGAAAGTATAGCATATTATTCTAAAAATATAGTATGTTATTATGAAAGTATAACATGTTACTTTAAAAGTATCGCAGGTCTTAATGAAAATATAGCATGTTATTTTAAACTAATAGCATGTGATTAGAACAAACACAATTATACCAAACACATTAATTGGATTGCATCCTCATAATTTACAAAATAAAGTGTATGGCACTTACAAAATTAGAGTAGAAAACTCATGCATGTTTGCAATAGATTGCTTTCATGTTCTAAAAGTATAGTATAAAACCTAATTTAGTCTACAATAGATTGTCTACATGTGCTATGGTTGTGACTGTATTGCTGACATCTATTACACTTCAACTCTTTCTCGGGATTCAATCATGAAGGAATGTGCTTTGTTCCTGGTCTTCCACGAAGAATTGTTTCGAATGCATTCCAAAAATCATTCCCAATTTAAAAAAGTGTTTATTTCCTCTAAATTCTGTCAACACACTGTACAAATCTTCTTCCATCTCTGTTTGCCATAAAAAATAAATAAAATTGTATAAATTTCATCAAAGATAGTCAACTTAAGCCTAATTTAATTAACTATAAAATTTGGTCTCATAACAAATTACAATCAAAATTATGAAATTAAAATCATAAATTTAAAATTAAATCATAATTCTAAAATTAAAGTTAATATTTTGATTTTTTTTCTTTTATTATTTCGTATTAACTATAATAAACAATTATGAGAATTCATGAATAATAATGTGAAATAATTTTGATGAAGAAATAAAAAAGTAATGCTCAAATTTGAGAGTTGAAAAAAGGAAAAAATTCATACCTTAAAATACCAAAAAAGAGATGAATCTCCGCCAAATATTGTATTTGGGAACTTAGGTTTAGAGATAAATACATAAAGATGATTGAGTTTAACGGTACAACAGAAATTAGTTGGGTTTAAAGATATCTATCTTGCTACTATGAAACTCGTCCCGTTTGATGCTCATTGCTACAGCAAAGCCAAACGGGAATAGTGGGGCACAATGCTCATCTTCAAAGTTCTTGAGCATCGACAACGCGAGCCAGTTCAACCTTCAACTCGATAATCCCACGTCGTTCGAGATCGAGGTCCCCTATGATTTGACGATCTCCGACACGATCAGCTAGAACCAAATCACGTCTCTCCATAACATCTCAGCTCAAGAGCTCTTCCTCTGGTTCTCTCTCCATCAGATTCGCGTCAACGTACCAAGCTATTAACATTTATTGTGTTCATCAGAGTTCATTTATTCCCGCATTGTCCGTAAAATGGTTCCCGGTGACGGACGTTAGACCCTGAAGCAATCGGATCGAAAAAGATATTGAAAAGATACCCTTTCTTAGTCTCATCGAATAACTGATGGAGAATGGAACACCACACAAGCAATGAGAAAAGAAAAATATCCTATGTACGTACTCATATGAATTCTAGATGCTAGAATATTATTATATATAAATAGGAATTAGAGAGAAGAGATAAATGCTTCAAAGAACTGTTATTTTAAGAATAGAAATCGATAGCCGAGGGAGGCCAAACTACATACGTTGAGATCTAAGTTATTAGGGCCTAATTAACGAGAATTTAAAGCACAAAGAGCTGGTTGAGATAACCATACAAAAGTTTAATTAGAGGAGAAGTTATAAAATATTAAGTGTAACACAGCTGAAATTTCCGGAGACCAAACTGTGGATTTAGTTATTTATTTATTTTTTTGAAGTAAAAATAGGGCAAGATGACCTATTCAAAAGATATATATTATATAGAATTAAGGAAAACTGTGGAAAATTTCCAAACTCGCGTAAGAATATTAAAGCCCGCGTTTAAATCAACCCGTTACATTCATTTTCCCTTTTTAGATTATTTAATTAATAAATTTATTAATATAAATTTAGCTTTCATAAAAATAATACTATGTGGTAATATTATAATTGTTTATATATTGATAATTTGAAAAAACAATTAACTATAAAAATTAACGTTTAAATCAACCCGTTACATTCATTTTTACATTGAAGACTATTCAGGCCGCTAACTTTAAAGTTCAGCCGATTAAAATTGAGCTAACAACGAACATGTTTCAGAAAAATCAATATAGGGCCAGGTGAAATGTGTTCTAGCTGGCTGATCTCATATTTAGATGGCTATTATTCGTGCTAACTGACTAATCAACAATTCTGCCAGGCTTTTCTTCGTGTCTGACCTAGGGCTTTCATCTTATTTCATCCACTATTCAAGGGGGTATTTTCTGCAGATTCTAGGGGCTTTTTTGGGTTTCTTAGAATGGGAGAAACAAAAATGTAGACTTGGGTTTATAAAACGAGACTAGATTGAGCTAGTTTATAAACTGAAAAGTCAAACAACGATATTTATCACACTTTTACAATGAAGGAAGGACTCCTAATAATTAACCTAACATACTCTAATGAGAAATGTGGAATTACAGATTTCTATTATTAACAGCAACAACTTGATGTCTTTCCTATGCATGAACCACAAAATCTACCGAAACTATTTATAATAGATAATAACAGCATAGGGGAAACCATGATAATAATTTATTCATTTGCAACTTATGGAAGTATAAAATGTAGGAAAAATTATCAAAGGTGGAAGAATAGTAAGTGGTGCTTGCCTGGCATTAATTCAAATGATGATGGATGTTTCTAAAGGATTGAAATCTGGCGAACGATTGATGAAAACTGAATTTTCTCCTATCCTAGCTTGTCCAGTCATCATGGGTGTTCTAGAGACTGAAATTTCGATCTCCTAAGGTTTGAATTGTGTTTTTTTAGAGAATAGGCTTATTGGGTTGACTTGCGGTTTGACCGCATTTGACTTAAAACCCATTAAGGATTTTTACACAAAAACTCTTTTAGAAATCTCTATTTAACTAATCTAATTGTTAGAACTTAGCCAAACCTATTACATAAAAGGACATAACTTGATCATGTCAACGAAAAAATGACTGTAACAACTTTCCAGTTAATGGACAAATGACGTATTACATAGCAGATACACAATCCTAGGAATGCTTTTATCTTTTAGATGGTTTGCCTTAATAGATTGCCTTCAAAAGCTATACTCAAGCAATTTGGGGTCATAGATGATGTAAATGTCCTATCTATAGAAATAGTGTTTAGACCTGATCCCATTTGTATTTTGAATATGCTTTTAGTGCTCAGCTTTAGTAGAGAATTATTTACACACATCTCTACTTGCTGGAATGGCTTATCGCCTTGGATGCCACATGTTTGGGGAGGGAGTTCCTCTATTAATAGCATCAAAAGACTAGCAGTTGCTACTTGCATCTATTAGATTTGGATGACCAAGAACAACATTATTTACAAACATAAGAGGTTGTTGCTTGATGACTGTTTCAACCATGTCTCTCCAAGTGGTGGAGGAAGCTAGACCTTTATCCACATAGGAGAGATCCCTGAGAAGCCAACTCAAAATGGATCTTCTAGCTAATGCTAAAGCTGAAGAAACCTATTGGAAACAGAGATCCAGAATCTCTTGGCTCAAGGAAGGAGACCGCAACACATCCTTCTATCACAAAGTTGCCTCCCACCACAGAAGAAAAAACTTCATCCCCTACCTCCTCCACAATGACAAGCTTGTTTCAGAAGAAGGTGACAAACAGAAACTTTTATTAGACCACTTCTCTCATCTTTTCTCTGCTAATTCACCTCCATCCTTCTCGTTAGACTGGTCTTATTTATACCCTTCCAACATTGATGGCCTGCTCTCCCTAGAGGCTCCCTTCAGCGTAGAAGAGATCAAACATGCAATCTTTAGTCTCCACCCAGACAAATCTCCAGGCCCAGATGGATTCCCAATCCTATTCTATCAAACTTTCTGGGAAACCATTAGTAAAGATCTGCTTAACTTCTTTCAATCTCTTTACCACGATCCCTCACCCCTGTAGGACATCAATTTCTCGTACATTGCTCTCATTCCCAAGCTTGCAGGAGCTAGCAATGTCAATGACTTTAGGCCTATCAGCCTGCTTAACAGTTTAATCAAAAATTTCACCAAAGTGCTAGCAAATAGGCTATCCCCATTCCTCCAGAGTTTAGTTGATCCTACTCAATTTGCGTTCCAAAAAGGAAAGAGCTCTCTAGATTCAATTCTGGTAGCGCATGAACTCCTCCATAACTGCATGTCAAAGCGCAAAGAAATCTGTATGATCAAGGTGGACTTTTCTAAAGCCTTTGACTGTCTCCATTGGAATTTCATTCTTGAACTCCTTTCCGCCAGAGGCTTTGGACCTAGGTGGTGTGCATGGATTAAATCTATCATCACCTCCTCCAAATCCTCCATTCTACTCAATGGTGCAACCACTCATTCTTTCCTAGGTTCTAGGGGCATCAAACAGGGGGGTCCCTTATCCCCAATGCTCTTTATCCTTGTAGTTGATGTGCTCAATAGGATGCTAAAATCCTGCATGAACTCAGGAGATCTCTCATAACTTCACCTGAAAGGTGCAATGAATTGTATTAGATCATTGCATTTTGCAGATGACACTCTTGTTCTTAGTAGCGCTTCACCAGAGGACATCTCTATCGTCAAAATTATCTTCTTCCTCTTTGAGAATATCTCTGGTCTGGGGATCAACTTTGCCAAAACTAGTCTATTCTACTTTGGTAAATCCAACAACAGAGGCCACCAGCTAGCCTCCATCCTTCAATATAAGTTGGACTCTCCTCCTTTTAAATATCTTGGCATTCCTCTTAAGAAAGGTTCTCTCTCCAAAGCTGAATGGCAAC
>JBAKGM010000365.1:35334083-35348316 GCA_037177215.1 Asparagus racemosus | reverse complement strand
ACAATGATCATTAAACATAATTCTATCAAATACCTTAAGTTTTTTATTTTGATTACCAAATAGCTATTTCCAACAGTTTATATAAGTTGCTTCTATAAGTTGTTTTTATAAGCAACTTATTATAAGCTCCGGCAATACCAGACTGACCCATCTCTCTCGATGATAAGGGAAGAAAAAAGAGGAATAGAGAGGATAGGACAGATGTTTGTCTATTATCGGGGTAATCACTCCTTTTCTTCCTTTTCAATCTCCCCTGTTTTTGGATATTTCACGTTTAGAGTGGTAATGAGAGTGGTAATGACAAAGTAAAAATTCTATTGAGCGCATACACAGTCTGGGGTAATTTGAGCCAAACATGAGAGATGAGGGCATACATTAGAATATCCCGTATTATAAGATTCTTATAAAATTTTTACCTTATATGTTGATCACATAGTTGCAATTCTTTTGATAGCTAGATTAATAGATTTGAAGTTAGTCTTGATTAGCCAAAGATCTAACTTTCAGATATAACAAACATATTAATAGTCTTTTGTATCATATAACCTATATTTTTTCAATCTAATATACTGTTCTCATATTCGTGTTGTATCTGTATATATCTTCTCTTATTTGATCTATATCCGTATCCGATTTTCACGGATATGGATATAACTTTTTCTTAATGAGACATATCTATACTCACATCTATATTTATAATTGGTAGGGGTGAGTAGATGGTCAGTTCGGTCGCTTTTATCTATTTTCTGTCAAACCAAACCAAACAGAACCGAAGTAGATTCAAATTTGAACCAAACTAAATCGAATTGGTTCAGTGCAGTTCGGGTCGATTTGTTTGGTTTGGTCATAAACATGTCAATTTATAGAATTTTAGCTAAAACACAACACTCCTACTCCTTCAAACCTCTCATTCATTTTTATATCCCAAGTCGAATGGCAAATTCATCGAATGAACTACTTTAAAGTATAAATTATCTTTTCATCTAAAAAAAGTGAAAGTTTTAAATAATTATGTTGAGATCGGTAGGTTCGGTTATTTCAATTTTATACATTTAAAAACCAAACTGAATTAAAGTTTCTCTAAAACCAAACCGAACTATCAAAATTTGGTTGATTTGGTCGGTTTATTCAGTTTGCACCGATTATTGCCCAGTCCTAGTAATTTGTAAGAAAATGCGGACATAGTTAGTATTATGTCTAACACCTTTGCACACGTACATGTAGGGTGCAAAACGTTTCGGCGATGGCTCGGATATGATACTTATCATACTTACATTTGCTTACCAATCATGAATATGAATATAGATGTAAAAATGCCTCTCTAAAAAAAACTTATATTGATATCCACTAAAATCAGATACGAATATATATATATGTGTGTGTGTGTGTGGACACACACACACACACAACGGATATGAGAAAACAATATAATATTCGAAAATATATAGTTCATATGATAGTAAAAATTTCATTAATATGTTTGTTATATTCGAAAAGTTAAGATTAGATCTCTTGAGCATCAAAATTAACTTTAAATCCACAGCCTAAGGATAAAGATGACTGCAGCCGAATGACCAGTAGATATTTGGATATCACGACAGATCCAAATATTTTGCTAAATATCCATGTTTATAACTATAACCTATTGGAGGTAGATATTCAGTAACAATATTGACGGATGCCGATAAGGATATATCCGCGGACATGGACACTTTCTTGGGCACCCGTACCTACATGGGTCTGATAGAGGGTTAGTTTAGGAAATTCATATATTCTATTTATGGTTTAAACCCTGATATGATTTTTATTCGTGAGGAGATTGCGCGGCTAACGACTTTCAACTGCTAGAGTGACACATTCTTCTTCTTCTTCCTCCTCCTTCTCTCCCTCAAGTACACGGCGCTAACCTGCGCGTCTCCGGCTGCCTTGCGCCCCTCCAGAGGTTAGTTCCCCCTCTCACCTAAGTTTTTAGTGGCCTAAAACATTCTCATCGAGAAATTGGATGGTTAGAGACATCTTGATCTTATGTCATTTTACGTTTTGTGAGATCAAAACTATGTAGAAATTGTTGATAGCATTGTTGAGTTCAGTTGGCGGTAGTTTATTTTATAGGTTATTTATGAACATAAGTCGACGATTTTTTCCCGAAAAAGAGGGAGCTTTCCCGATAAAGATTGCTCTTTTAGCGAGGAATTATGTGCTTTTAGAGGACGCAGCAAGTTGGATTTTTTATATAAATAATCATATAACTTTGGACAAGCCCCTAAACTTCAAATATCAGAGAACCCCCGTAAGTCTAGGAGTTATTAGAAAAGTCCCCTTCAAAAAATTTCATCAAAAAAACACCCCTGACAGCATTAACATGTCAAATTATAGAATTTTAGCTAAAACACAACACTCCTACTCCTCCAAAAATTTGCGGGTTCGACTCTAGGATCATCATTTGACCCATATCAAGCATGAAATTGGAAGGCCTCAATTGTGTACCGAATAGCGTGTCGTGATGTCAAGCCCTGACTTAAAAATCATGGGGTTTCAACTTTAGCCTTGAAACACCATCCTCCAAGGCTTCAACGCGCCGAATAAAGCATATTCTTGCTAGCTCATGCGACATACAATTCACGGTCAGTTTGTTATACTCCCTGATGATTTCTATATGATTATGACTGACTTAGTTGTATTTCATTTGCTTGCTCCAGCATCATCTCCTTTGCTTGCTACTAGCGAGGCTCAGAATAATGCTTCCTTAATGGCGTGCTTTCGTTGCTGTGGAGCAGAAGCCATTCAACAAGCTACTGATTCTGGAAGGCCCTTCGCTAGACACCATTCAATAGGTAAAATTATTTTTGCTGATTCCTATTGTTATTGTTAGAATTATAACTACTTATAGTACTCTTGTGGATTTTGGTCATAACTTGCTATAAAAATATAGTCAATTCAAAAGAGTATTCAATGCCAGATTACAGATGAAATGTGTTTAGGATGGAACTTTCTCAAACAGCTCTAGCCAACAACGTAGCAACTATATTGGTTAAGGGGAGGCATTAGTGTAAGTTGTGGATCACACGTCTTACGTTCTCCTAGAACAAAATATTATTCTTTCAGTTAGTGTAGTAATTGCGCCAGAGCCCACCAGTACCTTCAGCTAAAAATTGTCATTACTGTTGGTTTTCGCTTCACATGCATGAACCTAATGAGGCACAATAAATTTATTGACTAGTATCCCGGTGCACGTGATGTGCGCATGACACGGACATGGACGAGTGTCGTAGTCCAACTGTCAAGGAAACAGATGGTTTGCTAGTTTTGTTTTTTTTTAATTAATATTTTTCAAGTATGGAGACATGTTTGTTGATTTTTCTAGGTGTGAGGGCATTTTCGTAGTCTTTTACCAGTTTGAGCGCATGCCTGTACTTTTTTAAGTGCGAGGGCGTTCTATAGTTTTTTTCTTAAAAATGAGGATACATTTCCAGTATTCTACAATGTGGTTAATTCACAAAGCCTAATTCTCTTTTAGTATAAGAAAACATTTGCAATTGATATTCACATAGTTTGTTCATGTCTACTTCTGTTTGTCACCCTACTACATCAAATGGCCTGTGTTTCCCATTCTTTTTCCATTCCACATTGTTTCTACATGTGTTTTCTATGTCCCTGGTTAGATATATTACCATGATTTTTGAAAACAAAAAACTATCATGCAGGCAATTATGGTGGTTATCGTGCCTCAGATTCTGCTCCCAATGGAATTCAACCTCTCAAAGTGCATCCAGTTGCAGTTCCTGCCATTCCTGTTGAAGAGTTGAGTGAAATAACGGATAAGTTCGGTACCAATTCTCTGATTGGAGAGGGATTATATGGTTCAGTGTATTATGGGGTTCTAAAAACTGGAAAAGCAACAGCTATTAAAAAATTAGAACTTAATAAGCAACCGGACAAAGAATTTCGGGCACAGGTCTGAAGACTCAGTTTCCTGAGAGATTGATCACTAGTGACTTGATGTAATTGATTCCTGATATTAGTTGTTACAGGTTTCCATTGTGTCCAGGCTGAAACATGAACATGTTGTTGAGCTACTTGGTTACTGTATTGATGGGAGTCTCCATGTCCTTGCATATGAGTTTGCAACTAAGGGATCTCTACGCGACATCTTACATGGTAAGGCAGTGTCAAACTTATAGCAGTTTTCATTAAGATATAATAATAGGTGGTATTTTGTTTGATTCAAAAAATGTCCTATGTTAGACTCTGAAATTACCTCAAGATGTTGATGTTTTATATTCAGTTATTCACTTTAAAACTTCTTAAAAGAATGTAAATAAAGCATCTCTATGTCCAAAGTTATATGCCTAGTTAATTATCCAATTACATATGTTGGTTAGTGCATCAGATTTAAGGTTCTTTGATTATGTATCCTTATCAATGTTTAGGGGAGGTTTGTACTTTGTCTTTCCATGAAAATGTTCACTGTTAACCTCATTAAAGAAACCCTATAATTCACTAGGTTAAACGTAGTTTATCACCACAAAAAAAAAAAAGAAGCATGTTCTGTCTGTAGACAGATGGTCTCTTTTTGGATAACTGTATGGTGTGTAGACAGATGTGTCTCTTTTTGGACACAATACATGGTCAAGACACTCAAGGGTAAATCCAGAAATCATATTACAGGCTTATTAATAAAAAGATATATACATTTTGAATAAGTAGCATGTTCTGACTGTAATAATTTCATTCATAGTATAAATCTTGTAACTTTCTAAGATTTTGACTATACTATGGAAGAAAATGTTGCCGCTTTGGTGAACTTCATTTTCCTTTGTACTTTATATGATAACTTGATTCATTTTACTGCATATCAACTTTTAATGTAGTTAAATACTTAAATCAAATACCCAGTATTCTTGTATATCATTTGTTTAAATTGTAGCCTCAGTGAAATTAGAATGTAGGCTTTAATATTGATAGGAATGATAAACTGTATCTTGTGTGTGCAATGTATTGCCATGTTGTATTCTTATTAATTGAAAACATTTTTGAGAATTGCATGAGAACTGTAGGAAATTTAAATATCATATACAAAACTGCTCACATGCTATAGATGTACGCCATGTGTTCAAGATTTTCAACATGTTCCACTCAGCCATGGTGATAGACGTGGATATGTTCCATTACCATGCTCATATATGTCTAAGGTCACTTATATCATTACTCACATGAATTTAAAATTTTGAATATTTCTTTCCTGTTTCCAGGAAATTGTAATTAAGCCATTGATTACATAACATCCAAATCGAGTTGTCTGCTATCCCCATTATACACATCCCTTGGTAGTAAAAATATAGACTATCTGGCATCTTATAAAGGAATTGATTCTTGTCCTCAAAATGCCTTAACTTTACTGAGTGTATAGACTATAGTTAATCATCTTAGTCCTTGCTTATTATGAAGTGGTAAGCTGTTCTACTCACATTATCAGCTAATGATTCATTAAATAAAGCATTTGATGACGGGGTTAATTTTACATGACGCTAGAGCGCTTGATTTCAAGAGGTCATCCTGAAATGAAAAGAACTTCTTCATTAGATTTATAATGTATACACTATACTTAACCATGTTTGTTCTACATTCCGAAGTGAGCCATCTTTTTTTTATTGGATATTTTTTTATGTGAACGAAATTCATGCCAATTCGTTTCCAGTTTGTTAAGTGTTAACATTGATAGACAGCGTGGTATACAGTCCATAAGCTTAAGATCTCTGACACCTAATTTCTTGCTTAAGTGTATTTATGACTTGAGGTAGTAAGGACTGCAGGCTTATGGTGCTAGGAAGTTGACCGGAATCTTAAGCTTTGTCTAATCATTGTTAGTTTAGCAAAATTACATTACACAGGAAGCCAGGACTTAGTTTCGCAAGATTATTGTTCAGGACAAAGTTTATAGTAAGATTTACATGTAAATCACACCTATTGTTCTTTTTCTCATTGAGATGCTAAGTTCATTTAGAAGTTGGAATTTTTCCAGTTCATTAAAACCACCCCTACTGCCTCTTAACCAGCTGATATAATCAGTTGAAGATCAAAGTCTTGTTTCACGCAATACAGCTTATCAATACAGGGCGAAAAGGCGAGAAAGGGGAAAAGCGAGGTCCAGTTTTGTCATGGGCGCAGAGAGTGAAAATTGCTGTAGGGATTGCTAAAGGACTTGAATACTTACACGAGAAAGCACAGCCTCGTATCATACACGGAGACATCAAGTCCAGCAATGTACTACTATTCGACGACGATGTAGCAAAAATAGCCGATTTTGACCTGTCAACCCAAGCTCTTGATCAGGCGAAGCACCTCAACGTTACTGGCGTTCTTGGAACCTTTAGTTATTATGCTCCTGAGTAAGTACAGTGCTACTCAAACACATTCCTGAATTTTTTGGAGTACATTTACTATTCCATTTATTTCGATCTTCTGTGTAATGACAGTCAGCTCAGTGATCATATAGTTCAAATTTAAGTTCTCTTAATGGCGGCAGGTACAAGATGACGGGGCATCTTAGCTCCAAGAGCGATGTTTACAGCTTTGGTGTCATACTTTTGGAGCTCTTGACTGGTCGCAGACCTCAAGATTATACATTACCACAAGGTCAACAGAGTCTTGTTACGTGGGTTAGTATTACTGTTTTTTTTTCCTTTTTCAATTTTCTTTTTCTTCTTTTTTTGAATTTTTTTATATTTATTTCTCTGTCTCACATTTCACATTCATTGAATATGTCCAGGCGACACCGAGGCTTACTGTAAACAAGGTCTGGGAATGTGTTGACACAAGGTTAGGTGGAGATCATCCTCCCAACGCCGTTGCAAGGGTAAATAAACAAGGTGTCCGTCGGCACACTGCTGATGAACCCCTTCTATAATCGCCTTTTTCGGATATCGTAATATTTCCTCTTGTTGTTCCTCGTAGATGTTAATTATGTGTTCGCGAAATCATGCGATTTAGACGCCGTTCATCCATGAACATAGTAGCTGCTTGTTTTTGTGATGAAAAAAAACACCATTTTGTCACCACTTGATGCATGGGTTAAGAATGTTCGATGCTCATGATTCTTCATCCTTATACTTCTTAGGGGTTGAAATTACTTTGGACAATATGATCTTCCATTTTTCGTATAGAAATGAAGTTTCTAGAGTTCAAATAGGCGGGATTCACAGAAAATCTCTCCAAAAGGTTTCGAAAGTGTTTGGCTCCTCCATCTCAAGTTTTACAAAGCTAATTTTTGAATACACTATGTTCATGGGGGAAAAACACACACACACACACACACAAACACCCCCATGAACTTGCAGCATTTTGCAGGAAAACCCTATGAACTTTCAAAAATCACATTAAGCCCCCGCAAACCTTTCTGTTTTGCAGAAAACGGCCAATAAGTTTCTGTATTTTACAGATTGCCCCCATAAATTAGAACGAGAACACAGACATGACATTTTGAAAGTCATTGTGGGTTTAGTGTAATTTTCCCAAAAGATATTGGGGGTATTCTGCAAAAGTTATTGGGGGTTTAGTTTGATTTTGAAAGTTCATAAAGGTCTAATGCAAAACGCTGAAAGTTCATGGGGATTTAGTGTAATTCACCCTGATTATTATATTGAAGGTTCGATGATTTCATCTGAAAAATTGATGACCATTGAGATTTTTTCCGGGTTGTTTCCAGTATTCTAAGCCTAATATTATAGAACTGACTATGTACTATTCCTCTCTTGTAGTTCTCTCAGAAAATTTTCCAGGCCGTTTCCATATTAATCTAAGTCTACTTATGATCGATTCCTCGAACTTCCACGAGCATTTTCCATTTTTTTTTAGTGCTCAAATTGGAGATAAACTATATATTGTTTCTCCTTGGTACAATATTTTCATCTTTTCTCTTCTAACTTACATAAATTTTGTTCCAAACAGTTTGCTGCAGTAGCCGCTTTGTGTTTGCAGTACGAAGCTGATCTTCGTCCAAGCATGAGCATCCTCGTCAAATCCCTCCAGCCTCTTCTGAATCCTCGTTGTAATCCTCATTGCAAAATCCACGGATTGTGAATTCTTTTCTCATTATTGTTCACTGCCTCCTATTATCACTTAACACGGCTTCGGAGCTTGTTTGCTGACTGCCTCAAGATTTCCCTACGGTTATTCATGGATTTGTTTTCTCAATATGGGGCTACTCGTGCACGTATTTTTCAGGGAAATCCGAGTTTCGCTTTCTTTTCATTTATTTCCTATTTTCTTCTTTTTCAGGCGAATAACGAGTCATTCGTGTAGTTATCATAGCGATGCTGTGCGATCATAGCAGTTTCTCTCTGTTTTCTATTATTTTTTTGTTTGATTAGTAGGAAAGATTTTAGCAAAATGTTGGCAGGAAGGCTACATAAATGTTGTCCTTGTTTGCAGCGTAGAAAAAATGTTGCAAATTAAGCGAATAAATCAGCTCCACCTTTTAATCAAATCCTAGCTCATTGCTGCTACTACACCAATTTTTAACTTGAGATTGACACTAAGCAAACAACAATGGATGATCACGGGAAAAAAAAATCGACGCATGAAAATCTGAAAAACAAAGAATTACGGAAATACTCTGCAAATAGGAAAGTTGATTCACAAATAGACTTGCACGGTAATGCGAATTTGTTCATCAGTCACTAGTACTTAATAAATGATCCTTTCATATAATGTCTCTTGAAAATGTCAGTGGTTACACAATATGATACAATATATGATACAGGCAAAAACTGCCACACAAAATGACTCAGTGAACAAGGACAGCCATTTCCAAAACAGTCTCAACTCTGTAATCTGTACATATTGTTTTAAGCAACCCCCATACACATACCGAAACATACATACTCAAACAAATTTCCCCTCAAAAAAGTAATAAAAAAATCCAAACATTATTCCCACCACGAACAATCTCGATCTTCAGTTATAGCCTCCAAGGGGAGATAAATCTGTTTGCAGATCAAAAGAATGAAGCACGCTAAAACCAAACAAAGAATGTGAAATTTGACTTTAAAACACCTGACAAAGATTAGGTGCCATTATGGTTTGGTTCTCCTTCTGTTAGTTTTAGAATCAGGGTTGTCACTTTTATCAGTGTCAGAATTCTCCCTCTGGTACTCAATCTCCGTGCTCCCGCCACGGGTCTTGCGATGCCTTCGATCCTGGCAATGAGATCAGCAGTTCTGGTTAGAATCAGACCAAGGGATCTTCAGCTTTCTTAAGACTTAATAACATCTTTTACTGCTCTTTTCTCAACAACAACAACAACAAATTCTTTTACTGCTCATATAACATATAAGCCACTAATTTATGAAAAAAGATGACCCAAAGTCAATGAATTCATAACCTTAATGATCACTGAAAAAAAAAATATTAGTGACATAAGTTAATGTGGTTATCATGAGCTTAAATGCTAACAAATATACTGTTTATGTTTACGTTCATCCTCTGACATCATCAAAATTGTGAAAGAAAAAGGGTTGTATAATAATACCAATCTGGGGCACTAGAATGGGATATACCTGACCTGACCAAAGGATACACAGTATATTTGCATATGTCTATACATAACATACTTAATTTTGTATATTTTAAACATAAAGTTAAAATAAATTGTTAACATAATTTGGAGATTTTTTTAAAATACATGACATAACATTTATGCGAAAAGAATATTGTAGTGTAAATAAAAGAAGAAAGAAATTTTTATTTAGTAGCACATCAATAACAAGATCCATTGCCTACCCCAAAAAAAAGGGTGCATTCAACAATTAATTCCTAGAATTTATATATTTCAGATTGATGTAATTAATTTCTAGAATTTTCTTGTAAATAAATGATTCTTCAAGAAATCATATAACTATTCATTTTTTAGGTCCTTGAGTAATAAACACGTCACATGTGTTTTTATGCAAGTTACATAATTATAATGAAAGTACTAAAATGGTGTGCCCTGAGTATTGAAACTATTCCTATATTTTGAAATATGGTACAATGTCGGCGTCATAAACTGATATTCAGACATGAGAGTCCCAGCCATATAGAGAGAATCCAATAATGGTCATACCACATTAACAAACGTTGCTTTAACATAAATCTGTTATTTGATAGAAAAGACTGACTTGGTTGGTTATGGATGAAGGGGCATCTAACTTGGTATACGCTCATTTCTTAAAACAAACTAGCACATTGACACGTGCGGTGCATGTGCAAAATTATTTAATTATATGATTAACCTAACATTTTCATATAATAGTTTAATAATGATTTAATTTATGCAACTTGATTATGGAGCTCAACACAGAAAATGTATCTTAAATTGCTAGTTAGCAATTAAATCCATCCTTCAACACAATTTTGTTGAGTAGTTTTCAAATTGAGGATAATATAATTAGAGTAAGTGATTAAAATAAAAAAGAAAAATGAGGATATGTATTACAATTTAATTATGTTTGTATTGTCATTTGATGATTTAGAATATTCTAGAATTAGAGAGGATAAAAGGCAAGATAGAAAATAAATGTTTCTCTTAGAAAATAACAATTTTAATTATGTGAGTTCCAATTCTTGTGTCATAATTTAGAATCTTCTAGAAATAAGATATGAAAAGAAAAGAAAAGGGGGAAATATCTCCCTTGTAAACTTACAGTTTTACCCTCCAAATTACAATATAAATGAGGAAAATGTCCACTACTCATCCAACTTTCACTACCCTTGCTATGTTCATTATATAGTAGTATAGTTATCATATTGTTTCTTGTTGAACTGGAAGGATCATCTATTGCTCGCAGCTTGTTCAAGACTGGCTCCCAAGTCTAGATGCATTCTCAACATCTCAAGCCATAAAAATTCTAGTTAAGACTATGAGATATAAGCCCTGCTTTTTGGAAATTGTAAATATGCAAGGAACATATACAGTTCTGGACATCGCCATCTTGATCTAATGAAAATTAAATATCAAGAAGATATGACAGATACAGAACTGGATATTACCTCCCGAGGTACCGGTTCATCAGAATCCAACATGCGAACAACCTGACTCATCTTTGGCCTTTTCTCTGAATCCGGATCGACACATCTCAAAGCCGTCAATAGAGCTCGCTTCAGAGCTCTAGTAGATGGTCTTGTTTCTATGCTTGGGTCGACCACTTCTTCTGATCGCCGGCTGGCAACCATCACCTTAAGCCAATCAACTAGATTTACCTGCAATGAGCATAACCAACAACTGTCAAACAAGTAATTTTATCAAATAAACAATTAAACATCATGCATGTAAAGATAAAGGCTATTAATGTCTTTTTAGACTTGATTATTTGTTCATAAATGATGTCTTTTTTAGTCCCAGTTGCAATTGAATTAGCACTACTTCTGGTTCAGCTCCAAACTACTTGAAGGTAGATTGAGAAATATATGCAATTGATTTTATATGCTAATGTTACTGATGGATTATTGACAAACTACATGACCACCAGCAACACAGAGGAACCGCCATCACAAGTAGAGATGATAATTGGCTAGAATCAGTTGCACAAGCATGAGATAAATAAGAAGTCAAACCTAGGAGCTCTGAGAATAGATTTTGAGATGTTTCTAAATAATCATAGAGACACAAAACGAGGCAGTTGCAGGACCACAAAAGGTGATTTTCTAAAGATTATGTTTCTAAAGGGAGGGAAGTAAATGACGGTACACCTATTGTGATTGGAGGAATTTGAATGGTTTGCTAACAAGGAAACACAGCTGTTAAGACTAAGTATGATCCTGAGATAGTAATTACTTCATCTACATACCTCATTAGCAGGACGACCATAGTCCACAGGATCTCTCCCGGTAATGGCCTCCAGCAGAACAACTCCAAAGCTGTAGACATCACTTTTTTCATTCAAAAGTCCGCTATTTGCATATTCCGGTGCCACATAACTGTAAAAGTAAAAGAAAATAAACATAATGAGAAAATGTTGGATTATATACATCCTTATTTTGCTTAAATCTCAACTACAAATTAAGACGCTGAATATATACATCCTTATTTTGCTTAAAGCTGCAAGGCTTAGAAGAGTCCTACCCAAATGTACCCATGACTCGTGTAGCTATATGACTTTTTCCAGCACCCAGCAGCTTGGCCAAACCAAAATCTGACACTTTGGCATCAAAGTCTTCATCAATCAATATATTACTTGACTTGATGTCTCGATGCACCACTTTTGGCTCAATGGCCTCATGTAAATAAGCAAGCCTGTAAAGAATTCATCAGGATTTATTGATCTAGAATAAAATAACAGTGTGTCTGATAATTGATAAGATTGGAAAAAAATCAAAAGAGAGGAAATTGTGGGGACAATACCAATTGAAAATAAGCTTGAGAGAATTATGTAGTGATGAGAAATACCAAGTTACAAGGCATTCAATTTTGATACAGCTTAATTAATCATGAAATACATATTAGTATTACAGAAGTTACAACCAAAAGCTCTGTGGATGGACTTACGCCTTAGCAGTGCCAAGAAGCACCTTTACACGAGCCTCCCAAGTAAGAGAACCTTGCTGACGCATTGCTCCATGAAGCCATTGTTCTAGATTACCATTATTCACATACTCGTATACTAGCATCCTGAGTGTTACATACAAAATCAAATGAGGTGCATAACTACTAATGGTATCAAGACTGTAAAGGTAAAAACAGAACTCATCGCATGTTACTACATACAGATATTTCTATTTACAAAGAACATCATAACACTTCATATATGAAACAGAGAGGAACTAAGCAAAAAGGTCACCTTTGAGTACCCTCCACACAATATCCTAGAAGCCGAACTAGGTTCTTGTGACGAACATGTCCAATAGCCTCAACTTCTACTCTGAATTCCTTCTCAGCTTGTCCTCTAAAACAAAAACAGCATAAAGAAACATAGTTATAACAGGCAGCTAAACCCTATCTTCTAGAGGACAAGGGTGAAATATTATAAGAATGACAATAAAGTATATATAACCAGTAAACCTATGTGAACTTACAGATTGTTGAGAAGCTTTTTGATAGCTACAGGAGTTCCATTAACAAGATGTCCATGATAAACAACCCCATAACCACCCTCACCAATCACATTCTCCTTTGAGAAACGATTGGTTGCAAGTTCCAAGTCCCTTAAAGTAAACCAGTGACCCCACCCAAGGTGAGAGAACTCTGGAAGACCCGTCAAAGGTGAAGGAGCAGTTATATTATTAGAAACAGCTGGTCTGTGAAGAGTAGCAATGCCTGATCTCCCTTCTTCAGATTTTGAGCTACCATTTCTTTCCATATAACGAAATGAGCTTGAATTATTGTGCTCATGTCCTATGTGGACCATTACCTTATCTGAGTCCTTCTCATTGGATTTATTGTGAACTGTGACTAACTCATTGGCTGAGATTTGATCTACTCTCACTTCTTTAATTTCCTTCGATACGGGTGGAATATTGGTGATAGGGAGATTGTTTGAAGAACTTCTTATCCTCCGCCGGCTTCGAAGAGTAAGACATAAAACTAGTATGGCAAGAACACAAGAAATTAAGAGCCCAACAGCTATTCCAATCAGAACCCAAAGTTTAAGGCCAAAAACATCTGTCTTCTGCGATAATTGTTCACTAAGAGAATTTCCAGATGATGACATATTCTTGCTCGATGGCAAGCTTTTCCTATGGCAACAAAGAGATGAAAACAGAATATTAATATTACATTTAAAAAGTAAAGTTTCTCCAATCATACAATATATTTCTTAAGCGTCAAAGAACGTTGAGTTCTTCTGCCCGACAAGTTCTTCTGCGCAACACATGCATGCATATACCTTTCGGTATCACAATGGATATGTCCTAATATATGGAACAAAATCATGCAAAACATAAATGTTAAAAAACCAGAGTAAAAAATTTTCATCATGGTTTCCCTATTTTGAGAGGCTAATATCAATATATGCTATATCTCAAGGATTGAGTATGAGAGATTATCTTAAGCTACCAATACCGTTTAGTGACATAATAATGATTTTATGTCACTGGTTTTCCATCTAAATACTAAATAATACCAAAGTAAATGCTATAACTACAGAATTTAAGCATTATAAAGAAGCTTGTGACATCTACAAGCCTAATGAAAATTCAGTTAGAAAAAAAAAACTAGTCGAATCATTATTCAATGTACACTATCTCCAGTCGCAATATA
>JBAKGM010000365.1:35314808-35332957 GCA_037177215.1 Asparagus racemosus | reverse complement strand
ATTCCCGTCTTCTTCACCTCTTGAGCAGAGATCAGTGTGTTAATCTTGCTCTCGAGGTCTTTAATCTTCTCGTTTTTGGAGGCCACATTGCTACTGACATTTTCTTGGACAATCCCAGCATCCTGTTCTTCAAGGGGCTGTCTTGCACCGCGATCTTCTCCCTCGTCAGTGTCGCTATCAACGTGATTGACGTTGTTATGACGACTAGTTTTGCCTTGACAGTTTGTCAGCTCCTGGATTTGTTGGTCATGCATTTCGCTCATCTGCTGCATGGCCATCTCCATTTCGAACTTGAAATTTTCTTTTTGCTTGGCCATTGCTTCTTCAAGCATCTTAGCCACCTGTTCGGTACTGAACATGAGGGTTTCTCGGGGTTGCCCCTCACTGGAGACTGTGTTGTCAGACGCCAGGGCAGAGCCGGCATCTGATGCTTTATCTTCTAATGGCAACCCTTTTAGGATTTTGTCGTAATGGGGACGTCGAATGGTTCCGGTCTGCAATCGGGTTATCCGGTCAGATGCCCGAGGACCAGCATGGGTTGACGTCTTTCTGCTTGTCATGTTGTTGGTGACTCTCGGCAATTCATCACTTCGAGTTAGTGACATTCTCCTGTGGAAGCCTCTTGATTTGGGCTTTGGCACTCTGTCGCCGAGTCTGTTGAAGACAGAAATCCTGTCCGGAGTTGCTTGGTTGTAGCTGCACTCCGATAGCACTGCCTTGATCAATCTGAAACAGAGGCAGTGTGCTGGCTTCTCGGGAGAACTCCTCTTCTGGGATTTCCTCAAACCTGCAGCACGATAGTACAACTCGTCAGTGTAATTGCCGGAGCAACCCATCGTGTGTTGGTGCGGTCTCTCGGGTATAACGTCATCGTCGTCGGACGAAAACGTCACTCTCTGAGGACGGATTGCATGATCAAAGCTGCTAAAAGTAATTCGCCTTGACGTTCGCCTGTGTACAGTCTTGGCGAGCTCTCGGACTTCGATTCTAAGTCCGGTAGGCGCAGCTGGAGGAGTTTTGAGGTGGGTTCGACCCCCTGCATGAGGAGTGACCCGTGGTTCCCTTAGTGGACCAAGGCACTCTTTTATGGTTGGCCTGCTGGTCATGGCGGGAGTTGGCTTCGCTAGAAGCATGGATGCAGATGCCGGAGATGGCCTTGACACCGCAACGGCTTTGGTTGAGGAGCCGGCAGGTCTTGGCTTTGAGATGCCTTCAGCTCTTTGCTTGGGCGTCGGGGGTAGGAATTGGGGCGTCGGCGGCCTTGGGCTTGGTCACCATGACTGCCGAAGCTGGAGCGCCGGTGGATTTGGGTCTCCACACTTGGCGATGCGTCGGCGGCTTCTCTGCCACCTCCTTCTTCTTCAATTCACGAGCTTGCTGCACCAATGCTCGTGCTTGCGCGAGGAGCGCGCGTCGCTTCAGGATACGCTCCTGAAGCGTGGATCGGTTCCGCTTGACACGGACCCACTCGTTAGTTGACGGCTTGGAGAGACCGTCGATCATCTAAGGCTGAAGCCTCTGCGTCAATCTGGATCTTAGATCTGCCTTGTAGCGGACCCCATCCATTGATTGCATGGCCTGAGTGAATTTACGCGCCATGCTTTGTCGTCGCCTCTGGCGGGCTCGCTTGGAGAGTGCGGGCACGTCGTCGCCGATCATCTCGGGCGCAGGGGGAACTCGGGCTTCGGGCGCCGAGGGGAATTTACCGCTATCGGCGGTAGCAGGGTTGGACTCGCCGTCCTGGGGCTCTTTGTCTGAGGCCCATCGGATTCTCCTTAGAACGGAGACCTTGTTGGAGCGGCGGGGAAAACTGGATCTGGAGGAGGATGAGAGGAATTCCTTGAACTTCTGTTGGTTGAATTCGAACTCGACCTCTTCTTTAACCGGGATCGGAACCCGCGGCTGCGGCACGATGACCTCGGACCTGAGGTCAGTGCCTCCCACTGTGGTCGCCAGCTTGTTCGCCGCGAAAGTTGCTTTAATTTCCATTGCAATTGAACTCGTTACAAATTTATCTTTTACAATGAAATTCAAGAAAGACCTCACCTTTTTATAAGGCTTACAATAAAAAAATCAAAAAAAAGAAAGATTACAACTTTTCGCTTTTGAATAAACACGGGATCTGTTTATCGGACCCTCGTTTGCGTGCGTGTTTTTGCATGTGCCGGAGACTTGTTTTATTCGTGGACCACCGCGTAATCTCGATCCAAATAGGGATCTAGATACTGGATCTATGGATCAGAGGTGTTTATTTCATGAAGGAAATAAAACACCGACGGGGATCAGTTTCTCAAAGGAAACGATTACCGGACGGGGATCAATCCCTCAAAGGAGACGATTGCCGTAGCGAGTAAGATCTACAAGGAGAAATCACGCGCTGATCCTGCAAACCCGACCTAGATCAATGTAGATCTGGTGCTAGACGAACTCCTCGCTCGAACAGAACGTAGATATGAAGTCTTGATCTCCCCGGCGCTCAGATCTGCGCAGACGATCGCGCAGAGCTTCGACGAATTCTCCAATTCTCCAGCAAAATTTCCCAAACCCCTTGAACTGAGGACCCCCCTGGTATTTATAGAGGAGGGGGGGTGCATTTGGCTGCGGACACCAAATGGTGTCTTGGCTAGGCCGAGACACTATTCGGTGTCCGCGCCTACGCCGATGACTTTTCCGGACCTGTTTCTCTCCTGATTTCATCCGTCCGTCGTGTCGAGTCAGCGTCCGATCTACTTCCGTTGATTTCCGAGCTCAATTGGTGCAACTCTGACGACGGTTGAGTACCGTTGATTTCCGAGCTCAATTAACTTTTTTTACTACAACCAAAATACTATGTGGAAGTTGAAAGGTTAATATTTTTGGAAAATCAAAAGTTATTTAAGATTCCCATGAAACTTGTATAACTACAGTAGATGTAGATACTTGAATAAGTCATTGCTTGTTAGAAATTTCATAAATATTTTAAGATTCCGTTATCTTCCACCTTTTTCGTAGATGAACTACCTTGTTATTTGTAATTAAGTTTTGAATAAATGAAAAATAACGAGATGTTAATATTAATTTTGCAATGAATGTAGATGGATGGTATAAACAAAAAGCAATTAAAGAGGATGTGTGTTAATACAATTGTTTCTTTCGTGATTACAATAATAACTTATCTTTTAAGAATGTGTGCTAGGCACAAGTCGATTTCTAGTCAACCAAGAGAAAAAAAAAAGATGATGAAAATATATTGTAGAGATGCACACTTCAAACGTGTATTGAAAGACTACAGCGATTGTTGTAGATCTTTATGTTTTGAGTTGTTGCTTATTGTATGATACTTGTTGAGGTTTGGTTATGTATGCTCACTTTCATACTCAGTTTCAAGCTTACTTATCATGTCCACTAGATGTTTAGATGATAACGGTAATGATGATGGTCTATTAGTAAGAATGCAATCTACCTTATAGTGGAAATGTTTAAATGAGGCATTATGCAACCTACATTGTAAGGACAACTTCAAGGCGAGCCAATCCATTGTTAGGATGCAATTTATATTGAACTCGTTAGTTATAGGTGACGCAATCAATTTTGACCAAAAAGAAAAAAACTATTTCTGAGCCACAACATATTACAAAAATTATGTTGTTCTTTTTCTATATTTAGACTGACTAAAATTTTCCATTACAACAATGATCAAAACTTGCTGCAAACACGTGACATAAGGTTTATAATAATTAAAAGCATACCAAAAAAAAGGGTAAAAAGATTGTAGAAAATTTTCAAGTTAAGAGTTGTTTTTAAACAAGCTTCAAATCTTTCTTCAACCTCTTTGATTTCAAAGTACATCTATCTTCAAGCTTGTCTTTTTTGAAAAATTAGTTTCCTTGGTTGCTAATTTCTCCTCCTCCATGAGCCCATACAAAAAATTACATTATTTCTTTGGGCATTTTGAACATCCCCAATAATATCTTCGTTTATTTTTCACATACTTGCACACTTTCATCGGTTTTTAAAGATTGCAATTGCATCAAACTTCATATAAAACAGGGCCTTCTTTTGATAGCATGTTGATGAAAAAGATGAATCTTGCAAAGAGTCAAATTTTGATATAATGATCACTTGAGGGATGAACTTGAGTTTTCAGGGATGAAAGCACATTTATAAACTCCAATAGGACCAAAATAGTCATCGCACTCTTTTTTATTTCTTTTCCATTGGTGATTTTGGCTAATGGGCATGATTACCACAACATGAGGTTCGTAAATTTTTGGTCCACTAGTAAGTGATAAATTTACCCATGGTGTTGTGATTCAATTCTCGTGAAATTTCTCATTCCAAACCAATCTAAAAGATAGGATTTCAAACTTGTCTATAAATTTCAATTCCATGTTTTCATGCTGTGAACCAAATTTAGAAAAAAAAAAAAAAAAAAAAGGAAAACAACACATTCTGAGACAATCAAAATTTATCCCTAAAACTTTTATAGATTCCAATGGAAACCAAGAAGACCACCCTTTTCCTATTATTTATGGAAATTGAACTAAACAGGCCCGTAGACTCTCAATTGTTTTTGTTAACGATGTATGAGAAAGGGCCCTGACTTTTGTGAATTAGAGTATGGTTGTAGTATAACAAATGTGTTATGACAAACCCCAAGATAAACTAATATCAATCACACGAAAGCACGAAAAATATCAAGAACACACGAATACAAAGAAATACGTGATTCGGTGTAATCTACATCCACGGGTGAAGGAGGAGAATAGCTTTACTAAATTATGAGGAATACAATGTGGAGATCTCTCAATTACTCAATCCCTAATAACACCCCAATAGCCTAATACAACTCTCTCACATAAAAGAACAAAAGAGAAAAATATCAAGTAGGTTAACGTTTCACAAAAGAACTCTCTCTTCTTGATTGGTGCTCTCTAGATTGATGATCATAATATGCTTGAAAGAATGTACATGTATAGCCTTGAAGACCCTAACTCTTTGCTGTACACGGAATACGAGTTCTAATGGGAATAAAAGTCTACATGTCCTAAAACCCTACAAGAGTCCAAGTAAACTTCTAATATCATTGGCTCCAAGCCAAAAAGAAACTCCCAAAGCAATATGAATTTGAGTATTTGATGCAACCTATAATAAAATGTAGACGCCTAGACTGTTCATTCCTCTCGATACTGTAAGATAGCCCTCGGCTCAGGATTATTATCCACATGATCCATATTTTACACTGATTCAAAGGTCCTTTTGAGTCAATTAAGATTCTGAAGTGGGAAAGAATGTCACAAAAAAAAACAGTAAACTTTGGATCAGTGTGCTAAGCCTTAAACCTGGTCACAAACTGAGAACGATTGAATAGTTATCTTATGGTGTGAGGCTGTGAGCATTTGAATATAATCAAGAGGGCAACATGAATTAAATACCCTTTTTCTTGAGAACTACTAAAGTGTATATGACAGTGATGAATCTCAACAAACCCATCTGCAATAAATCCAACCATAAGATCTCGTGATGTTTCTTTCACTCAAGAGTCTCAAGCTCCTCAGAGCCTGAAACACGAATCCCTTCACGAGTTTCAAATGCCAAAATGAAATCCCATCACCTCCTCTTCCTCTTCTTCTCCTCGTTCTCTTTCTTCATCTTCAGCCAAGCCCAAAACCTGCAGATATACATTGTTCAGCTTCACCCTAATGGGACAATGTCTCCTCTTTGCGAAACAAAAACTCGAGTGACATCATTCTTTCCTTGAGAAAATCATCGTCGAACGACTCTGACTCCTCTTCTCATCTAAGGCTGTCACGTATCTGTAATGTCAGAAACTAGAGACTTGTGTGCATATGCCTTGTTCCTTGCATTACATTTCTGCTGGTTGAGAACTTTGCCTGGCAAGAGCCTACAGATCAATGCTACTGTTGCAGCTCACTTCTGCAACAGACTTCCAAAATACAAACCAAATGGACAAATGACAACTCAGATCGAGATAGATAAAATTAAACCTCAACCGTCAACCTTTGCGGGGTTTTTCCTTGCAGCGACAGTGACCTTTGACATGGCATCAGAAGCAACTCAGGTTGTACTCGTACTGACCGTGTACTGACCATGAATTGAAAGCAGATTTTTTTAAATTAAAAAAAACATATTACTGCCAATAAAAAGTGCGCGTAACTTTGGAGCTCTAGCGTGGTGACAGGGTAACCCTTTGACAGTTTCCCATCCTTTCCAGACTTTGAGAAAAAAATCAGTAAACTTAATCTGAATCCTCAATTTTTAGTTGTTCTGTCAACCAACTACAAACACGTGCGAGATGCCAAAGATACCTGAATTGAACCTCAAAGAACAAGAAGATTGCATCTCTATGATCAACAAAATTTAACTAGATCTGCACCATTCTTATTCGGGTCAATGCTGTCTTGTCTTTCTTAGAAGGATTAATTGCAGATAAAACCTCCTTAGTATTGCCCAATTGCAAATAGACCTCCTCTAGTTCTATTCTTGCAAATAGAACCCCTGGGACAAAATTTTTGACTCTTTTACTCTCAGGAGGTATATCTGTCAAAAAAAATAGTTTTCTCTTTCTCTCCCAGGGTAAAAGAGTCAAAGAGATCATTCGAGAGGTCTATCTGGAACAATATAATTACGGGGGGTCCATCCGCAATTTGGCAATAGTAAGGATGGCTATCCACAATTAACCACTTTTTGATGATTGCCAATTCAATCAGAAACTGTATTCACATTTTACATCTGATATATAGTTCTGCACTGATGTAATCCAGACACTCATACACATATATATCCATTTGAAACCTGAAATATATCAAACTTCAGTATAAGTAAACTTAGACAAAATTTTACCAACCAATGATGTTCAAATTACAAGAAACTTACATAGAAAATAAAAGAGGGGAGCAAGAATTAAGCCAAGAATGTACAATGCCTCATTTCTTGACGAATTGCAAGCCGTTGGCATTCGCATACCTCTCCATAAACCTCATGAATCGGTCCCATTCTCTTGGAGTCCTCATGATATACTTGGCTTCTATTCTCGCAGGCTTTCCATTGACAAATTTAGCGCTAACATCAACAGACTGAAGCGTACCCTCCTCATCGATCATGTAAAAACCAGTAATGTCACCAAGTTCAGCAGATGAATCGAAAACAGAAGGCTCCTCAAAGCTAAAAGTTGCAACACCATTTGTACCATCTCGCGATTTTGTTAGCTTCACATCAGGTACAGTTTGTTCGTCGGTTCCTGGGATGAACTGAATTGATGGCTTCGCCATCATCAGAATTGGAGTAGGCCCTTGTGAGATTTTCCTTATTTGGGTTTGCTTTCGAGGAGAAAACTGCAATGAGAGCCCAGTGAATGAGGATCGTGTGCTCGAGCAAATAACGTGAGAGAGGGATACTAGTCCTGCATAAGAGTAAAGAATAAAAGCATATGAATGGCAAGGGTTTGTGTCAATGTTCACACATATATTCTAGTGACATCAGATGAATTCAATGAAAACATTATGCTGGAAAAAGTTACTAAAGTTGGGAAATGATGGAAATTGTGAGGTTTACAAGTTTAATGAAATAGTAAGTTCAGAAGCTTGGGAAATTTCATGACAATCAGTTGATAGTTTAGAACTTCTAACTTAGTTCATTATGGATAACATGTTATAAACCTTGTTTTGGGTTCATAATTAGTTTAATAAAGACAGCGGTTAACTGCATTCTTCATGTGTGTTTAATTCTTTATTATGAGTTAGCTGAACTTATACACAACTGCTCATATTTATGATCTTAATAACTGCATTCCGAGTTAACTGACATATTATTTGTCTTTGATAAAATGTAATTTATATAAACTGACTAGTTAAATCAAGAGTAAAATTTTCCCCTCCTTATTCTTGTTCTTTGCAAGCTGCACCTTTGCTTGTGCAGTTGCAGGGCACTAGGCAGCAAAATTAGTGGTTAAAAACAAGGGTTAATTGCGGATAGACCCCCCGGTAGTGTACTATAGCCCAAGTGTGGATAGACTCTGAGTGAAATTTGTAGACTTTATCAAGAGGAGGAAGAGAAAAAAATCACTCAAGGGGTCTATCCGCACTTGGGCAAATAGTACAAGGGTCTATCTGCACCACTAGAACTGCAAGGAGTTTATCCGCAATTGGGTGATAGTGAGGGGGGTTTGTCAGCAATTAACCCTAAAAACTTTGGCCTCTACAACCATAAAAGTGCAACTTTTGTGTATTTCTTATGGAGCTCTATATGAAGCTTGGAGTACTCATTGACGGTGTTGCCTTGAACAAATTACATGATGGTTCAAATCCCACAATACACAATTGAGCATATGGTATTTACATTAAGACTCTTAAGAAATGCAAGGTTAAAAAAAAAAAAGCCAAATGAAAGGGACCCCAATCCAAAATCATCACTACATCAATATTCAACACATTTTTATGTCTCTGCAACTGAAAATTTTCGTCAAATTACATGATAGTACTACTAGAAATTTGATTTTTTTTTTTTTAAAATCAGAATGTGGGTTTCCCTGCAACTTTACACAGCAAAGAAAGAAACAAAAAGAGAAAGTAAATGACACACAGAGAGAGAGAGAAAGAGAGAGAGAGACCTGAAAGAGGCTGATGATGGTGTGGGCAAGTGGCGATGGATGAAGAGATAGCAAGGGACTGCATTGCTGCTGCCATCCTCAGCTTGAGAGGGAAAATGAAAGCAGCTTTAGAGAGAGAAAGAGTGCAGTTGAGAGAGAGAGAGAGAGTGGAAGAGAAGATGAAGAGCTGATGAGGCAATGGTGTGTTCAAAGGATAGCCATTCACTGAACAACTGCTAACAGATAGTTTTAGCATGCAAAGGCTCTGGGCTTTTAAGGCCTTGGTGCAATTTTCTACTGAATGTGGCCCATTTAAACAAATGGGCTTCAATCATTAGTAGGTGGAAGGCGCCTATACAATGAATTCAATGAAAGTTGCGGTGTGCCAAAAAACTAATCATTGAATTAATTTAGGGCCCCACATCAAACCGCTATTCAAAACATGATGATCCCTTGTACGCATGAGAAATCATTCAGCGAATCAAGTTTACTGGACAGCTGATGATATAGGAAGAAAAATTATCGCACCAATATAGACAAAGGATTCATATCTTCTAAAACGTAGTTTAGCATATTGTTTCCCCTACATTATCATATTATTCGATAGCCTAAAACAAATTCAAGCACTCAGTCTTCTTTTGATATCCAAACTAAGATGATTAGAAAAAACTTATTTATTTATTAGAGAAAATAGATGTACATTCAAATGATCAGGAGAGGAGAGACGCACAATAGGAGGAGCTACGAAGAAGGATTAGAAAATGAAACATGCTAGTCTAAACTCCTGATCAATGTGTCATGTTGCTCCGGGACGGACGCCTACTTGGATATACAACAAATTAGTCAAATATCCAGGGCTATACCTTGAAAACATTTCTTGTTTTGATACTTAGCACAAGACACACCTAAGCCCTACCTCCATGACCAATAAATTAATGAAGGGTATGAGGTGTACTCCTCTATTGCATGTGTCTTCTTTCCTTTGGCTCTCCCCCTTTTTCTTCCAATAAGAAGTGGGGGGTAGCCAACCAATACCTCCCATAAAAAAGATTCAAGACTAACCCTCTATCTATATATCCTCTCTTCACCCTCCTATGAAATTGAAGTCAAATTAAAGTGACGGTTAGAATCTCTGAAACCCCTGAATCTTTCTTGGAAAAAGACGACTATGGCGGCTGTGGCTCCCCGTTGGTCGACGACGAACCATCGAAAGATCCGGTTATCGATGAAGACTAAGAGTTCGGCCATGGATTTTGATGGCAAGAAAGAAGAGGTGAGGATGAGGATGAGGATGAAGATGAAGAGGAAGAAGGGTTGATGATGGTTACGTGGAGTTTTTAGGCAAGTCTGATTCTTGGCTTTGGAGTTATTTTCATGCATGTCTACTTCGTTGAATCTTTTTTCTTCTTCTTCTTCTTCTTCTTTTATGTATTTTTATTTTTGGAAATGTTTGTTTAGGAGAGCAAATCTTTAGTTAATTTGCTATGTTGTGGAATGCTGTGTTACAATCAATAAAGAGAAAAGATTATCACTAATTGATGGAATGATATAATGCTTTTTAGCTTTTTTTTTTTAAATTTTTTACTTATTGTTCATATGTTCAGTATTTCTCAACATTATAAGACTAGAATTTCTAGATCCAGGATCAGCCTTGAATGCAGAAGCTGTGTTCCAATGAAGAGAATTATTAAGTATTTAACGCATAAGAAAAGTTAAGCTACAAACAAAACGAAATATGCTAGCAAGAAAAGAAACATGTAAGAAACAATAGATTATTAACAATGACAATTAAATAATAGAATTTTGTATTATTGCTTACGGAAAACTTAACAAATAATTTGTATTTTATGGAAAATTTGCTTTGTGGGACATGATATGCTGACAAGGACATGGTACCAAATGGATATATAAGATGAATTCCAAAATTCTTGGTACAACAAACAATTAATTTATACATAACTTTAATGAATCAAAACGGATTAAAAATGTTTTGAGGCCCACTAAATTTTATTTTTTATCAAGTACTTATTTTAGACTTAACATTAATGTGTCACTCTCTAAAATTTGAATTTGGACTTTTCTCATTGATTAGTGAATTTTCGCTATATCATAGCAAATCTCAGAAGCACATGAATCATGGAATTTGCATAAGTGCAGAATACTTGAGAAAAGCAAGATACGAAAAAATATGGAGGGAACAAATGAGAATAAAGAATTTAAGAACACAGATAATATAGCATGTTTTTGCTGGTTATGGCCTAAATCTAAGAGCAAATTAGGAGAATGGATCCATCAAATTAACTTATGATAAGTATAGAAAGTTGAGAAACATCTCAACAAAATCTAAATCTTAAATTCATCCTCGAAATCAAATTATCTAGAGAATAGCAAAACTCCATAGGCCGGCTTAATTGACCAACGTCAAACGTCACTCTCAAGTTCAAGTTGCTATCATAGTGGATTTTATATATGTAATTATGTAAATGCATAGGAGAAAACATACATAATTTCTTACCCTTGCTACTATACTAAGGTGGATAATGTCAAGAATCCGCATGAAGAACTTAGCTCTAGTTTATCAAACGAATTTCTTCTGGAAGTTTACGTGCTTAAATCTTCTATCCACAAAGGGACTTTTTAAATTAATATGCAAGAATGCATTGATCTATGAGAACTCGTTAAGCAACTTCATGATGTATAAGTAAATTTAAGCAATTGGTGAAGGCTCATTGTGAGTTTATAATATCTTCTCATACTGTGGACCTCACGATATAAATTTGTTTGCATGAATTATATAGAAAATTTTATAATGGCGGAACCAATTGAAGGAAGAGATACTGTCAGTCCCCATACCAGCTTGCATGATTTTTCTACAATTAATTGGAATTTTGAAATATTTCGAGTCCACTATAAGCCCTAGCTAGTGTGGATAAGGATGATGGTTGAATAAAGCCTTCCCAAACCCTTTTGCTTTCAAGGCATGCCCTTTATTAAGAAGTTAAACATGTTTTTATTAGAGAGTGTGAGTCATAATCATGGTTTTCTCATCACCAATCACAAAAACATGAGCTACACCATTGAAGGTTGAAGAGGATCCAAACTAGAGGACAAAAGTCTCACCCAAGACAAATAATAATAATAATAACAACAACAACAACAATGGTACAACTAAGTTAATGGAACATATTTTTCTATGGATCACCTTGTTTGCATCATTTGCGCTCCGAATTAGAGTGGAGATTTGATGGAGAACACGTGGATAGCTCGGGACAAAATATGCCAACCACATGAAGATGCAAAGGAGAGGCCTACCCCCAAAGTAAAAGGTTGTGTCGGTGGGATATTGGTGCATTTGGTGCAAGAAAAGGATTATTTTTTTTCCTCATAAAAAGGATGAAGTGGGCCAAAATATATTTTACGCCTTCTTAATTTATTTTCCTTCTCAAAAGCTTTTGAAGGATTACTTTTTCCCATTGTCATCATGTTGTCTGTACAAAAGATTAGCTGTTGGAACGAGATGGATATAACTATCCTCTAAACTTTTCCTTTGGTAACAGTTTGTGGATAAGGATGAACATAAAAGCTTAAATTGCTAATTCATTCCTCCACTTATGAGATTTTTGATTGCACATTATATGAGTTAGCTCATAAATCGAATGGAATGCAAATGTGGAGCATATATGTGTCATCCAAAGAAGTCACATAACAACCTGCACGTATAAAGCGTTTGTTATTGTTAACAGTATAAAATGATGACCTTCCGAATCTTGGTGTAGTCATGGGTGATATGGTATCAGAGAAATCCGAGTTCAAATATCACTAACGATGTTTTTAAAGCAGATTTGAGAAAAATGATACTACTTTTTTAAGTTTGAATTTTCAGCCCAATAAAAAGAATGCTTAGTTTGCAATGACAAGTCAAAGTATAAACTTAGTGCGTTCAAGTTTTTGGCTCATGAAAAGGATGCTCAACCTGCATTGCCACAAACACTACATCTATACTTGTAAAAAAACTAGGGTTAATTTTAGAAAACCCCCCTCAACTATGGCCTTTGTGTCACAAAACCCCCCCTCAATTATTTAAACTCTATAAAACCCCCCCTCAAGTTTAAGGGTGTTGTAGTTAACCCCCCTCAACTTTTAAAAGTGACATTTAACCCCTTTATTACTCTAGCTATTGTGTTAAATGATGAAACCTAGGGGGGTTAAATGATACTTTTGAAAATTGAGGGGGGTTTACCTACAACACCCTTAATATTGAGGGGGGTTTTATGAAGATTAAATAGTTGAGGAGGGTTTTGTGAGACAAGAGCCATAGTTGAGGGGGTTTTTCTGAAATTAACCCTTTTAAAACATTGGTCTCCAAATCTCATTTATTTTGAAATAATTCCTTCAAATTTTATATTTTGGCCCACAAAAAAAAAAAAAAAAGGAACTCTCAGAATCCATTGGTTATCTTAGATTAGAGCCCTTAATTTTAATCTGCTACGTCAACTATAAAATAAAATAACGATAGTTAACAGTCTTCTCATTATAGTGTTTTCTTCAAACCCCCAACACGCACACCCACTCCCAAAAAAATCAAGAAGGCAACGACTCTCTCCTACTCTTATAACTAAAATATCTTCTGTTTCTTGAAGCCTCTTGCTCTGCTTAAAAAAAAAAAAAGAAGCTAAAGTAGGGCCATACTGTTGTCGGTTGGGCTTTAGTATTAGTAATCTTAGTAAGTTGAAAGAACTGATGCCTCAATATATTGTTCAAAAAAAATATAAAAGTGAAAATTTTAAACTACTAGTGCACGGTCACAAAGATTTCTTTTTCAAGTGTGTTTATACCCTTTTTATTAATTGGTATCCCCAGAGAATTCTTACTATATTTAACGTGTCCACTACAAGTTTATAAAAAGAAACCCAAATAATTTCTGTAAAAATTATTTCTTTTTTTTTTATGGGGTTAAAATCATTTCTTAAAAAATCTATTAACTTGTTATGCCATTCGGTGTGACGAACGCTCCATCAGTATTCATTAGTCTCATAAATCGTATGTTTTCGCACCACTTAGACCAGTTTGTAGTTGTATTCATTGATGATATCCTTGTGTACTCTAAGATGCTGGAAGAACATAAAGAGCATATCAGGTTAATTTTAGAAATTTTGCGAAGAGAACGTTTATTTGGCAAGCTGAGTAAGTGTGAATGTTGACTGGAGAGAGTTTTTTTAAAGGTCACATTATATCTTCTGAAGGTCGATTGCCCTTGAACTGTTGATAACTCATTTGAACAGTCATGGGAAGCAGTATTAAGAAAACATTAAGCAAAATTTGCTGCTTCTTATGTCCGAAAGAAAAGGCATTTACAAATAACTTGATAAATATATTGATTTCAATAGTTTAGCATGATACTTAGAGACAACAAATATTTAGCATTGTTTCGTTTTGTTTTGGGGCTAGTTTTTCTTTGAATATCAATATTGATCATGATTATAGGAGAACTAAATGCATTTTATGGAGGCAAAAAGAGTTGAATTTGCTTGTTTGCCCAATAGGGCCATGTCGGGCCATGGGCCTTAACCTGAACTCTGCACTCACTTTTACGAAGCGGCAAAAATTAAAAAACGAAACGTGCTTATGTTAGGGATTAATGGAGCACACAAACAAATATCACACAAGTAAAGAGCGCAAGCATCAAGACAACACCAAGGAGTTATTACATGGTTCATGCAAACATGTTTATATCCACGGTCGCTCAAGAGGGATATCCACTATCTTCACAATCAATACAATCTATACAAGTTTTGCACAAATAAACTTGAAAACCCTTAGGTGTCTCACATTTCTCAAAGACTCGGAGAATACCGATCATTTAAGAGCTCCAAAAGATCTACAATCACACTACATCATATACTCCCTTTAAAAGTGAGAGCTTGATAAAAACTTTCTTTAGATAAAATTGCCCTTAAACTTTTTAAATATCATATCATGATCCAATATCTTAATTATAAGAATTATTAAAATAGATTTATAAAACATTACTTGTGATCCTCAAGATAGAAATATTTTTTAAAAATTCTTTAAAAACTAAAAGTTATAAACAATATTCTTAAAAATCTAAAAATTATACAAAGCACCCTTAAACAGAAAATTACAAACCATCCCTTAAAAATCAAACTACCCATCCCTTAAAAATCAAACTTTTAAAAAAATTCTTAAAACTTCAAAAATTGTAAACAACCCCTTATATAGCTACAGATTACAAATCGCCACTCCAAAGTTCTAAAAATTATAAACATCATGACCCCTGAAAAAATCCAAAAATTTATAAAAACATTCCAAAAAAACACTAAAAATGATTAAAAAAACACTGAAAATCTAAATTTTTGAACAATCTCCTAAACAATATGAAATTACAAGCAGAACCCTAAAATTTAAAAATTACTAACAACCTACTCACAAAAAATTCTAGAAATTCCAAAAAAAAATTCCTAAAATATGAAAATTTTGAACAGCCCCTAAACAACTTGAAATTATAGAAAATACTCAGAAAATTTAAATATACAAATAACCCCTCTTGAAAAAGTTAAAAAATAATTAAAAATAGCTCAAAAAATGCAAAAAATTACAAAAAAATAGCTTGAAAAGCGGAAAATTTTGAAAAGTTCCATGAACAATTTGTTGTTACATACAATACTCTAAAAAGTAAAAATTTACAGACTTTCAAAAATCTAAAGTTGCTTCAACACCCCCAAAAAAGTCAAAAATTAATATAATATCCTCAAAATCTGAAATCTTCAATCAGCCCTTTGAACAATCTAAAACTACCACCAAATATTCAAATTTTACTAATAGCCTTCAAAAAGTCTTTTTAAAAAAGTACAAAACTATGATTGTCTAACAAATTCTCCATGAAAGATTTTATCAAATACTTCTAACTAAAAATTAACTTTTATCAAATACTTCTAAACAATTTGAATGATGTCATAATGTTATCAACTGTTGAACTATGGTTATCTAACAAATTATCTATGCAAAGGTTTGCGTGTGACATCATATAATTTAGGACTTAAACTCTATAGAGATGAGCTAACAGGTTAATAGCATTATCTCAGTCTACTTATATTTATAAGGTAGCAGCCAAGTTTAACTTACGAGATCTAAATAAGAGACTTATTCCTTTTGGACACAGAGTTGCTCTTTCTCAGAGAATGCCACCTCATATATATAAGGAGTTGGAAAGAATGAAGCAATGTCCATATGCTTATGCTATGGTAGTCTTATGGATGCAATGTTGTGTACTAGGTTGGATATTGCTCAAGAAATAAGTGGAATTAGTATATATCAGTCCAATCATGAAAAGAAACATTGGACTGTAGCTAAGAATATTCTTAAATATCTTAACTGAACAAAACATTATTGTTTAGTATTTGATGGTGATCCTTTAAAAGCTTAAGAATATACTGATTTCGATTTTCAGTCGGATCCTAACGATAGAAAATCTACATGAGGTTTTGTCTTTACCTTAAATAATGGATATATTAGTAGAAGGAGTTGTAAACAAGAAACTACAACCGATTTTACTCCTGAAACAGAATATATTGCAGCTTGTGAAGTAGCAAAAGATGCAGTTTGTATTAACAAATTTGTGTAAGAGTTAGTTATTGTTCCTACTAGCAAATCTCCCGTCACTTTGCATTGTGATAACAATGGAGCAATCGTACAAGCTAGAGAGCCTAGGGCTCATCATAGATCAGAACACATCGAAAAGAAAGTATCACTTGGTAAGAGAAATTGCTAAGAGAGGCAGACATTACCAAATTTACTTTGACCGATAATATGGCAAACCCATTGATAAGATGGGTTTGAAATTTGTATTGGATTGACTTTGAGCGCAAGTGAGAGACTAAAAAGAAGTATGCTCTATAAAGCTAATAAATTTATTAAATAAGAGTTTACATGCATATTTACACAAAAACTCTGAAAATATGAATGTTTGAACAACCTCCTAAATAATATGAAATTTACAGGCAGAACCATGAAATTTAAAAATTACTAACAACCTTCTCACAAAAAATTTAAAGATTACAGAAATCACTCTCAAATATGAGAATTTTGAATAGTCTCCTAAACAACTTGAAGTTATAGACAAAACCCTAAAAGTTTAAAAAATACAAGCAACCCCCTTAAAAAATCTAAAAATAATAAAAAAACACCTCAAAATCCAAAAATTACAAACAAACACCTCGAAAATCAGTAAATTTTGAATAGTTCTATGAATAATATGTAATTACATACAACACCCCAACAATTTAAAAATTACAAACAGACTTCTACAAACCATAATTTGCAAAAGCCACCTTGAAAAAAGTGAAAATAAAAAGCACCCTAAAATCCTAAAACACTAAAAATATAAAACCCTAAAAATCTAAATTCTTCAATCAGCAATCTGAACAATCTAAAACTATAAACAACCATTGAATATTCAAAAATTACGAACAACCTTTGAAAAGTCCTTAAAAATACAAAAACATGCCAAGTTTGAAAATTATAATAACCACTCTTAAAATCTAAAATTTTTGATTCGCCCCCTACACAATCTAAAATTACAAAGCTCCCAAAAAGTTTGATGACCAGGAAAACCCCTATAAAATATTAAAAATTACAAGTGGCCTTTCGAAAAAATAAAAATTATAAACAACTCCCTAGAAATAAAAATTAAGAGTAAGCTCTTCGAAAAAAAACCCCCAAACAATCACCTTAAAATCGCAAGTACCAAAATGACTTTGAAGTTGAAAATTTTATAATTAAAATTCTAAAGATTCTCAAATAATGGATCAGAATTAATTACAAAACTTCAAATTCTAACAATTCCTTGAATCCAAATATAAGCTTAGTGTAACTAAAAAAACACAGGACATTTAAAGAATATTGAACAAGACCCCTCCAAAACATCATTCTCTTTGAACAAAAGATGACAAATGCTACAAGATTTCAACGGGAGGTTCTTTTCAGTGAGTTATATGTCAATATTATCTCTTTGAGATCATAGATTCCTATGTGATTACTCTCATTGCATAAACTATGTATGCACTTGCTTTTTCTTTGGCACTGCTTTGCATTTAACAGGCATGATTTTTGCCGCAAGGGAACAATATCTTTTAAAGTTTGAAAACTTTCCTAGAGAGGTCAAGGCTTTGATACATTATATTTTCTAGGGTAGATGTCGCTTTTTCATAATACTGTTGCTGTCATTTAGCATAAAGTGATATAGCAATTTTGTGGGAAGTTAGTTTTTGGTTAGAAGTGTTTTACCTATATTAAAAATCATATTAGTTTTTTCTTTAGTAATTAGTAACATATTGATATATAATTTTTATTATTTTTAAACTAATTTTTAGGTCATGTAACTCATCTTTTTAATTGATCTCATGTGAACTTTGTCAAGTATGAATATAATATAGATATCTGGTCACATTAGCTATTATGTATTCGCTATCTTTTACTAGGGTATACATTAAAGCAAAACCAAAAAGTGTAAAAACTCACCAGAGGATGACACATCATCTTCCTC
>JBAKGM010000365.1:35272052-35284401 GCA_037177215.1 Asparagus racemosus | reverse complement strand
CCCCCCCCCCCCCCCCCCCCCCCCCCCCCCCCCCCCCCCCCCCCCCCCCCCCCCCCCCCCCCCCCCCCCACACCCACACACCCTTTTTCCTTCCATTTTTTCAGAACCAACATGTGTCTACTGTAAATTAAATGTGGATAAAACTTGTTGACAATTTTTTCAGAACCAACGTGTGTATACTGTAAACTAAATGTGGATAAAAATTGTTGACAATTTAATGGTTTAATTGTTGGAATGTGGAATCTGTATGTTCGTTTAGTTATTGGTTTCAATTTTGATGCAGAATGTGTAACATCGAAATGTATACGTTTACATATCTCTGATATGTGAACTGTTGTATCCATTGTGCTCTCAAGTTGTTGGTTCTTCATGCTTGTTTACAACTGTAGCATGGAAAATGTGTGTTTATCTGCATTCAAAAAACTGCCAATTTAAATCCAAGTTAACTAAATCTTCTTTGATCCGCATCAACTATTTTAATTTTGGGATATGTAGATATTAATCCCCCTATGAAATTGCTTATTCATCCCTAAATCTTTAGGGTAATAATTCCTTAAATTTAAGATTTTGAGGGGTACTTCCAATTAACCTCTAGTTAAGTTTAACCTAACCGTTTCATAACAGCTTTAAATCGAAAACCCACTAACTAAAAACCCACAAATATCGTCTTCTCAGACGGTCAAAATTCCCTCTAATTCATATTTGAGTTTATCAACAATCATATCCCCTCTAAAATGGAGAATATTTTGAAATAGGCCGGTTTTGAAAAATATTTAGCAAAACCAACCGTTTTGCTAAATATTTAGCAAAACCGATCTCGTTTTGGCCAGCTCATCAAAGCTGGCCAAAAAAAGATCGGTTTTGTTAAATTTGAATTTTCAAACACACGGCACTAGTAGTCCCGTGTGTTTATTGGCCGCTAATCGACCACTAAACTAAACTCAGAAAACCTACGGGACTACTAGTCCTGTGTGTTTTCTCTTCACAAATACAAAACCGGCTTTTTAATCAGGGATACATGCCAAGAGCCTGGGTGTCGCGGGACTTGTCGGCAATGGAGGGGGCCATGAGGCGGATCTTCTGCTCCAGCTGCTCCATCTTGGGATGACAAGGGATTGGGATGAAGAGGAGGAGATGGTGAGGGTCCGGAGGAGGTTGGTGAAGAGGGAGGGGTAGAAGTCGCCAAGCCAGATGAACGGGATCTCGAGCGGGCAGCACCAGGGGTGTGGGGAGAGGAGCTGGGAGGCATTGTGGCGGGTGGTGAGGTCGAGGGCGTGGTAGTAGGCCTGGAAGTGGGAGAGGAGGGCAGAAGTGTGGGAAGATAGGAGGTCGAAGGATGAGATTAGGGCTCCGCGGTAGACGACGATGGGGGAGTCGTCGGAGGAGAGGGAGAGAGATCGCCAGAGGTTGGGGAGGAGGGTCGACCTGAGGGTGGAGATCCAGTTGGAGTGGAAGTTTAGTGGCCGGTTTTGTATTTGTGAAGAGAAAACCCACGGGCCCGTTGGTTTTCTAAGTTTAGTTTAGTGGCTGATTAGCAGCCGCTAAACACACGGGACTACTAGTCTCGTGTGTTTGAAAACCCAAATTCAGCAAAACCGACCTCTTTTTAGCTAGCCTTGGTGAGCTAGCCAAAAAGAGATCGGTTTTGCTAAATATTTAGTGAAACGGTCGATTTTGTTAAATATATTTCAAAACCGGCCTATTTCAAACAATTCTCCCCTCTAAAATCTATATAATCCTAAAAATTTCCCACCAACCAATCTCCGATCTTTCCCCTCTTAATATTTTAAACTGCGGAGAAGTGTTTTTATTCTCCTCTAACTTACTTCTCATCTCCGCCTCCAACGTTCTAAACTCTTGCTGAGGGACGTTTCGGTAATTGAGGATTTGGATTAAAAGTCAACCCAATAATGGTTTCAAGATACAACTATAAAACTGACAACCAAACTAATTTGCAAGACCCCATGAGATTTGAGGGGCTCTGAGCAATTTCAAATACGTGAGGGACTAATATGCATTGATTGAACCCAGCCCTTACCAATCTTCTCCAGCCCAATTAATTAAGGGTTAATTGCGAACACACCCCTGTAGTATTTCTGAGTTGCACTTACTACCCATATAGTATTGTTTGTTGCGTTTACATCTATTAGGAATCAAACTCCCTCTAATCTATATTAAATGTGAGATGCCCTCTTTTTATAATACCCAAAATGCCCTCTCAATGGGTTGGACACATTTCGAACTCATTTGCTCTCATTTTTGCTCTTTGTTCTCTTAGGAAGACACCATTGAAGCCTGTTAGCTCCATTTGAATGGGGCAAAGAAATGAGATTAGAGAATTAGGTCTCAATTTAATGTCTCTCTCATTCTTTTTCTCTTTTTTTAGTTATACCCTACTTTTCCATCAATTGGTAAAAAGAAAAGGAAGATATCTAGTTTATCATTACAACAACTTCTGACATGTTTCTAACTGATTTCTGGAGAAGAAAATGCAAACAACTGGAGAATTAAACTTCTAAATGTAATGCAACATAAATGCTAATTTAATTTGTGTAGGGGTTTTTTTGTGGTTTTTCAGTTTTATTTGTATCAAAAACCATAGAGTCGTCTTTTGTGTTACTGTTGACTTCGGTGAACAAATTTGCTGCCGGAGTTTACATCCTTGAGATGGATGAGAACAGGTGAGAATGAGTGAAATATAAACAACAAAAGTTAAATGTTGATTTTTGGTATAAGGGAGGACTTTCAACTGGGAGCTAATTTTGTAATTTGAGATGGAGTTTGGTTCCAAAGAGGTGTAAATACAACAAAAAAATACTACGGGAGTAGTAAGTGCAACTCAGTGATACTACAGGGTTGCGTTCGCAATTAACCCATTAATTAAACCCATAAACCCGTAACCGAATTGATTGCACCAAGACAAATCCCCATCTTTTTCTGGCCCTTATAACAGTATCTTTTTTATTTTAGAAAGTAAACAAAAATAAATAAATTTATTGAGAAAGCGGAAAGAAATTTGCTTCCAAATCCAAATCCAGAGGGAGAGAGAGAAAGAGGGGGGATCTGGATTTGGTAAAAATCCCCTCCTCTGACCTCCAAATTTTCTGTCAGGTACGCGATGTCCTTACATTTGTGCTGAATTAAAAAACCCTAGCTTGCCCAGAACCCTAAATTTTGATTCTCTTATCTGGGTTCTAATTAAAATTTGATTTCATTAGATAAATCTGCTGTTTCGAATGGTGATTCATAAACCCTTTTGACTGCGCGATCCATTTAGTTTTAGATCCAATTTAGCTGGCTATTTGATTTGTAAGGATTTATTCAGCTTGATTCTAGTCCTACTCAGCTCATCAACGTCCTGATTTCATTGGATTCTGAACATATTTGATGCTATCATGTTCAAAGTGATCTTTAAGTTTCTGTAGACATAGGGATTTAAATTTAATGTGTTGCTATCTTTTTTTTAATGAGATTGTAATTTTAACCGTACAGATTTTGCAGAATATTATGCATTTGAATGACTTATTCGACTATGAATGTATGATGTTTAAACTGATTATTATGCAAAATTGCATTTTGCTCTGCAATGCAATGAATTCTTGTTGGTTGAGTTTGAACTTTAAAATTTGTTCGCAGCTATTTTGTTATAAATGGACACTCCGCCGCAGCAACCTCCACTCCCATACAACCCTCCCGCTTCTTCTCCGGGGACACCCACTCCTCGCCCTGAAAGACGACCTACCCCTCCTCAGTTCTCCTCTCCTTTAACATCGAGATTTTCTCCCCAGAGACCCCCACCAGACCAAAATCAAATACCAGATTCCTCATCATCGGGCAATGGAGTTCTCTTGGGTATTCCGACCCCTCAATTCAGTACTCCAGCTCGCCCACCTGTCTTCTCTTCTCCCCTTCGGCCTTCACCTGTTCCTTTTCGGACGTCCCCTGCAACCCCCCAGCCAGTTCCATTCTCACCGGGCTCCTCTTTGCCCACATCATCTCCTCCCCTTTATTCAAATGGATCTACGGACCTACCACTCCATCATTCAGGGGCTATCGACGAGTCATCTTTTGAATCTCCGTATGTGCTCTTTTCTTCACACAAGGTACATTGATAAAATTGTAGTTTGATTTTGTTCCTTTTTCAACTTATAATTGAGAGTTGTAATTGTCTTTATTACTATGTAATTTGGATTAATTGCACTTAAATACCCCAAAATTTACATAATTTTTAACTTTGATACCCCATAGTTGGTTTTGCCCAAAAAATACCCCAAAGGTCATTTAATTTTTATACCCTAAAATGACATATCTATGGGTATTAGAGTTGAATTTTTTTTAACTTGGGGTGTTTTTTTGGTTAACAGAAAAGTCTGGTGTATTAGAGTTAAAATGGTGTAAACTTGGGGGTATTTAAGTGCAAGTAACCCTTATATTTATCCGATTTCGACTCTCAAATTATTTTGTTTTGTAGGTATTGAAACATAAAAAACTAGCAAATGTCTCAAGCTTGGGATTTGGAGCATTAGTCTCTCCTGGGAAAGAAATAGCATCCGGTACTCAAGTAGTACAGCGTGATCCTCACCGATGCCAAAACTGTGGAGCTTATGTTAACCTTTACTGTGAGATTTTACTAGGTTCTGGACAATGGCAGTGTGTGATTTGCAAGAAATTAAACAGTAGTGAAGGTGAATATATTGCTCCCAGCAAGGAAGTCCTCTTTAACTGGCCTGAACTCTCATGCTCAGCTATTGATTATGTCCAGATTGGGAATAAAAGACCAGGATTTATGCCTGTTTCTGATTCAAGAATGTCAGCCCCAATATTTCTTGTCATTGATGAGTGCTTAGATGAAGCCCATCTCCAGCATTTACAGGGTTCTTTGCATGCTTTCGTTGATTCTCTCCCCCCAACCACAAGAATTGGGGTAATTTCATATGGGCGGACTGTCTCAGTTTACGATTTTTCAGAGGGTTCAATGGCATCTGCTGATGTACTTCCTGGCGAAAAACCACCTGATCAAGAATCTTTGAAAGCCTTGATTTACGGGACCGGTGTTTACTTATCTCCGGTTCATGCTTCCCTTCCTGTAGCACACACAATTTTTTCGTCTCTGCGGCCATACAAACTTAACTTGCCAGAAGCATCTAGAGATCGATGCCTTGGTGCTGCAGTGGAGGTAGCCTTAGCCATAATACAAGGACCCTCAGTAGAGATGTCTCGTGGAATTATCAAAAGATCCGGAGGCAATTCCAGAATCTTGGTTTGTGCCGGTGGTCCAAATACTTATGGCCCAGGATTAGTTCCTCACTCATTTAGTCATCCTAATTACCCGTACATGGAGAAAACTGCTATGAAGTGGATGGAGCATTTAGGTCAAGAGGCACATCGGCATGCCACTGTAGTTGATATTCTTTGTGCTGGAACTTGTCCAGTGAGAGTTCCTATCTTATTGCCGCTAGCAAAAAGTTCTGGTGGTGTGCTTGTTCTTCATGATGATTTTGGGGAAGCTTTTGGTGTTAACCTGCAAAGGGCGTCGATGAGGGCAGCAGGTTCTCATGGACTATTTGAGATACGTTGTTCTGATGATATTCTTGTGACTCAAGTCATTGGCCCTGGTGAAGAGGCACCTACAGATGCTCATGAAATGTTCAAGAATGACTCTTCGTTTCCTATTCAGATGCATAGTGTGGAAGAAACACAGAGCTTTGCTCTGTCCATGGAAACAAAACGTGATATTAAGAACGACCATGTTTATTTCCAATTTGCAGTTCAATATTCAGATGTGTACCGGGCTGACATATCTAGAGTTATCACTGTGAGGCTACCTACTGTAGACAGTGTTTCTGCATATCTTGGGAGCATTCAAGAAGACGTCTCTTCTGTTCTTATTGCTAAAAGGAGTCTCCTTTATGCCAAAAACCCTACTGATGCGGTTGACATGAGACTTACGGTTGATGAGAGAGTCAAGGACATTGCTTCTAAATTTGGATCTCAGATGCCGAAGTCGAAGCTTTTCCGGTTCCCAAAGGAACTTTCTTTGCTGCCTGAGAACTTGTTTCATCTTCGAAGGGGACCGTTGTTAGGAAATATAGTTGGCCATGAAGATGAAAGATCTGTTTTAAGAAACTTGTTCCTGAATGCATCTTTCGACTTGTCTCTCCGAATGCTAGCACCGCGATGCTTAATGCACCGTGAAGGAGGCACATTTGAAGAGTTGCCAGCACATGATCTTGCCATGCAATCTAATACTGCTGTTGTGCTTGATCATGGGACGGATGTTTTCATTTGGTTGGTATGTATTTGGTTATTCTTGCTGATATTTGCTAGTTTCTGTTTGTTCTTTACTGGAATCATGAAGTCTATTTTCGCAGCACATGGTTTTCATTTAAATTTCATTTGGTTTGTATGTATTTGGTTATTCTTGCTGATATTTGCTACTTTCTGTTTGTTCTTTACTGGTCTCATGAAGTCCATTTGCATAGCACATGGTCTTCATTTAAATGTTATGTATTTGGGCACAAGGTATATGAGATTTATGTATTCTCAAGTTCATTTACCAAATTTTCCTTTGATTATGTTGTTTGGATATCAGTCTTGGACACCTATAGCCTTTGGGTTGTTGAAATTCCAAAAATAAAATGACCACTACATGATCTCATGCGCGTGTACACACATGAGTACATTTAATTCAATCGCGCAAAAAGATTTATTTTATACTGTCTTCTCGTCCTCTTGTTTGTTAATGGATGCCTGTTATTCTCGGTTATCTAGGACGTCTGTGTTTTGAAGCAAATAAATAGGTTAAGATGTAACTCATATATATTGTCATTGAACTAGTATCTCATGGTAGTAATTTTAGTTTGAGCCTAAATGAAGGACATTTCCGCTACTTTGTTGATAGTAGTGATGTTTGAAAGAATATTACTAGTTCTCTTGAGCTGTGTTTGGAAGGGAGGAAGGGAAATTCCATTTGTTGGAATGGTCTGCTCCACATGGTATGAACCTTGTATGCGGAACCGACTAAGAGCCATGAAATATCTGTCCTGAAAGAAATATATGGCTGTCCCTCATTAATTGGATTATTCAAAAGTACCAATAATATCCTTAGCAAGTTTGTAAGAAACTGCTTCGAGAAGAATCTAGCCAAATCTTAAGAATTATATTTTGGCAGACTAATCATGAATTAGTAGTCATTTTAACATGTTTTGTTCACCAATTAGTCACTATACTTTGTCTTACCCTAAATGTTGCAGTTAATAATATTTTGCCTTTAAATCAAGTTAATCCAGCTGAGGTATCAGTTATGTGATAAATGAATTGTTGTTTGATGCTCAACTACATCTAGCAGACTCGCACAAACATTGCCATCTATCCTTCTATATATCTCTGTGTGGCGTGCATTGAGCATAGCATTTTTTTCTTTTATTATCTTCTTTTGTAGCTGTGGACAAAGTAATTTTCTTTAACTAGTTTATTTATTCTAGTTGTTTGTTCTTTCTTCAAATTTCTTCTCAGAAACTATTAGCTGATCTCGAGGAATAGAAGGGGAAGTGCTTATTTTTTATTGCGATTCCCTTTATTTGTATGTCAACAGTCAACCATGTTATATACATTTCTTTGTTTATCTGCTTGAACATTATATTGGAAATTTGTCTGAAGCTCCTAATCATTAACTTCTTCAGAACTTTTCTAAATGCTTACCATGCTGTCGGATCGTTGATGATTTCTTCTTCAGGGTGCTGAACTTGCATCTCAAGAAGGCAAAAGTGCAGCAGCTTTAGCGGCTTGCAGAACCTTGGCAGAAGAACTCACTGAAAATCGTTTTCCTGCTCCACGGATCCTTTCTTTCAAAGTCTGTCTTCCACCTCTTTGTTTCCTCTACACCATTGTACATTAATATCTTATATCTGCCATGCCATTACTCTCACATAGCTAAGATTTTTGTTTTTTTATGTTCATGACAGGTGTATTTACATCCGTTTTGGACTCATATCTGGAAGGAATTAAAATGAATTTGCATAATTACATGAACATTATATATCTGTACTTATTTATGTGTTAAAGAATCAAACACTTCTCATCGACCACATTTTCATTGTCCTTCTCATTAGGCAAATAAAATTGTTGCATTAATCTTAATTTCCCTGAAAAAAGAAGTTACTTAAATTATTCTACACAAGTGAATGGATCGATAATCTCATGAATTTCACAGATTATAGTTTATAGTTATATGCACATTGACGAAGCATAGAGCCTATGAAGAAAATATTAAATTCATCCTGAAATTGATCAAAGTTGTCAGTATCGCGTCAGTATTGTTTTTCTTATTGTTGTGTCTGTATGTGATATAATTTATGTATGCTGTTTTAGTGTTTGGAGGTCTTTTTACTTGCTTCCATTCTAATTTGTTTGATACGTTTCTAGGCAACTGTGATATTTTCCTTGGTTGAGTTACTGCTTAATAGATAAGTTACTATCCAAAATAAGAAGTTTATATGATCTTTGCCTGCTATTATTTGTATTTCACATCTCAAGGGTCGTCTCTCCGGCTCTTGTCATGATGATAATGAGCATTCACAGACATGTGAAAGTCCTTGATTCCAATTCTAATGTGGTTCATAATTTTACTAATTGGTTATGCAGGAGGGGAGCTCACAAGCAAGATATTTTGTTTCTCGGCTAATACCAGCTCATAAAGATCCTCCTTATGAACAGGTATGGACATCTTCTCCAAGTGGTTCCTTGTGCTGGTCTTTAATACTGCGCTTATATTGAGGATGGGCTTTAAATAAACATGATTGCATTAAGATTTTTATATCAACAAAGTCTAATAAGATTTTATTCCTAAACAATGGCATCCAAATACTTGCAAATTAACATATGTTAGGATGCAGTTCAACTTCAACCAGGTTAGGTCAGCTAAGATTGTAGCTGGACTTATATTCTGAATTTCTTTTTTCGATGAAGTGTTAGGCTTGTTCTTGAAATTCCACAACCTTGTGTAATTTCGTTTATAAACAGCTGAGCCTGAGCCTTCAAGTCCCAGCCATGGCCTTTTGTTGAAGAAAAAGTGGGGGAGATTAGACACTTTGTTGGCAGAGATGCACTTCATCAGCTTTAGCTCATGTTTATGTTTGAATCAACTAGCCTGTGGAACTGATCATATCTGAATTCAAGTCAAGTTGATCTTTTGGGTATAAATTAAGGCCTCGATAGAAGGTTATAACTTCCTAGTTCGGTAGCCTGTTCAAGTTTTGGCTGTACAAATGTATTTGAGGCCTGCACCCTTTTTGGTTGAAATCTTATAACCCCTGGGAAACCCTGCACAGCTAATAAAAGTTGAGGATGTTAGTGATCCTATACTTGGGGAACATTAACATTTCAATTATCTTAAAAACCAGGAAGCCCGAGTTTTTTATATGGATAACTAATAAAATTTCATCTGTTTTTCTGATTTCAGGAGGCAAGATTCCCTCAGCTACGTACGCTAACACCTGATCAGAGAGCACGGCTAAAGGCCAGTTTCCTTCATTTCGACGACTACAGCTTCTGCGAATGGATGCGTAGCCTGAAGCTTGTACCTCCAGAACCGAGCTAGTAATGAAAACATATACATACAGTTTCCTTAGAAAGTTTAGAACTTTACCTGCACTTTGATCAGAATTGTTTTGTTTGATTATAGTGAGCGAGTGGGTTGCAGACCCTTTTTTGAAGGTGTAACACAAAATGACGGCACAGAAGATTAACGGCTGTCATTAAATTTCTGTATTAGATTTTTTTGGGGGGAAATTTTACATCTCAATAATGATTTATCTTCTTCAGTGTTGATGATTGTATTTGGTTCTCTGTGTATCATGTAGTCCTATCTTTGGATAAAGATGTTATTTGTTTCGTTATTATTTGCAGCCTTGATTATTTCTTACCAGTCGTACAACAAGAGCAAGCTCGTTAGGAAAATCAGTACTTGTTTTGATCTAAAAATCCTCAGATGATTAAGTCAAAGTTGGATAGAGCATGGAAAAGTATAAAGCAATGCATTTTTATTTTTATTAATTAATTAATTAATTATTATTATTGTTACCTTTTCTTTTGGGTTAGGTATAAAAATATCTTAGTAAGAAGTATTTGCTCTTTGGTCTGCTTTCAAGATATTGGAAGGTAATTTGGGGCTGTTTGATTTGTCGCAAAAATAAATTGTAAATGTCGTGTGAAGCTTTGTCGCAAGAAACCAACTTGAGATTTATTGTGTGAGTGCCAACGAGTTTATTACAGAAATGTTTGTACATCGTTTTTTTATGGGGAATAGAAAGATTTTTTTTGTTAAGGTGAAATTATCTTTTATTATTTAAATTTTTTAAAGGTTGCTTCTTATCCTCTCACCAAATCGGGTACAACATTTTTCGCAAGTTTTTCTGCAAATTGTAAGGTTTTTTTACCTTTCTGAATTAAAATTTGTTTAACCAAGACAATTAAATATAAAACTGTTATATTATTTATATCTACAACTCTATTTCCACAGAACTAAATAGCTCGGATTCAGAAAGCTCATGAAAACCGTTCTATGTTATATACTCTTAAAGAGCAAAATTTGTGTCCAATCTTCAATTTTTAATCGGTTTACAGGATGTCATTGCCTTCATGACCGTTAGACATTAGTCATTGACATCTTTGAAATTGCTCCTAAATCCCTCAAATCATAGGGGGCTTGCAAATTGGTCCTTTCGTGACTAAAATACATCTCACCTTATATCTTTCAAGAAAACCGCTTTTAAAATATGCAAAATTGATAGAAATTATCTTGAGCCTTTTAAGTTTTTTAAATACAGAAATCATCTTATAAGTGGGTTTAGTTTTCTATCAACCAGTCATGCCTCGAGACCCCAATATGTGACACCGGGGCACGTGACAAGTCGGCTAGCGTATACTATTGATACTTTAAAATAGCCATAAGTACGCTTCCGCCTCCATCCTTCCAAAAACCAGATTGTATTTAGCTAGAACTAAACAAACTAAGGGTTATTTCATTTCCACTTACTATATTTTTAAATTATTTTTAATCATCAAATTACCTGAATGCACATCTGTACCTGTGAATCCAAATTCGAGTTGCCTGAAAGAAAAGAACAATAGCAGGAACGTCAGTGCGTTATTAGCAGGTGCCTCAGGAGTGAGGCCAAGTGAAAGTACAAGGCTCAACATGAAGGGTAAAAATGCAGGCGAGGGATTAGGTAGTTACGAATCAAAAACGGTCTAATAACACTTATCTATAGAAATTCAACAGAAAAGAAGAGAACTAAATGGAACTAGAAGAACTTCATGGAAATATCACGGAACAAAAAAATTTAATAGGCAAGTATAAATAAACAAGAAAATGTATTAAACGAGTTGTATAAGTTATCTAGAAATACAGGGTCACCGTCGATATCTTCACGTGTAGCAATCAAGCAATCAATACGACAGTGCACTGTCAGTCCGACCAACAATACACTATAATACAGGTCGACGCCATGCGCCTAGATCTCCTGTTGAGCATATTGACAATGACTAAGTATACCCCCCATAATTAACCCCACGTTTTCATGTCACCATTTTATTAGGTGATCATACACAATGTTTTTCACTTGCCTTGGTATATTCTCGACGGATCGCCTACCGGCAATATGTAAAAGGGATTAGTTCCGATGCATGCCATGTAGTTAGGGGGTGAGCAAATGATCGGTTCAGTCGGTTTTGAATTTTTTTTTTCAAACCAAACCAAATCGAGCTAGATTCAAAATCAAACCAAACTATATCAAAACGGTTTCAGTGTGGTTCGGTTGAGTTTGTTCGGTTTGGACTTAGACATGTAAAGTTGGAGAATTTTCAGCTAAAAGACAAAACTATTATTTCTTCAAACCTTTCACTCATCTCATATCCTAAATCGAAGAGAAAACTCGTCAAATCAACAACTTTACAAGCTAAAATCAAACATTTATCAATTAAGATATATAAAAATATTAGTATAAATTATATATTTACCTTGAAAAGGCATAAGTTTTTGGCACTTATGTTGAGAATAGTCGGTTCGGTTATTTCTATTTCAAATATTTTGGAACCAAGCTGAAGTTTTTCTAAAACCTAACCAAATCGCTGAAATTTGGTCGATTTGGTCAATTTAATCAATTTGCACCAAATTGTGCTTACCTAGAGATGTTAATTGGGTGGGCATGGGTCATAAACGGGCGGGTTATAAATAGACAGGCATATTTTGCCCATTTGCCCATTTATGGCCCATTTAGCACTTACTAAATGGGTGGGCTTTTGCCCACCCATTTAATAAGTGGGCCGCCCATTTGCCCATTTAACTATA
>JBAKGM010000365.1:35242244-35266220 GCA_037177215.1 Asparagus racemosus | reverse complement strand
CCCCCCCCCCCCCCCCCCCTCTCACCTCAAACCCACAAATCTTCTTTAATTGTATACTAGATCCCAAATAGTTCAAAAGCGTAGAGGATAGAGACATTTTCCCAATAACTGTACATAAGAAAACTGACACATGCAAGAACTGTCAGCATAACCAAACTGTTGTGTTTATGGTGCATGGTTTGATTCAAATTCAGAGGAAAATCCACCTCTCACATTAGCTCTAAATTCTCAATCATGGTGGCTGCAAAAGTAAAAACAGGTTTCTAATGTCCTAGATAATACTCTTGACAAACAAATAACACTGCAACAAGTATTAAAATTTGTAACATGTAGTTTGTCATTTTCCACATTTATGTTCAGATATTACATCTCTGTGTTTCATAAATGGATTCCAAAAAGAGCACCATTATTCTAAAAAAAAATAGCTGCAATTGGCAGAACAAGAATGTTACATATTTTTGCAAAATTTTATAATGACTGGTGTAGGTAAGTATCACTATAATGAACTAGTCACAAACTCAGCATCATCATCACTGAACTCATATGTCTCATAAATTTGCATCAATAATTCTCTACAAGGCACCACAGCACCAAGCTTGATGCAAGCCAAAAAGGCACCGGATAGCTTTCGATGAAGGCTATAGGCTTCATCTGGTGGCGGAGTTAACCTGTGCCTCAGCATCGTGGCTCCGAGATTGGAGATGCTCTGTGTTATATTCGTTGATCGGAAGTCATAGCCGTCTGGATTTGAGAAGGGAAGACCAACAATGAAACCAGCTTGAACATGAGCATCTAACATAACCTCTGATTCTTCGCCAGTCAGAAACCCAAGTCGACGTGACATTGTAATTGCCACTTCTCGGTCTTTATTTGCACAGGCAATCACCTGCTCATCAAGGAAATTAAGGTATATCAGCTAAGGATCTTGGAAAAGTAAAAGAAAGTTAAGGAAATATTAATGAAAGGGTTATTTGCACATTAATATCCTAAGTTTCACCCTTTTTTAAACTTTGGTATGCTGAAGTGCTATTTTGATAATGTTACACCCCCAAAGTGTAACAAAGCTAGACGATAGTTTTGTTCAAGCATGTCAACAAAGAAAAGTGAATGAGAAGCAAATTTCTTACCGATTTTCAGTTTTTTTAGCTTGGGGAAAGTGAGGACCAAAGTTAGACTTCAGGGTGTCAAATAGTTCAATTAACATCAAGTTAAAAGTTTTGAGGTATTAAATTGTCAAAACAGAACTTCAGGGTATCAAAGTTAAGAAATGTGAACCTTTGAGTTATTAAAGTGCAAATAAGCGTCTATAAAATGAAAACCCAATCTGATCATCTCATATTCAGTCTATTAATTATGACAAGTACATATATTCTGAATAGGCACGCTACTTTTGATGATGGGGAGAAACTTTGAGCTAACTAAAAAAGATTTTTTTTTTTTTTAAGGGTACCAAAGCGAAAAAGGATTTTAGGAAGCCAAGAAAAAAAATAGTTCATAACACAAGCATGAGACGGGGAATATCACAAACAAGTAACAACACAAACACAATTTACAAATTATTGTAACTATTATATATAGAGTGCACATGCTTTCCACATGGACATACTTGTTTTAATTTTTTTTTCCGTTGAATAATCAAAATCTTGTTTAATTGTAATTTATTTAAATAATTATAACATATTAATAATTATTTAATATGATAATATATTCTAATAATTATAATATTATAAATGCACTTTAGAATAACTATATAAATCAATATCGTATTACATAACTATTCTTACTTATAATAATTATAGATAGTATAATTGCAATACGCTTAATAGATATAAAGTAAATATTTATTAAATAATTTAATAAATTAGTCTATTCTACAATTATGAAATAATTTATTTAATATTATAGATACTAAATAATAGTGCAATTCTTAATTTAAGTAATACTATTCAAATAATACTATTTATACTATTAAATATTCATATTATTTTAATTATGCTATTAATTAAATAATAGGCTACTTCTTAATAGTATTTAATATTATATTATTATATTTATACTATTATGTTAATTATTTTATTATAATTTATAAATAATATTAAATAATTTAATAATATATTACTTCACAAATTATGTATAATTATTTATAAATTATACTATTATAAACAATTAATAGTTATACTAATCTTAATAAATATAATGATATACAATAACTTATTTAATAATTATTTTGTACTATTTTATGATAATTAATAATGATTTAAAATGAAGTAAAATATATACTTAAAGTTATTATTATTATAAATCACTAACTATATTATAATGAATGACTAAGGTTTGCAGGAATGTGAGTAGATTCATAGTTAATAAGAGGTTATGGGTGTTTATGAAAGATAAAGTAGAGATAACTGCCACAACTTTGAATTATTAAAATTTGAATGGGCAAAAGAGGCAATCAAAAGTGTTGACACCCCAATCCTCTTTTATTAGTACTAGTATGCCTCACGTGGCGTACTTGGTTTAAGAAGTTATTAGTAAATAATATATTCTACATTATTGATTCTTAAATATGTACTTACAATGTAATATTTATTTATGGTATATTGATTCTCAATATATCATGCACAAAAGTTACAAATGCCACTAAATAAAAAATTTAATATTAAGTGTCTAGTATCTTGTTGGAATAGCAAAAATTACTATTACATGCAAAATTTAAAAGCTATAATAGTAAGATGGAATCACAACCGATATAAAGATATTGTTTGAATAGCACAGTTCATGATAATTGTATATAAGAAATTTTTATGCAATTCAATCAAATATATCATATATAGGTTTGTTTGTTCTGATTTACTCAATGAGTAGAAAATAGATAGCTAATATGTTTTATTAGTTAATTTTTGAATCTTAAAGTTGATAGGAACAAAGAATGTATTGGTGGTTAATCGAAAAAAAGACAAACAAAATTTTAGGATACAACATAATTATTAACGAAAAAACATAAAAGATGCTTAATAGTGGTAAAAAAATCAAAATGACAAGAAACATTGAAAGCGTTGGATAAGGGACTTAGAGTGCATATGAACTGAGTAATAAATAGTTAAGAATTAAACCATTGATACATTTAATGAAAAAGAAAGCACAACTTATGACCTATATTCAAAAGAAAAAGCGCGACGTATGATAAATATCACAAAAAGCTAAATATCACAAAAAGCTCTTTACAACATTGTGCAAGGAGGAAAAATCTTTAAATAGCTTTGCATAAACTCAAAAAATAAGATCGTACATTCTTTCTATGTATTAAAAGATCAATAAGAATCTTACCTAATTCACAATGAAAAAATATGCACACACTAAAAACAATCTTTGGTTTCCAAATCGGATGTATACACACTCTTAAATAATCTTCCTATAATCTATTATCCTTCTCTTTTTCAATGATTCAAAAGACAAAACACAAATCAAGAGCCACGAATTGAACATGTGACATGATCTTCAACTCCATAAAAAATACATCTTTAAGTCTACAAACCATTTGATAAATATTATCCAATGAATGCGCGTGCACATACATATACAAGCCACGTACACTATAAACCATTTGACAAACTTTCCATATAACATATTTCATAAACCATTGTGTTGGTGTAAAAATTTAGCTTAGCAAGTAATGTGGTGGGTTGAAGAGAATAGATGACCATAATTTTTACTGTAGAAATGAAAAAGAGGTTATGTAAAGGAAAAAATGAAAGAGTGGTTAGTTAATTGGATCCATAACATATGCATTTATTAAATAAGTTATGGAATCTTTAAGAGCCTAAGAAACTAATTAAATATTATCATTATGATGATTTGCAATTAATTTAATTTAATTTAATTTAACTTAATTTAAGACTCATTGAATGAAACTTTGAGATAAATCAAATAAAGAAAATAATTAAAGTAAAGTTGAAATTATCAAATTTGAGGGGGGTAAAATGGGCAATCAAAAGTTTTAGCACTCCAATCCTCTTTTATATGTACTATAAGTATAGATAGACATGTTCCTGATATTCCTAGAAATGATAATACTTGAACTTCAAGAGAAACTACTGAGAGATCATGGGGTCACGGTTGGTCCTTGTGCAAGAAATTTCACTATAATAATTCAAACATTTAACTTTGAAAAATATTCGGGGTACTCTCACGTACAAATTATGATGGACCAAGAGAAAAATATCAGAACCATAAAAAGGGGAGATATTATAATAACACAACTTTATTTAGCATGGAATGTGTTTATGGAACACCAAATTTTCCATCACCAGAAACAATGTCCTCTATTTGGAATCTGATCTCAGAACTGAGGGAAATATGACCATAATTCTATATCAGTAAACTTGTGTCTATGTCCAGATGATCGAAAGATTCTTTATAACTGTTCAACTATCTCAGTCAACTGGAATGGACTACTGAATATATCTTGACCCTGAAGAGTAAATTTTTTTAATTAGCACAAAAGTTTGTTCAGCATGCAAAAGGGGTGTAGAATATGAAATCTCCATCAACAGATCAGTATTCTCTATAGAATTCCAATCTTAAAGTCAACAGAAATATGTTCAAAGAATCAATCGCTGATAAATCTTCAGATGTTTCCATGAGATACTAATGCCAAATAAATTCAAAGATGTTTTTCAGTTCATCAAAATAAGGTTATATGAAATAAGTTTCCAGCCTGAATGTATGTGGCTTCGAGCGTAGTGGATGGGAAAGGTCCCTTATGGAAACATAAAGGAAAAAATCAACAATGATTTACTTATCCATGCTAAATAAAACAGCGACAAAGATAAAGGATCTACAAAGTTTCCATTGAAGGTGCCCCAATCGAAGCATGAAAGAATGACCAGCATTATATTTCACAGTGTCATTGAAGTTGCCCCTATCAAAGCATAAAGCTAAAGCTATGAAAGAAGGTGTGTAAAATTTACAATAAAGAGTGAAAAGGAATCATTTATTCACAAGTTAAGATAGCATGCACTCAAAAAAGAATATTGACTGAAATAATGCCACGCTTACCATTCTCAAATAATCATCTACAAAGTTTTGTGGGTAGTCGCGAGCTGCCCCAAAGTCAATGAGATTGATCATTTTGGTGGCATCATCATAAAGAAAATTGCTCCAATTCGGGTCTGTCTGAAAACAAGTCAAAAAGCTAACTAAGAATTAAGAAATGAAGAACTGATTAACATGTTCGAGAAGAAACAGCCACTCTAAAAGTGAACTAAACTAACTTGATGAACAAATGTGTATTCAGAAATAGCCAAGGTTCAGCTAAATGCCAAGTGTAAGTAGGAAAAATCAACCAAGAGAACGTCAATGCCTTGGAATCATCTGGAAAGATAATCAGACGAAGAAAATGTGTATAAGATGATAGGCATCCATGAGAAAGTATTATGTATCAGATTTTGGGAAACGGAACAACTGAAACAACCTGCATGTACACAATAACAAATCTTACATTCTGATTTAACATTCTTTTTATTTGATGTAGGGTCCTAGAATGTGATAGCTAATGTAGGCATCTTTAGAATTAAACAGCTCGGAAAAAGGTAAATTAACTGCCAGGCAGCAGCCTTTCATTTCCTATTTGCAGTAGAATATAAAGATATAGAAGTTTTCAGTCAACAGGCATCACAACTGCTGTTCAGACTTATGGATTTAAGGCACTACTTTAAATGTAATAACCACAAATGGACTAAACCAAAAGCAAAAAAATCAGAAAACAAGTATACATGCCTGCATGAAGCGGAAAACAAACAACTCTTTTAGCGTCAGCTCAAGCAACTTCTTTCCAACGTAATCACGAGTCTCTTGATTCAGAAGAGCCACCTTATCAATAGGTACTCCTAACAAATCAGATAGAAAGTTCTAGGGTTAAAACATAAGAATAACTTGCCATATCATGAAATGAAAAAGGAAGGAAACTGCATTAGCAAAAACCAGAAGGTAAAATTGCCAAAAGAACAGGGTGAGTGAAATTCCTATGAGTATTATTGTGACCAGGCCTAGTAGGCATTTGGTGAGCTTCATTTACTGAGAAGCAAAAGATTATTGATATTGTACTTTGGTAAAGTGAAAAGTTATCATGTGAAAAGAATTGCTTCATGGTCAGGCAAGGCCTAGTAGGCATTTGGTGAGCGTCATTTACTGAGAAGCAAAATATTATTGATATCGTACTTTGGCAAAGTGAAAAGTTATCATGTAAAAAGAATTGCTCCATGGTCAGTTCTCTTCATAAACTAAATCCAGCCACTGACCCCATCAATCTCCTATACACCTTGTTTCTCTTCTTATTTCCATAAAAAAAACCACCACCACCGCCACCAAACACCCCCCCCCCCTTCTCTTCTGACATCCCAACCTCCCCACCCCAGAACCCTGGGGAGGGTCCACATTTTTGAACAAAAACATTAAAGAAAATAATACAGTACCAAGTGGCCTCAAAACCCCAATTGCATAGTTAAAACGTATCTTAAAAATTCTATAAAGTTAAAATCTGGAAAGCATTCTTATTGAGATGTGATGATAGCACTATCCTATATCAGATCTCATGCCACTGCAGCAATTAAGAGAAACTATTTGGATCGTGATAAGCCAGATGTATCTTATGCTAGGATCAGAGAAGACTCTCCATTAAAAATTAATACTAAGTAAGTCTTTACCTGTGACAAGCTCAGTTGTTAGAACTTTCCTGCTTGATATTGCATCAATGACTAGAGGAACATAGAACCCTTCTGACTTAGATACTAGATCACGGAATCGCTTCTGATTGCTGGCTTCTAAAACGTAATCACATTCTCTAGCGAGTTCCTCCTTCGCCACCTAAAAATGATCAAGGAAATCAACACTCCTCCACTATTTAAAGGGCTAACATCAGTCCATTCAGTAACATATCTTTAAACATCTCTAAGTGATATTCTAAACTAAAATTGATGAAGTACAAACATAACAAATTTCAAGAACGAATAATTAGTGCATCGTACACTACAAAGGAAGCATAATAAGCTACATTTGCATGTAAATTGAAAACAATAAAGTTGATTGTCAGTTAAAATAAAAATAAACTAAACCATGGAAACAAGGTAGCTCAACTCATAAAAACAAATTTCAAGAACAAATAATTAATGCAGCGGACACTACAATGGAAGCATAATAAGATACATTTCCATGTAAATTTAAAACAATAAAGTTGATTGTCAGTTTAAATAAAAATAAACTAAAACATAGAGACAAGGTAGCCCAACTCATAAGCACTTTCTTACGTAGTGTAACATAAGATGGTAAAACAAAAAACATATAACACTACAATTTGGGTACTATGGACAATTCATAAAAATATTCTCGTATACATTTAAGACAATAAAGTTGAATGTCAGTTTAAAATTTAAATAGTAATAACTATAACATGTAGACAATGTAGTTTAAACTCACAAGCATTTCTTACGTAGTGCAACATAAGATGGTAAAACAAAAACATATAACACTACAATTCTATGTACTCTGAACAATTCACTAAAATATTCTCATACACATTTTTAAAAATAAAGTTGATTGTCAGTTTAAATAGTAATACCTAAACATGGAGACAAGGCAGCTCAAACTCACAAGCCTTTCTTATGTAGTGCAACATAAGATGGTAAAACAAATATTGTGATAACACTCCATTCTATGCACTCTGGACAACAGTTTTCTAAAATATTAGGAAAAAAACAACTTTATTGATCAGAAACCTCATAGAAAAAATAGTACACAGCTCATTGCATAATAATACAAAAGTAATAGTGGGCAATTCTGATTAGTCGGCTCAGGGATAATGTTATGAGTCACATGATCATATACAAGAACAAAGGGGATAAATTATTTCTGATTACTATGGTTAGGTGTACCTAGAGTAAACCACTATGTTGCATGGCCATGGACACACTAAACCGGACAAGAAATGCCGACACATGGCTAATTCTTAAAAAAATCCATATGATTATGCATGCCCAACACATTTCTGTCAACATTCACATAACAACTTTATGATTAAGTGTCCATGCTATGTAAGTAACCAAGAACACAACACTTGTGAGTGGAGATTTGCTGGTTAACAGCAAGCAGAATTATGATAGCACAATTATCTTTTTTAATTCATGTTTGGCAGAATACTGTATCAAAAATACTATTCCTTTGATTCCAATAATATTATAATGACACGAAAACAGTGATTGTCATTGGCCACCTTACAAAGTAACCTAGACAAGGGCTTAGAATTGCCCTTTAAGGAGAAGAACTTACGATCTAAACAAGCTTTTCTGGTTTTAATGTTACCAGAACAAATTTCTAAAATGGTTATGATCAAAGATTTGATATTGTGAGCGGATCCAAGAGGTACAGTTACCTCCTAATCTTCCTACAACACATTAAAAATCACTAATTTTGTGAAATGTGAAAGTTGCAAATGCTATACAGTTCCATGGACATGATTGTAGGGCAGGATGATGCTGGTATTACGTAGTAATAATGCATAATCAGAATGTTTGTAATACAAACGAATTGCTGCTGAGGCACTATGCAACTTTTCAGTTCCTATTGACAGAAAATTAGAAAGTTCAAATGGTAAAGCAATCGGCAAAAATAAAATCATATTTACAAGTAACTTGGTTGGTGGGACAGGAACTTGGCCTTTCTTTGGATAAGAAACTAGTCTTAGGATCATGATTACAGTGAACTGTGAAAGATGTACTTGTATTATGTTAGGAAGAGTATACATTTTCACACAAACAAACTGCTTCGTACAGTATTATGCAGGTTTTTATTGAAATACGACAAATAAGTAGAAATTTTGAATGGTTTAATTATTAATATAACTTAACAAAAGATAGAATATTTAGAAATAACTATCACCAGTCGTTCTACCTTAATAGCTCTATCAAGGAAAAGCCCTTCTGGAATGAGATTTGTATAGTTTAAAAGCCGCCTCACATTCTCAATATCACTATCAATGCTATCAGCAACGCCAGGATATTGTATTTTCATTGCGACCTCCAACCCATCCTTCATAACCGCTCGATGGACCTATAGAGAATATATGATAACAGCATTATGTGAAATGAAACCAAAAAAAAATGTAAATACGTTTATGAGTGCCACAGAGATTGTAAAGTCACCCAGGCCACAACCATGTTTCCTATAGAGAAATCCCTTGTGATACTTATAACTGAAAAACAACTACTTTTTTTTCCTCCTTTCTTCAACCCCCCCCCCCCCCCCTTTTTGGAGGAAAATATGTATAATCTTCTGCGAGTAAAAGTAATCACCAACTAAACATGGTTAGCAGGGGGAAGAACTTGAAAAAGAATGTATAACACAGTAACACACAAATGATGGATGTATGTTCATGTAAATTTACGTGCATAACCTTCTTAACTGGAAATGACATAGGTATATGGCTAGTTGATGAGTACATAGAAATACATTTTTGGTTAAATGTATCTAGTTTATGAGTACATAGAAATACATTTTTGGTTATGTGTATCCGTGAAGTGCATGTTGATGGTAAACTATACCAAGGGTAATAATAACTTTCACTATATGGCTCCCTCATTCATCAAGATGGTGAAATTGCAAATAATGTGATCCACTGTATCAAATCATGATCGTTAAAGTGGGACTACTTTTGAATTCAAGAAAATTTTTCATAAGACGGCTAACAAGACCAGCAATACTTTACATATGAAAATGTTGGACAATTAAGAAATAACAAGTGTGAAAATGAACAGCAAATAAGAATGCTACAGTGGACACGTGGATAGATACTAAGAGGTAAAACGCTCACCTCCCTTGTTTGTGGTGAGCAGGTTCATGAAGACGTTATTGGCTACTTCGTCCTCCAGCGACAAATCTTATTGATGTTTGGCCGAGAACCCACACCTGGTTAGTCGGTGCGGCATCACTTACCAATATTTCCTTACAGTTAATCCATGTTCCACATAGAGAAATGTTCTTCTTTTTCCCATTCATCAAAGGCTCAAAGCTCATTTGTAAACTAGAGAGTAGAGAATTGGATACTTGCTCCTATATCAGATGTGTTTTAAACTATGTTACATGGGTGCTTCTATTTAGAAGCCGTACCCGTACCCGTACTTGTACCCAAACTTCTTGGACACTTCTTGATATATGCATATGTTTGTTCAAGCATATATTCAATTATATACTACATGTTTTAGTTTAAAACACTCCTCATATACTTCTTGGATGTATATTCTACACTTTATATCTATATCTAATGTATTGATCTCACGTAAATGAAAAAACGATATTGATCTTATGTAAATGATTAATTTAATACATATAAGTAGACAGAAAATACGTATTTATAGCCGTGTCCCCATACACTACAACTTAGGTTTCAAAGAAGCCCATAAATTACTGTTGATGCTTTGTACAGATAACCAATACACACTCATCAAGGGTCGATGTTAATTGACATCTTCTCATGCTCCTGAGATGTTAAAATTATTTTTGTGCAATGTAGAACTGTTGGTTTGATTTTGGGGTGTTAGTTCATTATGTCACTAAGATGTCCTTTGATTTGTAATGGTAATGAACAGAATAATAATGAAAAGATTATAAACAAAGGCTTCTTTATTCATTAACTATCGGATCCAAAATTCTATTAATGAAGTATGTTTTACATGGTATCATGTTACTGTACATTGAAACCATCATCTTAAACAAGCAAAAGCTGGATAGCAAGCCAATAGAAGCAAAATATTTTAGTTTAAGAACTCGAAATCAACCATGCTGCCCCAACCATCTTTCGTATATGTACAGATAGCATTTATGAATCTAGTAGTACCATCAATGCAAGTCAAGTTACAAAATGCAGCAGACAGGCAGATAAAGAGTATTAAGAATTTTAGTAGCAGGAAAATCAAAATACCTGCCCAATACTTGCTGCAGCGAGAGGCTCGTAATCAAAACTCCTCAACTTAGATGACCAATCGGGACCTAGTTCAGCATCCAAAACGTCATTAAGCTGGCTCCTGGGCATCACATCTGCACCTTGGCGAACAATTTCTAACGCCGCCAAAATCTGTGTACAGAAAGTGATAGGGTGTCAATATAGCATCAGGCAAATGGGCAGCAGGCAGAGAATGTAAAAGTCTAGGACAAAACACTGTAGAGGATAAAGAATTGAAAATGGCCCATGACCATGTATGAATATGATTGACAAGTTGCTTATAGCCTCACTAGCATGGTTAAGAAGGTCTGAATTGTAGTTAAAAAGATGTACCATAAGCTGTCACTACAACTTTACCCAGATAAGTGAATTTACCAATTTTACAGGTTTAGTTTATGTGCCTCATGCCCTTATCATTTCAGTTATATACAGTCCACTTGCAGTATAAAAATTGTGACAATTGAACCGCACTGAGATCACTCTAACTAGTAATCCAGAATACGACATCACCCTTTCAAGCTTCAACAATGTAAAAAGTGCGCCATTCTCCAAAAAAAAGAAATGTGTTTGGTAATGAATAAGAGAAAGAACAGTGTTACCGGAGCTGGGACAAGGGATTCGTCCTGTATGCTCAGCATCTGACCCAATTTCAGCGCTGCTCCTCGCATTCTACAGAGAGCAAGTGCGAGTCTCTCAGCATTTTGCTCAGATAATAAGGGTGAGAGAGCAGATTGATTCCCATCAGTTGTTGTGGGCGTACCATAAACAATCCTCTTTGCTGATTCCTGGACTGTACCCCAAGCAAGCCCAGCTCCCAAACCAGCAAACCTTTATTACATTTTTACAACCAAACAAATATATTATATCCGCAAGCAATGTAAACTGTAAAATGCAAATTAATACTGAAATTAGCAATTCTCACCCCATAAATCGCGTCAATGGCGTCGAAGGAACTCTCCTCTCTCTCGGCCGCCTTCTCTTTGGCGGAACTACCCTTTGCTCGCCTCCACTGTCACGGCCAATGTTGCTCTTCTCATTCGAATTTGCCAAGTTGGCATCTTTCTCGTCAATTTTCGTGCTCAAGTCCCTCAATTCTTCGTTCACGGCCTTTAAATTCTCGGCAACGATATCTTTTGCTTCCTCTTCTCTAGCTGGAACCTGCGATGAAGCCGGAACGGCTTCCTCTATCGGGTCGGGTCTTGAGATGGTAGGTTCCGTTCTGGATTCGGGTTCTGGTTCGGGATCCGAGAAGTAGACTACGGATTCTTTGGGCCTAGGGTGTGCAATCTCACGAGGTGTTCCTCTGGTAAAGCCGGCGAGATCGGTGGCGGAGACCAAGGCGGCCTTTAGGGTTTTGGAAACTAGGGTTTCGAGGTCGCCGTTTCTTGCCGCCGTGAACGCTTCGGATCGCTTGGTGGCCTCTCGGGCGACGAGGGAGGCGCCATTGATGATCCTGGTGAGGTCCTTGAAAGGAGACATGGTAGGTGGTGCTTTTTAGTGGGGTACGGGCATCCGGGCTAACGTGCGCATGGAGAGCGAGGGCCGCTGCTATTTTAAACCCGGAGAGAAGGAAACGGAAAAGGAATGATCGGAAACGTGGACGCCGTCGGCCCACGATAGCCAACTCCCAAAAGTCAAAGGGTTGGTTTCGGGGTGGCAACAGGTCGGGCTACTCGGGTTTGATCCGACCCGAACAAGTATGCCGTACATTTTTTGTTAAAACGCCTTTGGAAAAAGCATGCACATTCTTTTTTTTTGTTTTTCCTTTTTTTTTTGCTAAATAACACTTAAACACCTTATAGTTTCACTCATTTAGCACTTATATACTCTCAGTTGTACCTTGTAGCATTTATATACCCCTAGTTGGTCAAAATTGGCACTATAATACCTTTTAGTTAACAAACGTGAAAATTTTCATCTGAATGTTCGTATATAACATTCATATGTTACTTTTAGAGCTTTCTAACCATTAATATTTATTAAATTACTATTAAACCTACCCAATTTCTAATTTAAATGTAACATTGTTCCATTTTAGAAATAGAATTTTAAAAGATTTAACAATGAATTCAACATACTTAACGGAGAAAAAACTATAAGATTAGCATATATAAATATTATGTGGGAACTTTTAAATAAAAATTGACACACCTGCAAAATATAGGATATTAATAGAGGAAAAATTTACTTTACATATACTAGTATAATTTTTTCTGTTTAAGGGAAGAGATGGAGTTTCACACAGATACTCCAGCTTGCTGAATATCAAAGAACAACAAGCAAACAAAAGTATCTTCGAGTTTATACCAAAGTTTTTTGTTTTCAAAACAACCTTAGCTGTCTTCATTCCAGAATGATAACCCCCTAGATTGGAGAAAGTATATCATGGGCCAGGTCCATGAATGAATGGTAGACCCATGAGATCTCAACCATTGGATCCCTTGCATTTTGAGATTTGTGTCCAGATTGAAGGGGATCTGAGGGTTGAGATCTCATGGGTCTGCTATTCATCCATGGACCTAGCACATGAGATACTTTCTCCCTAGATTGAGTCTTTCAACATTCACCAAAGTCAAAGTTGTCGAAGTCTCTCCATCTCCAGTAGCTCTTGTTTTCATAGCATTCCTCTTCCTCCTCCTTCCCTATAAATGCCGAGCTCTAGCAGCGATGTTTTCGTGTCCTGACCAGAAATTAGGAAAGTGAACGATCTTTTTCAGCGAATCCAGAGATCTTTTCTTCTCATTAGAAAAAAAAAATTCTATCATCGTGTTCTTGCCAAACACACCAAATTAACGCACAAATATGAATGTCATGCTGTAAATTAGCCACAGAATTATTCTTCAAGCCCCAGAGCCATAACAACTTCAGAGAATCGAAAGCTCGTACATTCGAATGTAGCAAGTAGCAAAAATCACCCTCTAGCTATTTGTTCTAGTAGCCGGAGGAAAATTTAAAAAATTTAGTGCATGCCTTCTCTCTGTACATGAGCGACTCTAAACCATTACACAGAGGAAAAGCATTTGTATTCGAGTTGAAGTTTTTGTATATCTTGTTCGTCATTGATTAAAGTTTGGTAGCGTGGGGAGAAAAGGTTTCGTAGCTTTTCTTATAAATTTGTAAAATAAATTATGATGACTACAGCAATCCACACACTTTAGGGAAAAATATACTAGTATATGTAAAGTAAAATTTTTTTATCATAGTACAAAATTTTAACAACAAAATTACCAAATTAGTATTCTAAATTGATTTTTTTTTTCAGTAAGGCATTTATTTATAATCCGGCGTCAATGTGGTATTTTAACTTGTGCTCCGTTGATAATAATGCCATTTTCCAGCAAACTGTATTTTATATTTTTAGAGAAAATTTCTTCGAACCCTCTAGTTAATCAAATTTATTAAAACTACACCCTCTTTTTCTTCAACCCCCCTCCTCCAAATTTAAATTTCTCCTGTCCTGTTACCTAATAAGATCATCCTTCACTCTTTCTTTCCCTCTCATCAATGTAGCACACTCTTTATCCTTCAAATTTACTCAATTCAAACCTAAACCCTAATTCAAATTTTTATCGGCTTGGATGGATGTTGTTGGGGTTGGATTAGGGTTTAGGTTTGAATTGGGAGAGGTTGAAGAAGAAAGAGGGGCTCCAAGGAGGATCTTATTGGATAAAGGGGTTGAAGAAATTTGAATTGGGAGAGATTGAAAGAGAAAGAGGGTGTAGACTTAATAATTTTGATACGCCAAGAGGATGGAAGCAAAATTTCAAGAAAAAAATTCCAGTTCACTGGAATTCTCACCGCCAGCTAGAAAAAAGTGTCTTATTGTCATCAGGGCACAAGTTAAAATACCATATTGACGCTGGAGCAGAAATAACAAGTTTGAATACCAATCTTGTAAACTAGCCATTATCTTTGATATCTCAACTTTTTTTCTAGCACTTTGATACCCTAAATTTCACCCGATTTTTAATCAATATCCCAAGTTTTTGACACTTTTCTGTCCCTAAATTTGCACCTTTTGAACTTTGGCACCACAAAGTTTTATTCTTTCGACAAAATTTGGAGCATCAAAGTTATAAAACGTGTAAACTTTGGGTACTAAAGTTTAAAATGCGTAAGATTTGTCGCATCAAATTGTCAAAGGAAAAAAAAAAATAAATAAATCTTGGGATATCAAAATAGAACAGATGTAAACTTATTTGGTACCAAGACGCAAATAGCCCTCGCGGATCCGCCGCCGATACCCAATGCTAGCCCTAGGATGTGGGAATCGGCTTTACCTACATCGCAGATGCGATAAAATTAAGGCGGGAAATTGAAACCCTAGCCTTTTTCTCAGTACACTATCTATCTTCGTCTTCTTTCCTTATCGCCGCTTCTCTCAATTTCGCCATGGGCATTAAGGTTAGGGTTTCGATCGGTCAGTTGCATCTCTCTCTTTCTTTCTTTGATTACTTGTTTTGACGCTTCTATCTTCTATTTTGATTTCTAGGGTTTAACGAAGTTGCTGGCTGACAACGCCCCGAAGGCCATGAAGGAGCAAAAATTCGAGAGCTATTTCGGTCGCAAGATTGCAATCGACGCTAGCATGAGCATCTACCAGTTCCTTGTCCGTTGATTTGTCTTTCTTTTCCGGTTTATTTGCACTTTAATGCCCCAAAGTTTCGCCCTTTTTAAGTTTGATATGTTGAAGTGCTATTTTTGACGATTTGATTACGCTAAAGTTTACAAATTGACGTTAATTTGACAATTTGATACCACAAAGCCTATATTTCTTTCCTAACGTACCCCAAACCCGTAAGGATGAGATTTGGTGGCAAAATTGTTTCTTGTTAAGTGTTCTATGTTGATATTCTCGAACGAAATTAATGTCAAATACGTTGTAAATTGTGGTATCAAATTATCAAATATAACTTGGATATCAAAGTAAAAGAAGGTGAAATTTTGGGGTATTGAAGAAAAAAATAATCCTTTTTGCTGGGTTTAGTTTCAAAAAGTTGTAAATTTTCTTTGTTGGGACAAATTTGCTAAATTTTCCCTCCCCCTTGTGTATTAGATTGTGGTGGGAAGAACCGGAACTGAAACTCTTACCAATGAGGCTGGCGAGGTTACCAGGTTAGAAATGTTCCATTCTTTGCTCAATCACAATATTTTCCCCTTCTTTTTCCACTCTTTTTCATGGAATATCACTTATTTATTTGATTGTTGTGTCGGCAGTCATTTGCAAGGGATGTTCACCCGAACAATAAGATTGCTAGAGGCTGGAATGAAGCCAGCGTAACTCACTTCTCTTTCTCTAACCATTGTCCTTTCTTTGTTCTCTTAGAATTATTCTTATTATTGCACCTTTTGCTCATTTCTGTTGTCTCCTTCATGAAATTAAAGATGACCTTTGTTTTAGGTTTGTCTTTGATGGGCAGCCACCTGAGCTGAAGAAACAAGAGCTTGCAAAAAGGTGTGTCATATTATTATTATTATCATTATCATTATTTTATTTTATTTTGCACACCATGTCTCAGGTTCAACTTATTATCTGAATTATCTTTAACATTTTTGTTCATTATTGAACCTCTTAGGTACTCAAGGAGAGAGGACGCAACCAAAGACCTAACTGCAGCAATTGAGGTAATTGGCATATTTTGTCACATAAGATTACAAGCTTCCATTTTACTTCACCTAGAACCTTTTATAGTGTTCTTGTTAATGCTGCAGACTGGAGATAAGGAGGGAATTGAGAAATTCAGCAAAAGAACCGTAAAGGTATTCCTCTACTGCCTTTCATCCACATGTGAATTTCAAATTAAATAGTGGATTGGTATTGTAGCATCATTTTCCTAGCTAATCTTGTGACATGGTTTGCACTAGGCTTTCTTATTTGTATATTTCAATCTTAACAGAAACTAGTCTTTTATTGAATATCAACAATCTTGAGTTCATGTACAGTACTATATTTACTCTTTTTCTAGCATAGTATTAGTTATTACACTAGTTATTACACAGTGCTTTGCATATAACTTCCAAACCATGAATTTGATGACTTTCTTGTTTGCCTTCACCAATTTACCATATTCAAGCACGTATCAACGAAGTAATCAATGGACAGCCAAGCTCTATACTTACAGTTCTTTCCCTGAACCCCTTGTTTAGTGCACACTGGTTTACTTTTTTCTTCTTCTCATCCTTGTCCATGATCAGTGCTATTTTATTTCACATTTTCTCCACAAATCAGAAGCCATATTATAGAAATATCAAAGATATAATTTAGAGCTTTCTTAGTTGTTGCAGAGAATGAGAACCTTTATTTAAGAATTCAGTTTCCTTGTTGATGGAGACAACTAGGTGGGAATAACTGCAGTGTATACAACAGCTCCACGAATAATATAGGTCACATGCTTAATGAACCCACAACCTATCTCTTGAAGCTTTGACGTTTAAAATGTTGCTTCCTTCATTTCTGCGTATTTCTTAGCCCTGAGGTTAAAGTCTTTCCTTCATGTTATTGCCGCTCAATTCAATTCTGCCAATGACTACTATTGCTTCCTTTATTGTCTACGTATGGCATGCTTTTGCTTATGGCTGCCATGCTTCTGATGGGATCATATATATTGCAATGTGAAATCAATATGATTGCAGTTGCTGTATTGTTTAAGGTATCCTTAAAAAAGCAATGTAAAAAAAAAAAACTCACAGACCAACTTCTTACTTTGAATGGTTGTAGGAAAGTTGCTTATTACAATAACATGATATGGCTGCCAATTTACTCTTCACAAATGTTATATTCCAGCTGATTTCCTTGCTTCGCATGTTTCAAGTATACACAAACAGGATCTGATGGAATTGTTGATTGATCCAAAACAATATTACTTCCAATTTACGCTTCACAAATGCTCTGCAACTGCTTTTGCTGGTTTCCCGCTGGTTTTGCTGGGTCATAATGCTTCCATTTTTCCATGCAGTTGCCATTTAGTTTCTATAATAACTCTTTTTGTTAGGCTGTTTGAATCACTATATGTTGGTTGAAGTTCATTAGCCTTTTGGCAATTTGATTTTTTAAGAACCACTTTTATCTTTCTAACTTTGGTTCTTCATACATGGCAGGTGACCAAGCAACATAATGAGGATTGCAAAAAACTTCTTAGACTGATGGGTGTCCCTGTGATTGAGGTGATAAACATAAGTTACTTTATTTTTGTTGTTTTCATGGATCTATAGATGTGCTTCAAAAGTATAATTTGCCCTCACCATTAAAAAGGGTGATACCAAGTTGGAAGGTCGCTTTTCCCCATCTAGTGCTTTGTTATGTGTCATAGTTTTATAGTACGTCACGAGGACTTTGCTATGTGTCATAGTTTTATAGTACTTTACAAGGACTGCTTCCCTGATACAATGCTTATTGTTGGTATACGATAGCTGAAAGCCTGGTACTCATTTAAATTTAAATACACCTTTTGGGGATATATGGGGAGCTCATATTTCATCTTACTCCTGATCTACCTTTTTTAATAGGCTCCAAGCGAAGCAGAAGCAGAATGTGCATCACTTTGCAAAAATGGCAAGGCATGAAATGTACTTTATATGTTTTTCTTCACTACGAATTAAAATTATATCTCTTAACTTCATTTAATACATTAATCTTTAGGTGTATGCTGTTGCTTCAGAAGATATGGATTCATTAACCTTTGGAGCCCCAAGGTTTCTTCGCCATCTAATGGATCCAAGCTCCAAAAAAATTCCTGTAATGGAATTTGAAGTTGCTAAGGTGCCTGATTCATAGATAAACTTCTGCTTACTAGTTTAGTCTGAGTGGATTTCTCAGTATTGTGATGTTCCAGGTTCTGGAAGAGCTAGAACTCACCATGGATCAATTCATTGACTTGTGTATTCTTTGTGGGTGTGACTACTGCGATAGTATCAAAGGTAAGTGTTTTTGTTTGTTTCTTTTAACCTACAAGTTTGCATCTTGCTAGACAGTATTCATGGCTTTCCACTATTTTGTTTGAAGTTTCTTCAGCTTGACTCTGTATGAGTAATTGTCCAATTGGTGGATCAGCACATGAAAAATGCTTTCCTTAAATGCTACAATAAATAATTTACTAGTCTCTTGTAAGCTATTTTTGAAATGTATTTGCCAAGACTTCCAACTCTCAGGGTGTCCTAATAAGCGGTCTGTTTATCCTTGGAGTATTCATTTGTTAGTACCTAGCCTCTCCCAAGCTTCTTGACCAAAAGTCTTTCATTTCCTTTAACTGAAAAGACAGTGGTACGTTCTGGTAATCAGTTTTGACCTTCGCTTTATTTCCAATTCATTTTCATGCATTCCTGTTTTATGTACTTTTGTTTTGCTTTGCTTATTGGAATAATAACAAAAGTTGCAAAATTTACCTACTATCTTTTTTTTTCTTTCCCCTCAATGTAGTTATCCTCTTGTGGCCTAGTCCTGACATGTATATGGACTCCATAAGCGGCTGACAATCTTTCTTTCCCTGTGATCTTATAAGTATGAAGTGGCTCACTGTGCTTTGAATTTAGCTTAATGCTTTCTCTGAAGTTTTAGATCAGTTTTGGTCCAGTATTGAATGTCTAGCCCTCTCCAGCCAGTCACTTGGCTGGGGTGTTGCCTTCGAGATACACATGTATCCCCTATTAGAAACCCAAGAACATGAGATTGTACTCCATGAAGTTCATGTCTATGTTAATCTGGTCTTCTATCATTATTTAAAAATGGTACAGCTGTTGCACAAGGTTGCTATTTCTTTCATAATGAGTGAAACTAAAATCTAGATATACTTGTATTTGCGCTGACAAAAAGTTTCCAGCACATTTTGTTGTATAGATTTGGAAACAGCCTTGTTCAAATTGGTCAATCAGACTTTTAATGACTGACATCTTAGTTTATACATGACTTTTGATTATGCCACTTTCAATGCATAAGTAGGTGCACTGAATCATAGTTTCATAATGATCATTTTCTACCATAAGTTTCTGCATGTGGTATGTGCCTTATTGTACCTGTTACTAAAAACTCTGCTTATGCATATCTTTGAAACAGGTATTGGGGGACAAACAGCCTTAAAATTGATCCGTCAACATGGTACAATAGAGACCATATTGGAGAATATAAACAGGGATAGGTACGTTAGATGATCTGATTATTTCCTTATGTAATGTGAAATATTTTGTTTTGTGATCGTACCTTTGTTTACATTTCTGTATGCTTTAATCAGGCTGAAACATAGTGCTCTGATGTGATACCCTTCCATATTGATGTACCTTCTAGGATTATATGTTGGATTTGAATTTAGGATTACTTAGTCAATTTAAAATTTGCTGACCCAAAAAATTTGGAAAAAGGCTATCTTCTTCTTCTTCTTGTTTATTCGATTGAAAATTTTGATTTGTGTCTCCTAGTTCTATATGTGTTTGGATTAGTGGCTTAGTCAGTTGATTCTAAATTTGAATTTGTATCATGTCTATAAATTAGTGTAAGTATTCCTGAAATTTTTAGATTTTAAATAGAGAGTTTGACTTTAGTTTTTGATGAAAACCTAATGATTATAGTGCATGTGATTTGGATATTTGTGAGGCCAAATCCTATGCCTTAGAAGGTGTGATTCCTCTCATTACTCATCACGCTTCCTTCTCTTCTCTCTTGTTTTCCTGCAACAAACAGCCACTCCCATTTTTCTTTCTTCTATACGCTCCTAAAGATCTGCACAAATCCAACAACTAGCCATACTCACCCTACACCAAACTCCACATCCAGAAGCCCAGACAAACCCTAAACAGCTCCCAAAAAACTGTCAAAATAGTCCCACTCCTCTTTCCCTTCCTGACCAATACTCACCCCCTCTCTTCCTCCTTCCTCTTCATCAGTCTCCCACACATTCCTCTTCATTGAGTGAAACAACCTGAATTATATGATGAAATTAAGTGCGCTATAAAGGTAGAATTGATTAAGCAGAATTCCTATGCAACATCAATAGTAAATTGACCATTTGTCTTCACGTGTGTTTCATTAGACCAGGTTCGTATGATGGCAAAATGACACTTCTCGAAATGCTTTCAGTTTCTTTTCAAGCAAAACTTCGCGTTTTCCCACATTCGTAAAAAGGATACTATGGGTTTTGGAGTAATCCTTTGTTATGAGTTGTCTAGTAAAAGTTGAATACTGCTGACCATTCTACTGATAACAACTAATCCCCAAAGTTTGTTTGTTATAACCTCAAAACATAAGTGCATCGATTTCCTGTTGACTGCCTGACATCTTGCATGTAATTTTCTTTTCTTTCTCCCATGCAACACTTACAACTTATGCATTAACTATACATCTTTGTAAACTGCAACTTATGTACTATATGTTGTATTTTTTTAATGCAACAGGTATCAGATACCTGAGGATTGGCCATACCAAGAAGCTCGACGCCTGTTTAAAGAACCTCTTGTCACTAATGACTCGGAAGAGCTTAAGTGGACTCCTCCAGACGAGGAGGTAAGCAATGGACTCATTTAGCTACTAATAAGTTAATATATCTATATTTTCTCGTTCCTAAAGAGATATATTAATCTCTCTTCATTGCTTAGGGACTCGTTAACTTTCTGGTGAATGACAACGGTTTCAACAATGATCGAATAGTAAAGGCACGTACTTGATTAATCGAAAGAACATTGCTTTTCGTCTGTTATTTCTTAAAAACTATTCATACTTAATTGGTTTTCATTTCTGGAACAGTCGATAGAGAAAATTAAAGCAGCAAAGAATAAGTCTTCCCAGGGCCGGTAAGGGTTTTAACATCAGATTTCTTGGCTTTTCAAACCTTTTCAGACATATAACACATTGTTTTGGATCTTTGCAGATTGGAATCTTTTTTCAAGCCAGTTGTGAGCACATCTGTACCTGTTAAGCGCAAGGTATGTAGTCCTTCAAATGTTAAGCACCATGCTCCATTATATTTTATCCAAGAGGAAAATAATGCACCCCTCTTCCTTTAAGCTCCCATAAATTGATTCCTGGAATATGGAAACCTTGATTTCTAGGCTGTTTTCAGTCCCTTGAGAGCAAATTTCAGTTTGAAATCTTATTTGAACACTGTAACTGAATAAAGCAAGTTAAACCAGCGCCTGATTATTTAATGGAATTGTACGGAAGGCCCAATTTCGTAATGCTTAATGAAGTGACTTCAGAGCTTCTGTTTTGCCACAAGTGCTCTTGAACCTTAGTCAGACAAGTTTTTTCAAACATGATACATGTTTGTATGGGTGACACTGACTTAGGAGACTAGGTTGCAGAATCTGCTGGAAAATGTTTTTCTTCAAATTATTTAGGCTTTTATAAACACGTTTCCTGTTACCTTTTAAATCTTGACCTGCTTGAGTATTCAAGTATTATCTAATGACTTGTGTTGCTTAGAAGAATAAATATACACTGAAGTGAACCTTCTTTTTTATTACGTGATTAAAAGAGTACTTCCTTAATTTTGTGATATCTGGGTGACAGGGAACCCAATGTGTGCTTGGTGATGCCAAAGTGGCACTCCAGCCTAAGATGCTTACTCTGCATGTCAGTATGTCCTCAGACTCCAAAGTTGGCAGAGTAAAAATGCCAACTCCACAACTTGGTTTCAGATGCCACAAGACATCTGTAGCAGGACTTTGTTTCAGCCCGTGACGTGCAGAAACTTGGTGAACCTTAGAAAGTGAAAGCTAGTCCTATTATTTACTTGTAATTTTAATTGAATAGCAGCTGATATGATATACATTATCAGCTAATTTTCGTCACAAAACTGCTTGTGCTATAAAAATCAGAAAAAGATGAAAACTTTAAAACGTTTTCCTTTTCTGATAGCGTCTACCATAAATGTTTTTTTAAGGTTTTGGATGGGTCTACTGAAATCAGCTGATAAGTATTTTTTGTTGCTCATCTGTTTCTAAATTCACTCTCACGGATTAATTTAAATCTCCAGTTGCCAATGCGAACCCTTCACTATCTGTGTGGTGATATCTTCTTGTCAGCAGAGAAATTATACGCGTATCCTTATGTTGCCCCTGCATTTAAATTTTCTTTCATAATGCTAGTTTTTGTCTCTGAAGCGCATTACAAATGTTTCAGGAATCTCAAGACAAGACAGCGAAGGAGCCTGCAAACAAGAAGACCAAGGCTGGTGGTAGAAAGAGGAAATAGTCCAAAAATGCATTCAAATTATGAACCTAGAATTAACTTGTGGACGAAGAATTGCCGCGAAGTGCAGAAGTGTGCAAGGTGGTTTTTGTTTCTCCCCTTTGCTCGCCTCACAGGGCAATCTAATATATCCTTGTACCTTTTGCTTGCCTAATGTCTGACTAAAATTTTCAGACTCTGCTGCAGTTAAATCTGCATGTAATTGTCTCTACCGATGTGCAAATTCCATAAAGTTTGTTGCTGGTTCATGGTTAATTTATCCACGAAGCATTCCAGTTGAGCAAGTCACAGTGTAGTGTGAACATTTTTTGTAGCGTAGACCAGATCATTGCAAACTATCTTACAGTTTAGCATGCGAGATAAAGTTTTGAGTGCATTTAAATACCCCAATACTTTCGGGCGTTGCCACAAAAGCCCCCAATACCAATGCAATCGGCGAAAAATATTACCTGCTCAATGCTGTTATGTCCTTGTTTTCTTTTGGGACCGTCTTTTCCTCTCCTCCTTACTTTTTGAGGGATTTTCTGAGAATGTAAAAGTTTGGGACTTGAACAGTAATTACGATAATTCGAGAGATAATTTAAAAAAAAATATTTTCTGAAACTACAATAACTACTTAAGGTTTTGTGCAAAATTATTTGAGCTATTTTCATTAGAGAAATTCTACAAAATATACATAGAACTTTGGGGAATTTGCAAATTTATTCTTCATATCTAGCTATTTGCTAATCTACCCGCAAATCTTGTGTGTTGTTTTTCTACCCCTCAAGATAATTGGTGGTGGTGGGTGTTTTTTTTTTTTTTGGGGTTG
>JBAKGM010000365.1:35210093-35242144 GCA_037177215.1 Asparagus racemosus | reverse complement strand
CCCCCCCCCCCCCCCCCCCCCCCCCCCCCCCCCCCCCCCCCCCCCCACCCCCCCAAAAAAAAACCAAACCCAACCCAACCCCTACTCCACACGCCCCTTCCAAAAACAAAAAACAAAACAAAACAAAAAATAAAAATAAAACAAAAAAAAACTAAGTTAGTGGGGGTATATCGGTGCTTTTGAAAATTAGGGGGCACGAAAACCCAATTGGAAGAGATTTAGGTAAAAATAGCAAAAAATACCCAGAATCGGAAGACAAATTTGCAAATGAGATAAATGTAGAGGGTATACATGCAAAAAGACCTTGAATGCATTGCCAACGGTAGTACCTGCACTTCACACCATCACGTCGTCACCAACAACCTCCAAAATGTGCTTTGGCGCCAACAAGTTCACCGACCTCCTTCAAGGCTGCAACAGCATGAAAAAACTCCTCAAAATCCACTCCCGAGTCATCACCAACGGCTACCAAAACCACCCTCCCATCTCCTCCAAGCTCCTCTCCTTCTGCGCCGTCTCCGCCGCCGGCGACCTCTCCTACGCCCACCTCCTCTTCTCCCACCTCCAAAACCCACAACCCCAACACTACAACTCCATCATCCGCGGCTCCTCTGCGGGCCCCACCCCTCTCCTCTCCCTCTCCCTGTACAATTCAATGAGGACGGATTCAAACCCTGACCCCATTACCTTCTCCTTTGTTTTTAAAGCATGCGAGCGAGCCGTGGAGGGGAACAAGTGCAGGGAGGTCCATGGGTCGATTGTCCGTCTCGGGTTTTGTTTTCATGCCATTGTGTGCACCAATCTTATCAGGTCAGTTTGCTGCCTTCTGCAGAGACTGATGAATGTAATTGTGAACTAGCGGAATGTATTTGTAATATTTAAATGAACCTATGGCATTGAAATGACAAAAAACGAATTAATATGAATGAATAAAAGGATAATAAAATAAAGAGGGGATATATCGTGTAAGTTGAAAATTAATAAACGAGAAACTCAATCATTTCTCTAACCCACTTTGGCAATATAGGTGTTATGCAGGAATTGGGTTCCTTGATGATGCCCGAAAGGTGTTTGCTGAAATGCCTCACAAAGATTTGGTCTCTTGGAATTCGATGATTTCATGCTACGGTAGGATGGGCTTGCATGAGGAGGCTTTGAGATTGTTTAAAGAGATGAGGGATTTGAATGTGGGCCTTGATGAGTTTACAGTGGTTGGTTTGCTCTCTTCTTGTGCTCACGTGGGTGCTTTAGGCTTGGGTGAGTGGATTTATCAGTTTGCAGTGGAGAATGGGTTTTTGGAGAGAAATGTGTTTGTGGGTAATGCGCTTATTGACATGTATGCTAAGTGTGGATTCTTGGGTGGGGCTCGCCGTGTTTTTGATATGATGTGGAAAAGGGATGCTTTTACTTGGAACTCCATGATTATTGGATTGGGAATTCACGGGCATGGGGATGAGGCCATTTTATTTTTTGACAGAATGTTGATGGCTGGAATTAAGCCAAACTCGATCACTTTCCTTGGATTGTTGATGGCGTGCACTCACCAAGGTCTTGTCCAAGAGGGTTTCAAATATTTTCAAATGATGAGCTCGGAGTTCAATTTGAAGCCAGATTTTAAGCATTATGGCTGTATAGTGGATTTATTTGGACGCGCCAATAAAATTTACGAGGCTCTTGATATTATTAGGAATTCAAATTGTGCTGATGATCCTGTCCTGTGGCGGACATTGCTAAATGCTTGTAGGATTTATAAGAATGTGGATATGGGTGAAGTTGTTATGAGAAATCTTGTTCAATTGTCGGCTCATAATGCTGGTGATTGTGCTTTGCTTGCTGAGATTTATGCCCACAAAGGAGATACTATAAGTTTTGCGAAGATGAGGAAAATGGTTAAGATGCAAGGGATTAAGACTACACCGGGATGGAGTTGGATTGAAGTGAATGGTTCTGTAAGTAAATTTATCGTCGGTGATATTTCACACCCTGACACAAAAGAGATTCATAAGAAGCTCAAGGAAATAATAAGACAGGCAGTGTTGAAAGGTTATAATAGCGAGAAATCTAAGTTACTGGCAGAGGAGGATTATAATGGGGAGTGGATGAAACAAAGAGGGGGTTATCATAGTGAGATGCTAGCAATTGCCTATGGAATTTTGAGATCTCCTGAAAAAATGACTCTTAGAATTGTAAAAAATTTGAGGGTGTGTGAGGATTGTCATTCTCTGACGAAGTATATATCACTAGCTTTTGGCTGTGAAATTGTTGTTCGTGATAGGGTGCGGTTTCATCACTTCAAAGATGGATTTTGTTCTTGCAATGACTATTGGTGAAGTTATCTTACAATAATCAGGTTGGTTCTGATGAACACAAACTTCCAAAAGGACTATTGCTGAAGACCTTTTGAGAACGAACAGCAAAGTCATCAAGAGGGAGCTGAATCTGGAGTTATACACTGATTTATGAGGCTATGCAAAAGGCTAGGATTCTCCTATTCAAACCTCATCACTTGCGAAGGACTGCAGGCTGCAAATTTTCCTTTCGGAGAGTTAGAGAAGGGACTCTGATCTTGTCTGACATCTTGCTGAAAGGTCAGTAAACAATTATTGGTTGGTGCTATGATTTTACTGAAAGATGTCTTCTTTTGCTTCTGACCCCAATTTTGGATGCATGAATAAAATGAGAATAAGTACTTTAGTGGAGAAGTAAATTTGAAAAATTGTGTACAGAAGTAATGTTTAAGCATCTATAATATTGTGGGGAAATCTTACTGATTCTATTGGGTGAAATGATTGTGTCTAACTGTAACCATGTTAGATATCAGGATATCATGCAATATTTGACTGGTTGATCTTGTTGTACTGTGAGTCGGTTTCCATCAAAATTCCTATGCAATGGTGCACAGTTCAAAATCGAGATGGTTCCGTAACAATACTGACCAAATTTAGATGGCTGCCAAACCAATGTCGAGATTATAGTTGGTTGCAAATTCGTTCAATACTGTGAGAAAATAGTAAAACAAGCTACAAATTAGATTATTACTCTAACAGTTAAAGCTAAGTAGCTAACATATCCAGTGTATAAACTCCCAACTTTTTCCTAGTATAAAAGTATATAACAAAGCGGAAGACAATAAGAGTTGCAATTAGGGAACTTATGTAACTTTACAAGAAAATATAAGAGATGAAGGTTGATTGAACAATCTAACTCAGAAACCTTCTTAGCAGACTATACGAACATAGCTATTGTGGTGTCAGAAACCTTCTTAGCAGACGATACAAACATAGCTATTGTGACACACTATTGTGGTGTCAGACCATATCAATTTTGCAATTTAGGAAAGAACGTGCACTCTGATCAGCATTCTTATATTGTCACCCATTTAAATGAATATCTATAGCCAGATTAGTCATTTCGGAAATGAAAATTTAGCAAACCAGTCGCGTCATTTAACAATTATACATTATTTTAAAGACCTATTTCAATAATTATAAAATTATATTATTCATATTTTTACTAATAAACATCTATAGTTTGGATGGAGCAGTTTATGTATATTAGTTTTGTCAATGCACTTTTAAAAATATTGTCCAAGTAACAACTAAGACATTACAGAATTTAGAAAACACAGAAAACAGATTTTATTTTATTTATATGCATGTCAATGACGATGACGATGACACGTGATGATGACCGTGGTAATGTTGGCAATGAATAGCTACGGTAATGAATCTAGTGACAGCAGGACTAGGTAAAGTAGTGGTGGTAATAGAGATAAACATGCGCATGATGATTAGAAACATCTGGTACAAGATTAAAATGATGCTTGGTACTAATTACAATGCTGAATGTTCAATTCTAGACTTGGTGGAAGCAACACCAATAGTTGTCGATGTTAGAAACATCAGTAGGATGTATGACAATAATTTTAGTTTATTTCCTATCAAGAAAAAAGTACTATTTTTAGAATCTTTTTATTGCTGTAAATCTATAAATGTATATATTCTATTCCCATGTCCGTCGTCTCTTTTGTTTATCTCATGCATCATGCATGCCAATTTAACTAGTTTCTTTTCCCCATGTAAAGTCAAATAGAAGAATTACTTGAGTATTACACCATAGTCTGGGTTCTCTAATTTGGACACACTCAGAAGTCAGAACACTTACTAAAAGCATTACTGTAAGATTTGTTTGCTTCGGCGGGTCTTGGCTCCTCACTAGATTACCTTATTAAACCTGCAATGAAATGGAGATGATTCACCATCTTTTTCCCTCTAGAGCAGTGAACACAATTATCCGGTCCTATTAACTCGCTGTAATAAGGTTAACTCATATCTAAATGTGAAATTGTACAATTTGCCATCTTAGAGAGAATGAAACAAAAGGAATAAGTTTCTGAAAATAACCTCTTTAAGAGATGGTACTGCTGGTAGTACAATATCATGTAATATATAGCAACTCACCTGTTAAAAACAAATATTTAATGATGAGATATCAGATTGAATGAATATGTTTCGTTACAGTTAAGATTGAGAAAAATCCAGTGTATCAGTCATGTGTTAATTAAAATCAATTCATTTAGACGCGGCAGATAATGGAAATTCAACAATTTAACTAATATGGCCTGAGCATATTTACGGAAAGAAATAAATTCCATTGCATTTTTAGATTTCCTTGATAATATTGGCTTAGACCTAGTTAATATTATAAATTGATCACCAATCCCCTATTAGATTTCAAGAATTCATCGATTAGTATCCAAAATGAAAATAATCCTATCTAGCCTTAGCATCTACATTATAGTTGTTGTGTTGTTCCAACACCAAGTAAGTGTTCAGGGAGTGAGCGGTTTCGTGCAAACGAGGGGAACTCAGTTCATTTTGAATGGCAAGCCATTCAATTTCAATGGTTTTAATTCGTATTGGATGATGATTGTTGCTTCGGGAGCAACTAACCAGAGTTCAAGTGTGCCTTGGGTCTTGCAGCAAGCTTCTCAGCATGGACTCACTGTTGGCAGAACCTGGGCTTTTAGTGATGGTGGTGTCTTTGCTCTTCAAACGTCTCCTGGTGTCTATAATGAGGGCATGTTTAAGGTAAAAAATTCAAATATTTTCACACTTTTCATTTCATTTTGGGTTAATCGCTGATAAACCCCTGTACTATCGCCTAATTGCAGATAGACCCCCAGAGTGATTTTTTTTTGACTATTTTACTCTCTGGAGGTTTATTTGTCAAAAAAAATATTTTCTTTCTATGAGGGTGACAAAAGGTTCACTCAGTGGGTCTATTTGCAATTGGGTGATAGTACAGGGGGCCCATCCGCAATTGGGCTATAGTATGATGGTCTATCTGCAATTAACCCTTTCATTATATGTATTCATGTGTATATATAAGGGTTAAGTGTGGATAGTCCCCCTACAGAATCATTGGTTTGAATTTGCCAGTCCTCTAGTTTTTTTTTTTTTTTGTTGTTGCAGATAGACCCTTTGAATGGAACTTTTCAGACTCTTTTTCATCGGAGAAAGAGAAACTTGTTTTTTGAACAAATAGGCCCCATTAGGGTAAAAGAGTGAAACAATTTCACCTAGGGGGTTTATCTGCAAAAATAAAACTAGAGGGGTAGTGAGTTCAAAACAATGATACTACAGAGGATCAATCTGCAGAAATAGAACTAGAAGGGTAGTAGGTTTAACACAACGATACTAGGGGGATCTATCCGCAGTTAACCTCTATGTAATGGCATTAATGAACTATTTGTGCAGGCATTAGATTGGGTAGTATCTGAAGCTGGAAAGAATGGGATACGTCTTATCCTCAGCTTGGTCAACAACTATCCTGATTTTGGAGGGAGAACACAGTACGTTCAATGGGCAAAAGAGCGGGGCCAGAGCATAAACTCAGACGACGACTTTTACAGAAACGCCGTTGTCAAGGGTTACTACAAAAACCATATCAGGGTTTGTCTTAAACTTAATCAAGTTTTATCTTGTAATGTGTCTATCAAATACTAGCTAATTATTGGGTATATGTGTTATTTTCACACACACACACAAAAGACTGTTCTGACGAGGAAAAACACGATAACTGGAGTTGTATACAAGGATGATCCAGCCATTTTCGCGTGGGAACTCATCAACGAACCAAGGTGCGAAAGTGATCTTTCTGGTAAAACGTTACAGGTTCGTATCCTACATATGTACGTACATAGATACATACATAATGCAAACTAAATCAATCTTGATTCTTATGAATGGATTGAATGATTACATTGTGCAGGCTTGGATCGGTGAGATGGCTTGGTATGTGAAGTCTATAGATAGAAATCATTTGGTCGAAATTGGCTGTGAAGGTTTCTATGGAGCATCCATGCCTAACAGAAAGACTCTGAATCCCTATGCTTCTCTGTACGGAACAGATTTTGTCCCTAACAATCAAGTCCCGGAGATTGATTTTGCTACTATTCATGCATATCCTGATTCTTGGTAACCTAATTCAAACTCTTGTGCTATGTTTAATTGAATTGCACATGGACCCCTCTGCAGTATTGCATTACGGCACTTTATTAACCATTAAGTTCGATATTGACGGATACACCCCTTGTGTGAATTTTTTGACTTTTTCGCCCGGAATTTTTTTGACTCTCACCCTCAGCGGTCTATTTGCCACCCAAAAAAATGCAAACAATCCCTTTAAGGATAAAAAGTCAAAATTTCACTCACGGGGTGTATCTGTCAATATCGAACTTAAAGATAAGTGTCATAACGCGATACTACAGGTTTACTATGTGCAATCAACCCTTTCTTTTCTAAATATAATATCTGCCTAATAACTAAACAAAAAAAAAATCATTGTAACCTGCAGGTTGCCAGGAAAAAGTGACAAGGATCAGCAAACTTTCATGTCCAACTGGGCTCAGGCCCACATCCAGGATACAGCCCAGATATTGAAGAAGCCACTTGTGATTGGTGAGTTTGGAAAATCCTTGAATGGCTCTTCTGAGGCCCAGAGAGATGCCCTGTTTTGGGTTACTTATGATGCAATATATGATTCTGCCAAAGCTGGTGGGCCTTTGAGTGGTGGGCTTTTCTGGAACTTATTGGGCCCACGAATGGATGAGTTGAGAGATGGTTATGCGGTTATTTTTCCTGAGGAACCATCTACAGGAAACGTTATTTATCAGCAGTCTCAGAGGATATCTAAGCTTAATTACTAAAAGCTTGGAGTTGATTCAATAAATTTCAAAGCTTGGATCAAATATTGAAAACTGTTTTCATTTTCATTTGCTTCTCTTTGGGGGAGAAGTAATTATAATGTATTTTATCCTTTTTAACTTTCTCTGAGATTTTGAGAAAGTAGATGGAAAATGAAACTGGAAATACAAATTTAAATTTTTTTTTAAAAAAAATTTCTCTTTCATTATAGTTTCAGTTTTACTATTGCATCCTCAGAGGGAGTCTAAGCTTAATCATTAAAGCTTGCACTTCGTTCAGTAAATTTCAAGGCTCTTACCTCTGTCGAAAAAAATTTGGACACGGAGATGTTTAGTAAGTGAAAAGTAAATCGAGAATGGATTAATATTGAAAAATGGTTTCGCTTTCTACTTTGGCTATCGAAAAGTAACAGCATGTTAAGCTTTGCGTGGATAAGCACTTTCACTTGCTAACAAGTCGAAGGCATTTATTACCCGCAATATTTGTACATCCATTGAAATTTTAGATACAAGGAAGAAGTACAATAACTAATGAGAATCATTCATCATTTGGAGTTAAACTAATCAGAGGAGAAGAAGAACTCATCAACATATAAATCTCCAGGTGAAAAAAATCTTCTCCCACTGTTTTTCTGCCTCGTCCTGAACCTTCACATTGTCACCCGCGGTCAGTTCATACCTTGCAATGTAACAGATCTTCCATCCTCAGTAGGGGATTCATAGCATCAACCTGCATCTTCTGATCAATCCGAGCAAAATCTAAAAAATTATAGTTGACCACCCTCAGCATCCAATATTTGGAGTAAATTCCTGGATCATCAAAATCCGCTTCCAATTCCCCGGTCTGTTGTTGACAAGTCAACTTAGCAGAAGTTGGCAGGCCCGCCAAGCCTGAGGCTGTGGAGCCTGAGCCTCTTCCTTCGACTCCGGCCATAACCGTAGCCACACCAAATTCTCCTTAACCTGAACCATTTCAAGAATCGGGGGAGGCGGCGAACGCGTAGGCGGAACCAGATAAGCCTCCTGACTCTGACCAAGGAGGACCTGAGCTTGTCCATGCGGCTCTTCTTTCTGGAGAACTGGTAGCTCCGCAGGAACAACCGCCTCTTCTCCATGTACACACAGTATCCTTCATCATGGTTCTGCTGATAATAATAATTGTCACACCTCATCGTCATCATACAAATTGGTAAAATAGAAGATGGGTTGTTCGTCTAGACAAGATACATGTGTGTGTATGACTTCAAGAAAACTAGGGAAAATCTGAGAAAGCAAGCAAGAGAAAAAGTAGAGAGAGGAGCAAGAAAGAGGAGGAGAATGAGAAAGTCATAAAAAAAAAGTCAACTGAAAGGTCAGCCATCCAGCCGCCTATCCACTTCGACGTATACATTACGTTAGGGTTTTTTCCCCTTAAATATACATAAAAATTAGTCCCTCTATTATTGAATATATTTTAATGGTTAATTACACTTAAAGCTTCCCTCAAATTTCACAGACCCACCCAAGGTTCACAGCTCCACACAAACACCCAAAGCTTTCACCATTAAATAAATTAAATCACTGCAAATAAATAAATAAATTGCCGCAAAAATAAAATCAGTAAATGACGTAAATGATTCAACATCAACCCCCCCCCCCCCCCCCCCCCCCCCCCCAACCTGCTGCTTCAGATGTCTCTGATTATGTGAAGCTGTATCATACACCAATCATCTCCTGATCAATAAAGGATTTTTTGGTGCATCAAGAACCTAAATTGGTTCAGCACGTAACTCGCAGACGGTAATTTCATTCAAAGAGGAAAAAGGGTTAATTGCACGTAGACTCGATCCCTGTAGTATAGCTGTTTTGAACTTACTACTCCTGTGGTTATATTGGACACTTGGGCAATTTCTGGACTCTTTTCCCAGAGAGAAATTTTGGCATATATCGTCCCTGATTGAAATTAGTGAGTCTAGAAGGTAAATGAGTCAAAAAATCTGCCCGCAAAGTCCATATGCAACACTGAAACTACAGGGGCAGTAAGTTCAAGGACAGCGAGTACACTATGAGGGATCTACGTGCAGTTAACCATAGGGAAAAAGCATTAAAAAAACCTAGAGCAAGAAACGTAGTGAGAACTGCCTTAGGATTCCTTCTGAAAATTTCTTCCAAAACCCAATGGAGTTCACAGCTACTAACTGAACTTAATCACAACTTTGTACTTCGAAGTTTATCAAGGGGGAAAAGAACTTGTACATCAACAGTCATTGGCCATTACAGTACTCAAACACAGAAACTGAACCGCTCCAAGCATGAACAAATCAAAGAAGCCATCAGAAGGAAGAAGGAACAACTAATTCTTTGGTATGTTTTTGCCGACAATTTTGGCAGGCGTTATTCGAATAAGATTGCCAGGTTTTCCAGGAACTGCCCCTTTTATCAAGACTACTCGTAGTTCATTGTCGATCTTCACAATCTTTAGCTTTCGGATCTTTGTTTTGGTTCCTCCCATTCTCCCAGGCATCTTCTTTCCCTTGTACACATGCCCGGGTGTTGTTCCTGCTCCAATTGAACCCAAGGCCCTGTGGCTTTTAGAACCATGAGTCATTGGCCCCCGGTGGAAATTATGTCTTTTTATACCACCTGCACAAGTAAAAAAAGAAACGTTCCAATCACCATATTGTCAAAGGAACTTTCTACTGCAACAAAACTGCAAAGTTGCAGTGAGGGTTGATGTTATAGTTTTATGCTCGAATATGCCCTCTGCAGATTGAGCGCTCTTTTATGGGGCAAAACTTGGACTCATGAAGCAGGATCTCTCTTTTTTAAATCCGCTTAATTCGTGGCCAGTAAGACTTGAAATTGTTGCGCTATAATACCATGTCAGAGGACCCTTATATTGCACCAAAGGTCCAAAGTTGTGGTGAGGGTTGAGGGTCATAATTTTGTTCTCTTAACGCATATATCATCTTGCTTAGCTCATATTGACCCTCACCAGACTAATCAGAAAGGTTGAATACAGATTCATACAAGTGGTAATAACTTACTGAAGCATCCACTCATTTCCTACCAAATATGTGAATAGACATTGTATGTGCCCTTACATTATTAGCACTCCCTGACCTTTGCAACATTAGTTCAAAGTTGAGAATGAATTCGAAGCGGATTATAATCCGAAGTTCGCCAACATGCTCTAAACTACTGTTGCATGTGAAAAGAGATTACGTTAGCTTCCTGAGCCACTCATTTGCCTTTCTTCAATGAACCATTTGAAATGGAGTTTATTATAGATATTCTCAACTTAACTAAGAAAATTTCTGCACATGATGCAATTCAAGTTTTTTATTTCGAAAAAATAAATGATAATTTAAGTGAGGATGAAATTTATAATTTGGTATCAACTTATCTGATCTAATTCAGAAATGTACACACATTTCTCCCTTTCCAATGTATAACCAATAAAAAAATGTACATCCAGATTATAAACATTTTACAAAAGATAGTACTAATGCAGAGTAAAGGAATCTATTGTTATATACTAAATAGCCACTATCGGTTACATGAGTGACGAGTGGTAGCTGCTTTAGTTTTTACATTATGTTATACTCATTACCTTCTGAAAATAGTATATAATCTTATCTCCTATTAATCATGACTTTTCAATTAATGTCAATTATGTTATATTTATTACTCTTTTGAAATGTGTCATCATCTCTACACGAGTTCTATAAAACAAAATCAAAATCAATTACTGCCATTTCACTTTCTTAAATCCATGACTATCTTCATCAAATTCTATTGAGCAACCTAGGAGAGCTCAAAATTCTACAAGGGACCTAGGAGAACTCACCCCAAAAGCTAGCTATTAGATTGAGGGTGTGCCTCCTCATTTACTCAGTGTGGGACTAAATGGACCCTAGCATACAACCACGCTTCTGCGACTCCAGCACCGACCTGGGCTGGTTGCGCACCAGCGCACAGTTTAACACGACAATCCTGGCGTCGCCCATTTTGCTTTGCACTAAACTAGTCCCTGGTGAGCACTGCAATTGCAATCGGGAATATGGGGTAGGCTCCGAGACCATTCATAACGGACCTAAGGCGAGCTCGTCTAAATGCACAAGTGGGACTAAATCGACCCTAACAAATTCCGGTGCAATTGCACGGGTAGCATGCAAGAAAGCGTACAATGCACGCTGTCTATGAACTGCGCTGCGTTTCATGCCCGCCAGGTGTTTGTGAAAATTCCGAACCAAACAAGAAAACAGGAACGCAAACCTTGAAACCCTTTTCCGATCGAATTCCCGCTGACGTCCACGAGATCCCCCTCCTTAAACACCTCCTCGAGCACGAGCCTCTGCCCGGGCTCGAACCCCTCCACCTTCTCCAGCCTGAACTCCTGCAGGTGCCTCATCGGCACGGCCCCGGCCTTCTCGAGGTGCCCGAGCTCGGGCTTCGTCAGCTTCCGGTCCCTGACCCGCCTGTACCCGATCTGAACCGCCTCGTACCCGTCGGTGGCCGCCGTCTTGACCTGGGTCACGATGTTGCCCTCTCGGAAGCCGATGACGGTGACGGGGACGACGGTGCCCTGCGGCTCGAAGTAGGTCATCATCCCGAGCTTCGTCCCCATCACCCCGACGCCGGCCTCCATGCTCATCGTGATCGGAGAGGTTCGCTTCTTGTTCTTGAGAGAGAGGGATTTGAAGGAGGAGGAGAGCATGAGGAGATTAGGGTTTCTGTTGGAGATCGGCGATGAGATCGTTAGGGAACTTTGCAGGCCTCCGGAGGCTGCCATTGCTCGAGAGCAGTGGATTTTTCAGACGGAAGAGGAGGAGAGAGAGGGAGGGAGGGGGCCTTCTACTTTTTAACTTTCTTATCCTCTTATCGGATTGAAGGCTACTAATTTAACAAAACAGCCTGAACTTTGAGAGGTTTGCACATAATCCCCCTAAACTTCACAAAGGCCCTATGGACTCTGGGGTTTCTCATATAACGCCTTGAATTTTGAGCTTTTCTCAATGAAGTCCCCTGTCTGTAATTGGCGACTCAATATAATGAGAGAACCTCAATTTAGTCATTTGTCGTTACAGGTAATGCATCCACCCTCCCCAAACTGACCAGTTTTGTCTCTCACTGGTATTTTAGTTATTTGCCAATTATAGAGAGGGGTATCGTTTGAGAAATATTCAAATTCAGGGGAGTCATGTAATATAATACGTCTCGAAATTCAAGGGGTTTGTGAGATAAAAAGTGTTCGGACGTTAACTGCAACAGCCCTAAAGTGCATAAAATTAACCTATGTTTTAATTTTGGTTTTTTGCACATTTTTTTTCTTGAAAGGAAGGGTTTTAGCATTAATCCCTAAAATCTTTTATACTTTGAAATTTGTTCCTCAAACCGCTAAAGTGCATAAAATTCAAGGGGTACTAATTGCAATTTCAAAATTTTGAGAGACTAATTTTACTAAATTTCCTTTTTTTTTTGGCATTAAACATAAAGAAAACAGACGATATACATAACACACTCCCTCATCGCAAACAATATGCGTAATTTTATTGTTCAAATTTTAATATGTTCAATTTTTTTTAAAAAGAAAATTTTCATGTTTTTACGACAATCCTCAATGGACTTGATAGAATGCCCATCCTGCAAATGTTCGCCATTTACTCAACATCAATCATGGGAATACTAAGCTCCATGATAAAACATTAGTTGCGAGGATAATAACATCACCCACATGATAAAACATTAATCATGGGGATAACAACACCGACTGTATGATATACCACAAGCATTCCACAATAATCTGTTATAAGAATGAGACAGAGAGGATCACCTTACAATAAAAATAAGTGCATAGATTAGACCCCCCATCCAATCTAGAAACACTTAACACCACAACCACAACCACCAATACTATAAGCATCGACGAGCAAAATTGTTGCAGCATATCCCCAATTGTACCATGTCGATAAACCATCTTTTACATCCTGAGACGGTCATAATTTTCCTACGCAATGCGACATCTTTAATCTGTGAGCCATGTAATCAAGTCTGCAGTAGGTGCATCAATTTGGGACTATTTGCAGAATTCCTCGATTTTAGGAACTGTATGTGTGGTTATTATGCGCGGTTAATAATCTTGTTTGCTTGGGCATTCAGAAGCCCTGTGCCCAGTCCTTCCACAGTGGAAGCATGCGCCTCCAAAGCCTCTGTAAGATTAAAACATTAGTTTCTATCTGATAATAACATTCATCACAATTTTGGAGTTTTGTTGTAGTGAAAATGCCTTTGACGCGGTACCAGAGTGGGTTTGCATGTACTCGCCATGAATTTAAAGTAGACAACAATAATAATAATAATAATAAAGAGGAAATACTGCTCAAGAGTATAGTTTTTGTCCCATGAAAGGGCACTCAACGTGAGGCATGTTAGAGTACAAAATTATAACCCCTCCTATGGAAGGGCACTCAAGATGAGGCATGTTATGAGTACAAAATTATAACCCCTTAACCTCCCGAAAATTTTAGAGTATTGGTGTAGTGACAGGGTTTTAACACTATTGTTGTTCATGAATTCACGTAAAATGATTTTTTCTCGCTCAAGTATCTGAACACTTTTTTCTGAAAATGAAACCGAAATTTCGAAAGAAAATATAATACGGAAATCCATACCAATAATGGATTGGAATGAACTCGATACATTCTGGTTATTGCTAAGCTCTATATGGTGACTGTTGTTGCATCTTTTCCTCTAAAACTTCCCCCTACTGGAATGGCTATGAAGTCAACTAGCTTATTGTGCATCAGCTTACCCATTTTCTACCATCAATACCTCATGGAAGAGTCATAACAAAGAACATCGTATTTTCCAATAACATATAGATCTAAAGCAAATTGCTAATTGCACGTCAGAATATGGAACTCCAGTCCTTATATCCAGAAGAAGAACAATGTAATGAAGAAAGATTTTTTGCTAAATAAATGTGGAACTTAGATGATACCTGTCTCTACTCCCAAATGAAGATGAGCGGCCAGACCCTCTTCCACCAGCAAACCGATCATAACTGCTTCCTCGGGAGTTTCTAGACCAGCTATTGTCACTTCTAGAAGTTCGTCCACGTCGAAAACCATCATCTTCACTATCAGAGTCACGGCCACCCCAGCCTCTTGAGCCTCTGAATCCACGGTCCCTAAAACCTCCTCTAGCGCGACGATCTCTACCAGAGAAACGGCCATAGCTGTCACTAGGAGGACCATCATCTTGCAAGGCAGGCAACTGCAAAAGAAAAAAGATTGGGGGCATTTTCATCACTTTGGGGGTAACTTTTTTGGTGTTAATGGGAAAAAGTTTTGGGGAGTCTCATGTCAAGCGCCCCAAGTACTGGGGGTTTTGTGAAATTTACCCACTAATTAACTAAATGAATAATAAAGCAACTAGGAAGCGTCCAATAGATATACATTTCTCAAAACTTGCAGCATAGATACCAATTGCCACCAAGGTATAGCCAATGGAACAAATCACATTTTTACTGAACTGAAGAACTCGTTAGAAATGATGAATTAGCGCCTTAAAGCTGCAATGCTGAGTTGACGGGCAATAGTACATTTACTACATCATGCCACTTAGAATCCTTGCAATGCCATTCATTGCGGAAACTTTATGCCCAAGTTAAGAAGTAGAAGGAAGGGAGATTGGAATAGCTAGAAAAGTAGCTCCACTCGTTACCCCCCACCAAAAACGATAGGAGTAACAAGAAAATTAAACAAATTTACTCCGCCCTTCATTCTTCATCCCAAGTTTAATCTACTTAGAACATTTAGCTAAACCATAAGGTGCCCAAAACACCTTTTCACAAATAAAAGACTAAAGGGCCCATCAGAAAAGGTAGAAACGTACCTTTGTAATCATCGATATACTATTCCCGGGGGGGAATTGCATGCTCAATAATTTTTTAGCTATCTCCTCAGGTAAATCAAAAACTGCTCCTTGAACCTGACAATCAAAACTCAATGTGAATACTCAGACATTTGTAGATTGATTCAGAAATATTTAAGAAAAACTGAAGAAGATATATACTAAAATTTTTCAGAAAGCATGCATATTTTGCTAGTTTATTTGAAGGTCGGTGAACCACAAAGGTATTCTAGTATAAAACTCGACTCAATATATCCCATAGTTCCCTTCTAATAAGCTAATTACCTCACTACCATTTTATATCCGTAACTTATACTATTTATGTCTATCCCGATTAAAGACAGAAATGAATTGTAACTAGAAGCTTTTATCAGTTCATAACCGATTTAATTCAAGAAGTAGATCCCAATTAAATCATAATTTAGATAAGAAACTCAAAAGTAAAACCATCAAATATTTAATACATTTGGCATGTTAAGCTGAGTGCATCAACTTCCAACCACAATCAAAATTGGAAAGAGCTCAAATCATTATAGTAGCTCCTCTTGTATCATTTCTGTTGCCAATTTTTTTCCGAAATTATCAAAAAGTTGAATCCTAATAGTAAGTTCCACAATATTACTGCATTCCATTCAAGTAGCTCCTTGATAATGGCCAGCCGTCACATGACAAACTTATTCTATGTAAAGGCAGCATATCAAACAGAACATGGTCCTTAACCCCAACAAGAAGATAATGGATCCAACGTCTCTTAGTGACAATAGTATAGAATATATCGCCAATGAAATGACAGGAGATTGTTTCGGTTCAGTTTCTGTCCATTAGATTGAAGCTGTGTACTGGATAAGCAATCACTATTTTTTGATATTTATTTCAAGAGTAAAAGAAATGCGTTACATGTAGCGTGAACACGGAAAATGTTGGATGAATTAGAAAAGAGATGAATTCTCAGAGAGAAGTATAATCATAAACAAGAAAGTAGATCAAAGATTGAAAGACATCATAGATCATATAAACAGGATGCTTGACAAGCCAAAGATCTGATATCAAATTGATGAAGCCTAAAGTTGATTCGCCATTGTTCACACTTTTTTCAGTTAGGTGTGGCCTTTATATATCAATATATAGAATTATCGATTTTTCTTCTCTATGCTGTCAATCAATTAATAGCAATTAATTGTATAAAATTTATTCTATGTGGTTTCCACTTTCAGTCGTAAGGATAAGTGATTTCAATCTGCAGGTCGCCTTCATAATTAATTGCAGCTGACTCCTATGTATAAAATGTATACATAAGTTGTTAATTTCTATAGAAAATCCAACAAAAATAAGGCCTTATAGCAGTTTTACGTACTTCTAACATGTGAAAACAAAGGCATACTTTTCTTCTCCTGTATGCCACCCACCTCCCTTCTAAACAAATTTCAATTAGGATACAGGTTCCTATCGAAGTGCAAGCATGATTTGTCTGGATGTTAGCAGTCAAAAGTAGCTCTTTCCTGATGCACACTCCATGATACACACTGGATGGCATAAAAATGATGGCAAAGGCATAAGCTACATTCTTGCAAGGACTATCTTATAAGACCTATTGAATAACTGCATTAATACCTGGCATTAATTTCTACATTAATGATAGGCTACCACAACCCCCTCCCCCCAACCCAAAAAAAAAAACACCACGAAACCAAAAAAAAAACAGTTCTGCATTAGTGATGGGACACCTTATGATGGAAAAATTTCTGTGGTATATTAACTGAAATCAAAACATCATATTCATAAATTACTATTTGGTAGTACTCACCCTTTCATCTGCAATTAAGTGTATTTTCCCAATTTCATCAGCGGCAGCAGGATAGACGTCAGAAAGAAAACCCATAACAGATCTTGCAGAAAAGAACCCTCTTGAGAATCCTGCTTCACGAATCAACTGTAATGTCACCCATCCCTGCAAATGAGATAGGTCATTTCAAGTTCAAGCTTTCCCATAAATGCATGAATGCAGTTCTGCTTGAAGCAGAAGATTGTCATTGTTCATGACACTGGTTTATAGATGTCGTTTCGTTAAACATTCAAATACCACGAACAATAACAGTCTTATTTATCAACATACCAACGGGCAACGTGTCACGTGTCAAGCATGTGACCAAAAAGACGAAAACAACCCTCAACCCTCAAAAAACACCCTCTTATCCTTTTTATTATTTCCATAATTTTTTGACAGCCGAGGGGTACTTTCACCCTTTTTTGGCCATGTGCTTGGCACATGACACAGTACACTTGACAGCATTACTCTGGGGGATAAAGTGAAAAATCTTCAAGTGGTTTAGTGGGAAAAAAAGAAATGCATGGGGGTTATGTGCGAAACCCCTCAAAGGTCGGGGGTAGGGATGTCTGGAATTAAAATACTTAGCAGATATATCAAAAACGTCCAAAGTGGGTTTTTTGTGAAATTCACACATTACATAATTTTCTTATAAAGATAAAAATATATCAACTGTCCTTTTTGTTAATACTTAAATAGTTCTACTTATAAAAAGAACAACAAATATACATACCTGCTCGTGGCTAATAAGAGAACGGGAAGAAGGTGGTTGAGAGAATCCACTCAAATGAGCCAAAGCAGCAGCAAGAGCATCGGCTCCCTGCTCGTCTATCAATTTTTGTGCCATCGGGAGAAAAAATTGTCTTGACTCAGGATGGACACCTTGCAATGTAGCAACAACTTGTGCTGATGATGATTCTAGCACGTCTTGAATCTGTGGGGGGCTTATAAACTCAAACCTACATCCTACATCACGCTCGAGAGATTTAACAGTTCTCCTCTGACTGCCAGTGAACATCAATATAGCAGTGCCTTCTTTGCCAGCTCTTCCAGTACGACCAGAGCGATGAACAAAAGTTTCAGGATCATTAGGCAGTTCGTAGTGAATGATCTGCAAAGAAAGTAACAGCACAAAAAATTAAGAAAGAATTTGAAAAGGAACAAATTTTAGCAATAACTGAATATTTGGACACTGGAATATACAAGCTATTCATTCAAATCAAGGAAAATTTTGAGAAATATAAGACAGATGTGCAAAGAATATTGAGAAGTGCATGCAAGATTACATACTTACTGATAGTAGCAATCTACCTAGAAAACAAGTAATACCTCAATAGGATCGTTGACATTATCTTGGACTTTCAAACAAAAAAAATGAGCATATTTAAATTATCATAAAACAAATGCATGGAAGAAATTCAGAAGTTTCTAGGAACAATATATCTCAAATTATACTAGTATTATCACAATATCCAATTATACATGACTGTGGCAATGCGATGTCACTAGCTAGAGCTATGTTTGAGATCACTAGCTAGAGCTATGTTTAAGATTCTTCAAAGCCAGCAAGGGCAACGTTCTTTACCATAATTGAACAAGTGGCTACCAAATTTCAAAGCAAGAAAATTTTACCAACTCACCAAATCAACATTTGGGATATCAAGACCACGAGCAGCAACATCTGTAGCCACAAGAACTGTGAACTTTCCTTGACGGAAACCATTGAGTGTTCTTTCTCTTTGATGTTGAGATATATCCCCATGCAATGCTTCAGCAGCTATACTGTTGGTCAAGGCTGTAGATACTTCATCAGCATCCCTTTTTGTCCGTGTGAAAACGATTGTCTTCCCACCCTTTGCATACACCTAGAACAATATTTGATTTTCTCAATACGAAATAAAGAAAAGGAAATATTTTCCATGAATAAAAAACTTTCAAATACAGATCATGCAGTAAGAAATGTATAAACAGGCAAAGATGATAGGAAAAAGTAGCTTAATTAAGAAAATATGAGACATAGCTTAATGAGTGAAGACGTTATATAATAGATAGAACTCTACTAAAATATACTTATGTATATCGAGACAGATGAAGATAATAGAAAAACTAGCTCAGTCATAGAACTATGAGGAAAAAGTGGAAGGACAAAAAAAAGATATGTATATTAGAACCTAAGGAACATATACTCAGCACCTAGCCATATTGTCTGAATTTTGAAGAGTAAAGAATTGGTATAAATTTTATAAGCAGCATTGCTCTAGCACCCTGAAGCTAGAATGTCAAAATAAATAACCTGAGGGATTAAAATAGTGATTTTATAAAAAATCTAACAGTGCCAGTCACTTAGAAGTTTATGAAGCAGTAATGAAAGATAAGCAGAATATCAGCAACCTACATTGCCACAAATGCAGATGAAAACTTGTACAGGCTATTTTCCCCAACATACCGTAATTAGGTCACTGAGGACACTACGCTTAGAAGTTGCTGTTGACGGTAGCGCGTAAAGTTTAATTCCTTCTGCCAATTTTTCGTCCTGATCGCCAACCTGCATAAAACAATTAAGAGCATGAAAAGAACTCAAAAAGACTCTACAGTGCAAAAGGTCAAGATAACATTTCACATGCAGATATGTCTACATTTATTTTTGGCATAATTATAAGAGCAGATACCAGCGAGAGGTAACAACTATTGGACTAAAGTACATGTTAATTGGTGATCACAGAAGAAATACATGGAACAGAGAAAAACTTATCAGCAAATATGTGAAGAAGAATATGCTGCTGCTAGACCTCGACACTCAGATCGATATTTTCATAACTATAAAGGAGACAATATAAAACAGGGATTAATACATAGTGAGAAAATCAGACCATGACTTCATCCAGTGGTATGAGCTTTCAACAAGCCGATTCAAATTTGAACCCACAGTTGAGAAGATATTATCGATTTCAACATTTATAACATGAAATAAATGACAAATGACCAATCATGATTGCTCTTTGGATTATGTTTCTAAGACTTGTTCTTTTTCAGAAGAAAACAAAACAAAGCTAAAATGTTTTGAAAGTTTAAATTAAAGGTATCCAACATATCAAATATGTCCAGAGATTAGGGAGATACCAAATCTATTGTCAGAGGACTATCAAGATATTTTCGAGCCAATTTCTTAACCCAAGTAGGCATAGTTGCAGAAAAGAGCATGCTTTGACGTTCTGATGGAAGCTTTTCCAAAATAACTTCTACATCTTCTTCAAATCCTACGGCAAGCATCTGATCAGCCTCATCAAGAACTAAGTACTGAACCTCACCCAACTGGAGACTATTGCTATTAACAAGGTCAATAATCCGACCGGGGGTCCCCACCACCACATCTACACCTCGAGAAAGTGCATTTTGCTGGACATTGTAAGACACTCCACCATAGACACAAACTGTACTAAGATAAGGAGCAGACTCTTTTATTTCTTTTTCCACTTGCTTGGCCAATTCTCGGGTAGGTGCAAGAACAAGAACCCTAGGAAGTCGGCCATGCCGCCTATTCAAACGAGTGAACAGAGAGATGGAAAAATGTTAAAAGAAGAAGGACAATCTACAGAGATCAAATATGCCGCAGGTTGAAAGAAATAAAAAGTTTAACCTTGAGATATTTCGTCCTTCATCTTCCTCAATAAGTCGCTTAAGGATGGGAATTCCAAAGGCCAAAGTTTTCCCTGTTCCCGTCTTTGCGCGAGCAATGAGGTCCCGTCCTTCCAAAGCAGGAACCAATACGGCTCTCTGTAAATAATGCACATTATAGCGAGGAAGCGAAAAATGCAATTATATAGAGAAAGTGTTGTCTATGTAAATTGAAAGTCCTATTATGTGCAGACTGCTGGGTTCGACAATAGCAATGGACAATAGCAATGCCTGAGAGCATATTTGCCCAATTTTGAAGTTGTATTGGAAGTTAAATTAACAAATATGAAGAATTTGAGGAAATTTAACTCCAAAAAAAGTAAGAGGTACACAATTGAAAAGCTGAATGTTATACGCTTGTGCTGCATATAAACATTGTAAAGTTAATTCACAACATTTTAGCAGGAGCAGAATGATTTGATTTGCAAGTAATGCTGTTTTTTTTAGCGTTCAAGATCAAAGTACTAGTTAAAGATGTTTGTGAGAGCATAAAAAGGTACTGAAAATTGACTAATTTCTCTATTTTGAAGCTTATTAAAAGAAAATCATAAGTGATCTTTGGTTAGAGAGTTTGTTTACAGTTACATAATCAATACTGGCCTTTATTAATCTTTTAAATCAAATAAAATCCACAGAAATATTCTAAAACGATATCATACTTTTTATAAGTTAAATTTCTCCAAATAATCTTGTTCATATCAAAAGAAATGAAAAATTTTTTTAATAAAAATTCCAATATGTAATCATGCTTCGTGAAACATCTGATATAATGTTGCTTCAAGAGATATCAATTGTAAATAATAATAATAATAATAATAAGGATTATTGCACTTTAACACCCCAAATTTCATCTTTTTTGAACTTTGACATACTGAAGTTCTAGCTTGATCAGATACTCTAGAAAATTTGCACTGATTTGACAGTTTGATTCCCCAAACACTAACTTCATTCCACCCAAACTCAGAAAACTAAATTGGGTAATAAAAAAATGTTTATCATCCACTTCTCTATGTTCATATTCTTGAACAAAATTCACGTCAAGTTCCGCATTTTGGGTATCAAATTGTCAAAACAAAATTTCAGGGCATCATCAAAGTTAGAAAAAGGCGAGACTCTAAAGTACTAATGTGCAAATAACCCTAATAATAATTATTCTCGAAAAACTCCCAGAATTAGGACAACTCTATCTCATGAATTCTTGAATTTACCTGAATGGGGAAGAGCTCGGCAATTCCCCTTTTGAGCAAAGAATCGACAAGCTTCTGTGGGAGGCCAAGTTTGGGAACGGCAAGGTCATCGTCATCGCCGCCGGCTTCTTCTCCGTCCTCAGATGCATAACCACTCTCTCCTTCCTCCTCTTTCTCCTCCAACTCAAAGCCAAGACCCTTGAAAGCCTCCTCGCTGAGTACAGAGTTGGGCGTCGCGATCAACGACAGAGGAAGAGGCAACAGCCTTCGCCTCGAGAACGTCGACGACGACGATGGGTTGCCGCTGCTGTTGACGGTGAGAGAAGAAGAAGAAGGAAAGTGGAGGCGGGTTCTGTCGGAGAAGGGGAGAGAGAGGGTGACGCCGGCCATGGTCACCGTCGCCATTGATGAAACGAAATTAGATGCGGATAAAAGCTTCACCTTTTTCTTCTTCTTCTGCTTGGATGGAGATTTTCTGAGGGTTTATGATAAGGCCCGCCCTCACCTATGAATGGGGAATGTATGGCCTCACAAACCTCCACCTCTTCCCCCAAAATTGCAACACATAATAAGAGATAACATATGAGGGTTTTAGGATAATGGGTTTTGTTAGATATTACTCCCTCAACATCTTTCATAATATGAAATCAGACCCCAACAGGCTTCATATTTTGAAATTAGTCCCCCAATTCTTTTAAGTGCTCTGAAGTCAGCCCCCCAGATCTTCATTTTTTGAAATTAGTTTTCCAAATCTATCAAGTGTTTCGAAATTAGTCCCTCAAACATGGTGTAGACTAGAGGGAATAATTTCAAAACACTTACAAGATTTGGGAAACTAATTTCAAAATATGACGATTTGGGGGGCTAGCGTCGAAATGCTTAAAGATTTGGGGGACTAATTTTAAAATATGAAAGATGTGCGGACTATTTCAAATATGAAAGATTGGGGGACCAAAATTGAAAAAACCCTTTAGGATATTGGTTTTTTTTATCTATTAGTCCCTTGAATCTTTAATATTTTGAAAGTAGTCCCTCCAAATCATCGAATTTCTATGAGGTCCCCCACTTCTTATAAAGTCTCAAAGTTATTCCTTTAAATCATTGGAATTTCTATTAGATCGCATGGTTTTCATAAGTTATATAAGTTAATCACCCTAATCAAGAATAGCAGTGGAAAGATATAAGAATTGGAGAGCCACTACTAGTTTCAATGATTTGAGAGCCTATTTCTAAATAGCCCAAATTAAGGGCCTAATATTTAAAGCAAAATCTAGGCTAAAATATGGGGTAATGTTTCACTTACTAACCCCAAAGGTTTCTTCTTTTTTCCATTTTTCTTACATGCTGAAGTTCTGTTTTGTTAATTTGATATCCTGAAGTGCAAAACGATAAGGTTAATTTTATTGAAAAATATCAACAAGAAAAGTGAACTTTAACAAATTTCAGTATTTTCAATTTAGGGGAAGTAGGGAACAAAGTTAGGGCTTTGGAGAACAAATAGTCAAATTAAAATCATTTTGAAAAATAGAACGATATTAAAGTGCAAATAACCCTAAATAGGATTTTTGTCATATTTCACCGCAAATTCTTACCTTTTAAATATTTATTCATATTTTCAATTTACACCCAAAAATTATTAGTTTTTGTAAATAATACTGGTTTGACCTGTAATTGTTACCATATTATATTTATGATTAGGTCTTGCTATCTTTTGGGGTGTCATTGAAATATGAAGATTTTGAGATATAATATAAAAATTAAGAAAGGATTTAATGTCCAACTATGAAATTCTATTTTTAAAGGATGTCTGCAACAAATTTAATAGATTTGGGATCTAAATTGGAAATGTGCAGATTCAAAAGCCCAATATAAAATTAAGAAAGAATTTAGGTATCGCTTGATAAGGGGTTAAACATCTTTTACTAGGGTATACATTAATGCAAAACCAAAAAGCCTTCAAACTCACAAGAGAATGCCACATTTGATTTATCCCTCATAAAATTTTTTGACACGTGTCCACATCTCCACACCGTTCATATAATTAAAAAATCCTCAAATTAATTTAAGCCGTTAATTTAAAAACCTCTTTATTTAGTAATTTGATATATTTCTTCAATTGTCATGTAATTTGTAACTAATTCCAAATCTTCAAAAATTCCTCCGAGATCAGAAATCTCAGTAAAACTCCTCCTCCTCCTCTCTCGGAAAAAAATCCTCCGAGATTGGAATCTTGGAAAAATGCCTCCTCCTCCCTCGAAAAAAATTCCTCCAAGATCAAATATCTAGGAAAAATCTCTCCTCCCTCGAAAATTCCTCCGAGTTACTTTATTTCTTTTTTGATTGATTTTTGAAGCGGATTCCATGGCTGTTGATCTATGTCCTTGAAAGGTTGTGTATATATTTATTTTTGGGAATTCCAGGTATTCATTGTCAATAAAGATTCCTCCTTTATGAAATTTTCGAGAATTTACTTATATTCATGCATTTATTTTTTATTTGTTTACTTAAACATTGATTAATTATTCTAGAATAAAACCGGAGAGTTATGGGGATATGCATTTGTGGCGGACAAGTATGCTAATGAGGCGCAAAAAGTTATGGGCAAACTTGATAGGTAATTTTGATTTTTTTAGGTATTTATTTTTAAAATTTAAATTGTAAATTTATTCGTCTATGAAGAAATGTGGATGCATAGAGATCACATTGTTATATGAGTGAAAATAAATATTGTGAAACAAGAGTATGTTGGATTTTGCGTATGTTACTTAATGCAAGGCTTAATTCCCCAATTTGCTGTAAGTTTGCATCATCAATTTTGATTTTTTTTCATTATTCAATTTTATTGATGATGTATATGTAAGATTAAGAAAGGTATAGCGTATAAAGTGAAAATACAGTAGTTATTTTTGTTTAATTGTGGGAATGTTAGTTCTTACTTATTTTGTGCGGACTCGAGTTTATACAATTTTAGGTATTTATTCTACAACCCTCAGGAATATTGATCATCGTCATCAGAAATTCAAAGATCGGATGGCGAGCATTTACATTATCAATTTTGATTTTATTTCATTATTCATATTTATTGATGATGTATACGTAAGATTAAGAACGGTATAGTGTATAAAGAGAAAATAAAGTAGTTATTTCTGTTTAATTGAGGGAATGTTAGTTTTTACTTCGAAATATTTCTAAAATTTTATTTTTATTCTAGAAATTTTAATTTTGATATTTTTTATATAAAATTGGATTATGGTTTTTTGTGAAAATTTATTATATCATGTTCCTATTTTCGCATTATTACAAATTTTTTAATACCAATTTTGAAATAAATTAATTTTGAAATTAAAAATAGTAATTATGAGATTAATGAATTTTGAAATTAACTTGAATTTTCAGATTTTATTTGTAAATATTTCGTAAAAATGGATTTACAAAAAAAATTTAGTTTCAGAATTTTTAAAATTTATTCGCATTTTGTGATAATTTACTTTTAAATATTTCTAAAAGTTTATTTTTATTCTAGACTTTTTAATTTCTAATGTTAATTTAAATTATGGATTTTTAATTTTTACATATTTGTGAAAATATATTTTTATACCAAGTTTAAAACGAATTTTGAGATTAATTAATACCAAAATTTCAAAAAAAATGTCAAATTAGAAAATTTACGTTACCAAATTCAAGTTACCAAATTTATGTATAATAGATTCATATTTAAATGAAATTATTGGAAACAAAACCTAATTTTAATTAAATTGGAAATTTTATATCATGTTCCTATTTTCAAATTATTCCAAATTTAATACAAATTTTACTATAAATTAAATTTGAAATTTTCCAAAAATAGTAATTATGGGATTAATGAATATCAAAATTAATTTGAATTTTTACTACTTTATTTTCAAATATTCCTAAAAAATTAATTTTATTTGAAACTTTTTAGTTTCAGAATTTTCAAAATTAATTTAATTTTTTAAATTTTTTACTTTCAAATATTTCAGAAAATTTATTTTTTTCTAATATTAATTTGAATTATGGCTATTCTAAGTTTAATACCAATTTTGAAATAAATTAATTCTAAAAATTTTCAAAAATAATAATTATGTGATTAATGAATCCAAAAATTAATTTGAATTTTTGCTTTTTTCTTTTTAACTGATTCTGAAAAATCATTTTTATTCAAAATATTTCAAATTTAGAATTTCTGAAATTAATTTGAAAGTTTTGGTTTTTATTTTTAAATATTTCAAAAACTTTATTCCTGTTTTTTAATTTCGTATTTTCTGATATTAATTTGAATTTTGGAATTTTATTTTTAAATATTTGTTAAAATTTATTTTCATACTGAATTTAAAACTAATTTTGAGATTAATTAATACTAAAATATCAAAAGAAATTTAAATTATCAAATTTATGTTAAACAATTTATGTATAACAGATTCATATTTTAAGGAAATTATTGGAAAAATCTTACTTTAATTAAATTACCAAATTTAGATGATGTTCATTTTTTTAAATTATTCCAAATTTAATATTAATTTCGAAATAAACTAATTCTGAATTTTTTTAAAATAGTAATTATGAGATAAATGAATACCAAAATTAATCTGAATTTTTTATTTTTTATTTTTATATATTTCTAGATTTTTATTTTTATTTAAAATTCTTTAGTTTTGGAATTTTTGAAATTATTTTAGACTTTGGATTTTTTTATTTTTAGATATTTGTGAAAATTTATTTCCATTCAAAATTATTTATTTATAGAATTTCTAAAATCGATAATTCGTGAAGATAAATAAATAGTGAAATGTTTCCAAATTTTAGATTTTCAAATTTCTTGAATATAGACAATTCAAGAAATTGATAAAAATATTCGTCAGTGTGATCAAAAATAAATAATATTTTAATATTCCATAGTATCCTACAATTTGAAGTAATGTTTTACCCCAATAGTATTATTCACGCATTAAATAATCATGATCTATTTAATTTTTAGATCTTAATTGTAAGTGGCAGATATTTATTTTAATTTATGACTGTAGCTAATTTTTATTTTTATTTTTTATATTTAAATATTGCAGGCCGTGATTTAGAAAATATTGAATTGAATATCAAACATAACTTTAATAACTGAGCTCAGATATTGGTGAATTCCCTATTAAATTAATTTGAAAAGTATTTTTAATTGTTTTTCTTTTAGAATATAATATTTCAGATTATAATTCTTAGAATGATATTTGTTATGATTGTATCTTATTCTAATTTTTTTGCTTATGTTTAAAATTGCATGTCGCGATTGGAAAATATCCAGATTGAATATCTAAGATCTAAGATAACTTTAATAACTGAGTTTGAAATTAGTAAATTTCCTGTTATTTTAATTTGTGGAAAATATTTTTTATTTTTACTTTAATAATGATCATAATTTTTAGATTAATATTTCCAATAAATATATACTTTGATTTATAACTATGGCTTATTTCTATTTTTTATGTTTAACATTGCAGACCATGATTTGAAAATAGTTGGATTAAATATCAAAGATGACTTCACTAACTAAGCTCAGATATTGGTAAATTTCCTATTAGAATAGTTACTAACATGATTTATTTTAATTATGATATTACTTGATTTCCAAAAGTTACTTGAATGTACTGCTTATATATAAAATATCATGATTTACTTGAATTACCAAACTTCTTGAATTCCAAAACTAATTTGTATTGAATATCAAAGATGACTTCAATAACTACGCTCGACCAATTTTCTTGAATTCCAAAACTAATTTGTGTTGAATATCAAATATGACTTCAATAACTATGCTCGGATATTGTTAAATTTCCTATTATGATATTTACTAACATGATTTACCTAAAATTTGATATTTCTTAAATTCTAAAAATTTGTTGAATGTACTTTTTACATGCAAAATATCATGATTTATTTGAATTACCAAATTTATCAATTTGTAAATATATTTCTCACAAAAGTTTTTAGCGTATATTAAAATCATATATTAAAATCGAAAGTGAAAATTTACCTCAAATTTTTTGTATTTTTGAAAATTTGCATGAAAATATTTGTCAAATTTATATGCTATATTAAATTTAATAATGATTGAGAAATTAGCTAATTTCCATAATATTTTAAAATATTTATTTTGAGTCTCAGATTTTTATTATTTAATTTTTTATGAAAATGGGATTTTATTCTTAAATTTTGATTTCTATAATTTTAAAAAAAGATCAATAATTTTGAAATTTAAAAAAAATCTAATTTTAATCAAAATATCAGTTTATACTGAAATTATTCCTATTTTCATAAATTAATAGTTTAATTTTTTTAAAATATGAAATTATGTAATTGATCTCAATTATTCTGTTTAATTTTTCAAATATTGTTTAAATTAAAAAATTATAAACCATTAGTTATTCTTTAAGTATTTTTATTCTTTACTTTTTCAGAATGTATACTTTTTGGATCATAATGTTATCATAATATTTCTAACAAGTATTTATTTTGATTTATGATTGTAATTTATATCTACTTTTTAATCTTCTGTTTAAAGTTTTAGGTAATGATTTAGAAGCAGTTGGATTGATTATCAAAATTAACTTCGTTAACTAAGCTCTTATTTTGGTAAATTTGTTTTATAATTTAATATTTTGAATTTTTGTATAATATATATTTAAAATTTTCAGTGTTCTATTAGGACTTTCATGTATTGAAATAAGAATAATTAATTTTCAAATTTTAAATTTTTAGAACAACAAATAATAAATTATTATTATAACTTTCATAGATCAATACCAATTATCGCTACGAAGATTCAAAAGGTAATAGTATGCATTGTTCATATGCTAAAACTTCATAGCGTATTAGTTTCTAGAATAAAAAATATGATGAAAAATAAACTATTATTCAATACAACAATATAATTACTATTTGTTAAATAATTAACTAATTAATATATTAATATTTAAAAGTAGTTATTTATTTATTATTTATTATCTTAATAATTATTTGCTCATTTAATATTGTAGGCGTTGAAAAATGCTTATCAGTACCCGAACGAGACTCGTGGTGGGTTGACAATCGACGACCCATCCGACGCTGCGACTAAGAACCGCTGACGCTGTAACTGCGCACAATACGCATAAAGCGAGTCGACAAACACATGAAGTGAGTCGGCAAGGCGTGCAAGGCAGCGGAGCGACGGATCGTGGAATAAATCCAACCGCGAAGCTTCGAATCAGCGAGTTTCGACAAGGCGAGTCGACCGGACTCGAACGTCGACGAGACGGAATAAACCAGGACTCAAGCGTCAACGAATTTACGCCGATTAAACTCAGGAATCAAATGAGACAATCAACCAGAATGGGGTTCGACGTCACTGGATGGATTGAGATCGGAGAAATCACCGGACTCGCACGTTGATGAGATCACCGGACTTAACCCATCGACGGTATTGAACCGATCGAGTTCCGAGTCAGCGAGAAAATCAATCGGACACGGACCTAATACAACGGTGACACGATCAGAAGAAAACGACACCGGAAAAGAACTGGACGAACGTCGAAAACACCGAAACAGTGCCTCGACCAAGGCCGAGACACCATTTGGTGTCTTGACCAATAGCCGAGACACCACTTGGTGTCTCGGCCAACTTGGCCGAGACACCAAGGTGTCTGGCCACAAACCCCCCTTCTCCTATAAATAGAGGGGGGGTCTCAGTTGTTTTGGTTGGAAAATTCTGAGCTTCAGGCGAGATCCGTGAGAGTTCGTGCACAGATCCGAGTGTCTGCAAAGTCAAAAACTCATATCCAGATCCGGTGCAAGCGACGAACACTTCCACTTCAGATTTACACGGCGAGGAGGAGAATCAAGACCAGATCTACGTCGATCCAGGTCAGATTTACGGTCTCACCATCTGGATTAAGTTTCGTCTTAATCCCAGGGTCAGTGCGTGACTTAGCTTCGTCGATTTCACCCACTCCAGCAATCATCTCCTTCATGAGTTGATCCCCGTCGGTGTTTTATTTTCTTCGTGAAATAAATACCTCAGATCCGTAGATCTAGCACCTAGATCGAATTACGCGGCGGTCCACAAATGGAATAGAGTCTCCGGCACATGCAAAGACACCCACGCAAGCGAAGATCCGATAAACGGATCCCGCGTTTGTTCAACTAGGGTAGACAGTTGTAATTGTTTCGGTTAGTTGTCGTAAGCCTTATAAAAAGGCGATTTTTATTTGAAATTCGTTGTAAGCAAAACAAGCTGTAACAGATTCAAAGCAATGACAATCGACATGATTTTCCTTGCGAACAAGCTGGCGACCATAGTGTGAGCCAATGGCCTCAGATCTGAGGTCGTAGTGTTGCAGCCGCGGATCCCGATCCCTGTCGAGGAAGAGGTTGAGTTCGAGTTCAACCAGCTTAAATTCGAGGAGTACCTCTCCTCCTTATACAGATCTGCCTCTCCCCGTCATTCCAGAAGGATCTCCGCTACAAGGAAGATCCGATGGGCCTCAGACGCAGAGTCCCAAGAGGACAAATCCAACCCTGCTGCCGCCAAAGCTGCAGGTAGCGGTAAAACTCACTCGGCACCCACAACTCAAGTACCCACGGCGCCTGAGATGGTCGCTGTGGCGTGCCTGCACTCTCCAAATGAGCACGGCAACGACGTCGCCAAAGCATGGTGCATCGATTCACCAAGGCGATGCAATCCACGGATGGGATCCGCTACGACGCGGATCTAAGATCCAGGTTACAGCAGAGGCTCTAGCCTCAGATGATTGACGGCTCCTCTAAACCATCATCAAACGAGTGGGTCCGAGTCAAACAGAACCGCTCAATGCTTCAGGAGTGCATCCAGAAGCACCGCACATTCCTCGTGCAGACTCGGGCTTTAGTGCAACAAGCCCGCAAATTGAAGAAGGAGGAGGTGGCTGCTAAACCACAAATGAGCCGCAAGGTCTGGAGGCTCAAGTCTGCCCGAATTCTAACTCCGGCGATCACGGCGTCTAAGCCCAAGTCCGCCGGCACTTCAACTCCTGCCCCGACGCCTAAACCAAAAGCTGCAAGCGCCTCAATACCAACTGCCCCAGCGCTGAGGCTGAAGTCCGCCGGTGCCCCAACTCAAGTTGCCTCGGCACCGAGGCCACCGCCAGCGTCTACATCTAAACTTTCGGCGAAGTCGATTCCTGCTGCAACCGGCAAGCTAACCATCAAGGAACGCTTGGGTCCGTTGAGGGAATCACGGGTCACTCCTAATGTAGGAGGTCGTACCCACCTCAACGAAGGTAACAAAATCCCTGCAGCTCCACCAACTGGACTGAGGATCGAAATCCGAGAGTCTGCCGAGACTTCACGCCCACACAGGCGAACGTCGAGGCGAGTCACTTTTGGCAGCTTCGATAAAACAGTCCGTCCTTAGAAGGAGACGTTTTCGTCTGATGACGATGGCGTTATACCTGAGAAATCGTGCCAACACAAGATGGGTTGCTCCGGTACTCATGCCGATGAGTTGTACTATCGTGCTGGGGGTACGAGAAAATCTCAGAAGAGGAGTTCTCCTGAGAAGTCTGCGCATTGCCCCTATTCCATACTAATCAAGGTAGTGTTGTCGGAGTGTAGCTGCAACAAGGCAACTCCGGAAAGGGTGTCAGTCTTTGACAGACTTGGCGCCAAACTGCCGAAGCCCAGAACAAGACGCTTCCATAAAAGAAAGTCAGTGGCTCGAAGTGATGAATTTCCTAGAATCACTAACAATATGACGAGCAGAGAGACGTCAAATCGTATTGGTCCCCGATCATCCGACCGGCTTACTCGGTTGCGCACCGGGACGATTCGGCGTTCTAACTATGACAAAATCCTAAAGGGGTCGCCATCTGATGATGAAGTGTCAGATGCTAGCTCTGCAATGGCTTCTGACAACTCGGTTTCTAGTGAGGGATAACCCCAGGAAGCCCTTATGATCAGTGCTGAGCAAGTAGCCAAAATGCTCGAAGAAGCGATGGCCAAGCAGAACGATAACTTCAACTTCGAAATGGAGATGGACATACAACAGATGCGATAAATGCATGACCAGCAAATCCAAGAACTGACGAACTGTCAAGGTGAAACTAGTCATCACAGCAACGTCAATCAGGTTGATAGCGACACAGACAAGGAAGAAGACCATGGTGCTAGATAGCCCCTTGAAGAGCAAAACGCTGGGGATAGCCAAGAGAACGCCAGTGGCAATGCCATCCCAGAAAAT
>JBAKGM010000365.1:35175825-35188336 GCA_037177215.1 Asparagus racemosus | reverse complement strand
GAATTACATGAGGACTAGTATTTATGTTTATGAGGTGACAATTTCTATATGCTTGAATAAACTTATCGTGATTATGTTTAATAGATGAATGTTTTTTAGTTATATTTAGTGTGCGAAATATTATAATCATATGTATTTTTTGTCATATCCAATTCATCCGTTTCCTAAATATCCGTATTGTATCCGAATTCGCTTATCTAATATCCGAACCTTATCCGTTTCCGTTTAGTGCGGATATGGTTATGTTTTTTTTCTTACCGATGAATATTTGTATCTGTATCCGTATCCGTTTTTAGAAAGTGAATATGGATATGGTAAAGTGTCATATCTGAACCGTATTCGAACCAAATGCACCCCTAGTTGCAGGGGTGGTGGTGGTGGTTGGGTGAGTTAAGAAGCTTGTATATATAACTAAGACTACATCTGCTATTGAAATATAATAAATCTTATGGTAAACATGGAAAGAGCATGAAATATACAAGCACCTTGAGCAGAAGAAATATGATTATATGTCTAAAAGAGCCAAGCCAGTTGTCGAGTTTTGCAATAAAAGTGAGTCCCGGGGGATGTGGAAGCTTGTATGTGCAACTTGGATTACATTAGCTACCAGAATATAATAAAGCTTATCGAAAAGAGTATGAAATATACGAATCCTTGAGCAAAAGAAATAAAATTATAATTTGTCTTCATGGTAGAAATGGATGTTGGAATGAAATTTTGCAAAACTATAAGTAAGCCTATATTTCAAATTGTTGATGGAGAAACTTCTAAAAATGTCATATCCTCCGAGAAGATCAATCATTGATGATAACTGGGAGTTTGGCGAAGATGTTTATAATTTGCATAAGATAGCAATGGAATAGTTAATGATGCAAAACTACAAGCAAAGTTTTAAATGTTGGTTGTTCGGCTCATGTCGGACGGTTAAAATCCATGTCAGGCTCATGTCAGATGACTAAAATCCATGTTGGATAGTGGAAATCTGGGATATGTTGGGAAATATATACTAAATATCGGATTGCTATATTTGATGGTGTGCATATGCATAATATAATGTCCTAAATGCAACCTAAGCATACTTAATAAATTCTATAGTCTAAACATACAAAAGAGTAAATACCATTTGATGTTTAGGATCAATAACTGATTGTAAAAACTATTCAACAAATCCACATTATTAATATATTACCGTATCAATTTAATAGTATAAAAGAAATCAACATTCCAACCCAAATATCTAACATATTCCAACTCAAATACCTAACTAATATTTAACATTAATCTAAAGTAAAAAAAATAACATATAACTCAAAATACTAACTTACAGAGAGGGATAGAGAGATTGAGACTCAGAGGGTGAGACTTAGAGAGACTGAGAGGGAGAGTGGGCCAAAGAGTGGTGGGGGGGAGAGGAATAGAGGGACTGAGAGAGAGGGGAATAGAGGGACAAAGAGAGAGGGAGATTGAGAGGGAGAGAAAGATGAAGAGACTGAACGGGGGGGGGGGGAGAACTTGATGAGTGATGAGCCTTGAAGCCCTAGTTTCTAGCCGAAGCCCCAAAACCCCAGTTTCCAGTTGAAGCCCTAGTTGAGAGAGAGAGAGAGAGAGAGAGACCTAATGTCAAAGTCTCGAAGACGAAGATGCTTCATATATGAGTCGCGATGGATTGGGGCAAAATTTTGCCCAAAAAGACCGATCAGGAGGTTTATGTGTTAGGAATAGGGTAATTGGGTTGGGTTGAGTTGGGTTGGGTTTCCAAACTTATATTCGAAACCCAGTAAGGCTGAAACTAAAACAGTTCATATCGAGCGCAATTTTGAGTCTGATTTGTCTGACACGATCCGCAATATCCTTGATATTCCCTCAAAACGACATTCGCAATAAGATCCTCAATATTGTGGCGCTTTGGTGCCAAAACTGCCATGTCCGACATGGCGGCGGACATTTAAACATTGGCTATATGAGGAAATAAAGGTATATTTCACAAAGGTGATTGAGAAATGCCTAAATAATTCATTTTCCTCCCAAGGATCAATCATTAATGGCGAGATATAGGGTTTATAGAATCAAAATTGGAGCAATGAAGGTGCACAAGTAGCGGAGTACCTTTTCATCATAAACGCCCAAGAAATTGAAAGGGAAATTTCTAACAGGCCATAGAACTGGCTATACTTCTTACTGAAGTTAGGCTGAGAATTCTTGAGATGATTTAAGGGAAATATGTTGAAAATCAGGATAAAAAAAGAGTACATTGTGATAAAAGTTATAAGTAGTTTCAGTTGAGGATATATGAACTAAATGCAAAAGGCTATGGATATCCACGGGTATATCATTATCAGTATCCGATAGGATATGGACATGAATACGACATATCTAATTCGGTAGTATATGGATAAGGATATCTTCTTTAATTTTTGATAGGACACGAATTAAGATATAGATATGAGTAAAATATCCTGAACCATGTTCTAATACATATACCTGTGGATTTGACTCAGGCTCAGAGCCTAACATTCTATTGTTTATTGTATAATGATTAAACATGTGATACTTTGAGTATGAGGAATCTACTGAAAATTCTCAAGATATTCTCAGTATATTCCCATATATCCATTAGCATATTCTTAATATTCTTTAAAAAATATCAGTCAATTTGTTGAAATTCTTTTGACCTTAGATTAAACCATTTTTGGATTCAGAGGTCTAAGTTTACCCTTTTTAAGTATGTCAGAGATATTGATTGACTTTGGTTTGAGAAATTTTAGTTTATGTAAACAACCCGTGTATCATTTGACTTATAATCTTTCACGTTCCGCTTATGTCTGTTTTGTATCCGTATATATACTCCATAATTCAATCCGTATCAATTTTCAATTTTGGCGTATATGGACTATTAATTTTCCTCATTGAATGGTATAAAAATATTTATATCTATATACGCGATTAGTAAACGAATATAGACATAATAAGTAGCAATGCTGTTTACCTCCCTACTTTTTAGGGGAGTGATATATCATATAAGACCCAGTGTTATCGAGGCGCAAGGCGCAATGTGGGGCGCAAAGTCCCCTTACGTGCACCATGCGCAAGGCGCACTGCGATGTGCGTGCCTCGCTGAAGCGAGGCGCACACCTCAAATAGATCTTTTCCAACATAAGACAAGCATGTATGATAGCAAGTTATTTATATTTTTTCACATATAAGGCTAAGAAATAGAATCTCACCTATTATATCACGAAAAAGGTCTTAATTAACACACCTAGCATAATGAAGTACATTCAACTTTCAACTATGTTCCATACTTCCATATTCCAATTGTTTTAAAGTCGGATTTTGAAAAGAACAAAAAAATCCGTACAATAGTTATCAAGCCTCGGACACCAACAACAAAAAAGTGTTGGGAGATTGGAGTTAAAAAGAAAAAGTAAAGAAAAGAAAACAATCAAACAAAAAGAAAAAAAAGAAGAGAAGAGGGGAAAAAAAGAAAGAAAAAAGGGAAAAAAATAAAATACCTGAAAAGAGAAAAAAGAAGAAGAGAAGGAGCTTACCTCTCGCTGCTCGTTCCTTGCTGGAGTTTGGTGTCACTGGCCGCAGGAGTCCGCTCGCCGTTCGCCTCAGTCCGTCGCCGCTCGAGATAAGAGAAGAAGAAAAGAAGCTGGAGAGAGAGAGAGAGAACCTGCCTTAGAGAATCGTTAGGGCTCAATTCGCTGTTAGGTGCAGTTCTTTTTTGTTTTCAGGCAAGCGGGTTTAAGTTGAATCGGGTTTATTACCCGAAAACCCATATTTGACAGATCAAAAACTAAAGCGCTCACTTCAGTGCACCCTAGCAGAGGCGCGGGGCAACGAGGCGCCATACATGTGCGCACCTTGGCCAAGTGAAGCGCCTCACACCTGCTACGGGGCGCTGTTCCACCGCGCCGCTCGCCCCTTTAGCGCCTCGATAACACTGATAAGACCAACAATATTTTATGGATTAGAGTGTTGGGCAATTAAAAAATGTGCAGAAAATTAGTGAAGCAGAATTGAGAATGATACGATGGTCTTGTGGGTATTCACTAAAATATAGGATGAGAAATGAGTGTATTCGTAGTAAATCAGTTGTTGCTCCTATTGAGGATAAAATGAGAGAGAATTGACCAAGGTGGTTTGGTTATCTACGACGAAGACCTCTTAGTGCACTGGTTAGGGAAAGTGATATTATTATAGTTCATGGGACATATAGATCTAGATGTAGACCTAAAAGAACTTGGTTGAGAGAAATTAATAGAGCAATTAAGAAGAATATGATAATGGTTAACTTAATGGAAGAGATGACCAAAAATAGAATGGAATGGAAGAATAAGATTTATGTTGAATGGAAGAAGAAGATTTATGTAGCCAACCTCAAACATTTGGGATAAAGGCTTTGTTGTTGTTGTTGTATTTTATTTTATTTTTTCATTATTTCTTAGTGGAACTACATCTCTATCATTCCTCATCCTCAATATCTTTTGTCATTATTATTAGTAATTCTTGGAGTAGCAATGTTTCAGTAAACTTTTTGGTTGCTTTTGTTAGAATTCTCGTGAACATTTTAGCTTCTGGTTATATAGGATCATCAGGAGATTTTCTGTCAGCTGGTTGATCTGATTGGCATTACATCTATTATGGAGGTGAGATTTTACTTGTAACTAAACTGAGTTTTGAATATTGTCTTTTTTCATCTATGTACTTCATTCTCTATGTAAAATTGGAGTTCTCATCATATCGGTTTTATGAACAGGTACTTATTCGGCTAATTGGGGCTGATGAAAATATGTACTCCAACTACACGGAACCAATTCCGTGGTTAGAAGAGACAAATGTGCTTGAGATGATTGTTGACAAGTTTAGCTCATCGGTGAGTTTTTATAGTGATGTCATCTGCTTTAATTGTCCTGATTTTCCTTAGAAGAAGAATCTGATGAAGTGCTGTAACATCCCGTCTTTCAATGGGTTTTGCATGCTGGTCACTGTCGTGATGTGATTTAGCATGTCGATGTTGTTAAACAGAATGGTAATAGTCAAATCAATACAATACAAATCGGTAATCTTTTACTTGTATGTATAATTGCTAATAGCACCACAAAGTATGTTACATACACTGCTTCATAAGGTCAAGAAGGTTGTGTTAAACATTCAGTTAATGCAAAAATAATAACAGTACAGCAAGAAAATTGTATTATGTGATTTTCGACTAGTTTTGTTTCCAAAATTTGAGTTATTTTATGTCTACAAGTTGATTGATAAATGATTTTGCAGTTAATGCTCAATATGCGAAGTAAGTTTTAGGTTTTAATGATGGTTTCTATTATATGGGTTTGGAGTTTGGCCTTGGATGCTGCTTGAGAATTTATATTTTAGAACTTCATTCTACTTTCCATGTTTCAAACAGGATTCCCCAGAGGTGCATGCCAATGCGGCTGAAGTCCTTTGTGCAATAACTCGAAATGCTCCTCCAGGACTTGCTAGTAAGATTTGCAGCCCAAGGTAATCTTCCATTGGCTGGTATTTAATCATTGTAGCACTTCCTATGTAGATGCATGTGGTTTACTCTCTTTTAGATCATTTATTGTCTTCTGTATTTAGATCATTTATTGTCCTCTGTATTCTACTTCACCTTCGCTAAAATTAGCACTCTGTTTTCTCTTGTAGTTTTGTGGGAAGGTTATTTCGTCATGCTTTGGAAGATTCAAGACCAAAGTCTGTTCTGGTTCACTCGCTTACAGTATGCATGTCTTTATTGGATCCTAAGAGATTAGTGACATCGACTTATCAATCATTTCGAAGCCAATTCAGTCATGGGTCATTGACTACTGCTAATCCAGAGATGGTTGACGGGATGCTGGAGAGCCTAGGTTGGTGGCTTATCCTGTCGTGAAATGTTTCCTTTCTATTTTCATTTCAAAGATGCATTCTGCTTGGCTGAATTTTATTCAGAATATCTTGGTCATCTTTACGAGTGTCTTATGTTGAAAATGAAGACCACACATTACATAACACTTGATGTAACGCAAATAGTGTAAGTCATAATGTGGGTTACATGTTTTACCATTTATTTAAATATTTAATAAATGCAAAAAAATTTACAATTATTTTAATAAATATAATCTTCACAAGTATCAAATATACTATTACAAGAATAATCATGTCAATTAAAGAAGTCATCAAATCTTGAGAAACTATTCAGAAGTAAATACTTAACTGTTTCAAGTTTTAGACAAAGAAAATATTTTGAAGTATCTATGATAAATTATATAGAAGTAATGTAGGTTATACTGAAATAACTCATGTTATATTGAAATAATGTAGATTATATTGAAATAGCACATGTTATATTGAAATATCGTACAATATATTGGAATAGTATATGCTTCAATGTAATAAGGTGGAGCTATGACGCCTCTAAGTTATTTCAAAAGATTACAGAAAATTTAAGATTTGTTATTTTACGTAAAGCAAAATATCGTTTTCCATTCAACAATGGTTTTACGTTGCATAATTTTTAGGTAATTTGCATTTCGTTGTTTTACATTGTCTTTGGCTGTCTTTGACAATCTTATTCTTTTTAAAAAATTCTTCTCTTCAGAAAATTCTACTTAATTATTAGAACAATAACATTTCCATTTTCATGCATGTGAGAAAACAGACTTTTGAATTCGCTAAGAGCACTTATGACTTTACCTGCTTTTGATGGTGGTAGTTCTGTTTTTTTGGGAGCTGTCTCTCTTACTAAATTTGCCCCAGTTAAGAGGATCAATTTTTAAGTTGTTAGCTGATTGTAAATGATAGGTTAATTTTTTAGAGCTTTCTTAGATTAGTTTTATAGATGGCTATATCTTGATGGGAAAAGGCTTAGCGATGAAGATGAGTATTCTTAATTTGTAACATTTCATGGTCAATTTTAATTCTGATTCTTCAATAATTTCATTTCCCGAAAAATTTGGGATAAAAGCCTTGTTCTAGTCATTTCAAAAATTCCATTTGCATAAATTTCAACCTGCCCTATTAGATAACGATTTGGATATTCTAGACTGCTTTTTTGTTTGAAGAAATCCTCCTATTACTGGAATTTAAATTTAAATGCGTGTCTTTTGTGTAAGTGTACATAAAGCAGATATCGTCCATATGTCATTGCAGGTGATTTGCTGAAGTTGTTGGATGTTTCTTCTTCCGAAACCATCTTGCCAACTACTTATGGGAGCCTACAACCGCCGCTTGGAAAGCATCGCCTGAAGGTAACGAACTCCAAGCAAATTCTAGCGATGTGTCTTTTTACTGATCCATGTAGAGACAGGTCGAAGGGGGTTATATTCATTCTGTGCCCCTTGGTGCCTCCTATGCTATGTTGATCTTGTGTGTGAGATTATATTCTTATATAATGTCTACATGATAATGTTAATATTTAATATTAATCATGTACTTTAAAAGTAACTCTAAGTTAATTTGCAGGTTTAAAATATTATGATAATCTGTGCTACAATATTGTTTGATAGATAATAGTACATTCTCTTTGTGGGATGGGAACATAGATCAGCTGTATTTATCAATCTTATTCTACACTTTTTCACCTGTTAAATTATTGTCATTTACTTGCTAGTCAGAATTCTATTCAATACACTGGTCTTATCTTTTGTTATATTTTCCCCTCTGGTCTCCCATTTAAGTTTGTCTTTAGACCAAATTATTATTTGGTAGCACTATGTTACAATCTGGCTGCAATTTTCCTTTCTCAACGACTATTTCATTCTTTGTCTCCATGATATCCAATACTTTGTCATCAATTTTCTTTCCGACTATTGTACGCCTCTCCTACTTGGGCATGGAGAACTTCTCCTTCCTCCAAAGAGATTGGTCTCTTCTTCCGATCTTTTTGTTTTCTGAGATTGGAGATGAATTGCATTCCCTGATCATCTGGGTTCCTTCTTTTCAGTGGAGGAGTGACTAACTTGCCTACTTATCTGATCCAGGAGGATCTAAACAGAAAAGGAGAGAATCACATGACACCAATTTAAGCACCGATGGTTTTCTGGGAGTGGTACATGGAGAATTTGGCTGTAGGACTAGGTTAACACAAAAGTTTTATCTCTTTAGATTTGAAATTTGTCCCAGCTTACGTTAAATACCTGGAAGTTCGGAGGAAATTCCATACAGACTTCCTGGTATGTTTCTGAAACTCTTTTCGGATGATGCAAATCAACTTGGAACAAGTCCTAATCTAGTATGAAAGTAGAGTTGAAGACAACAACCAGTACCGACTACACTTCTCTTGTACTTTAAAAAAATCTCCCATATAAAACTAGACTTGGGAATATCAGTAACTCTAGGAAAAATCGCGCAGGATAACTGCACCTGGATAGAGAAATGATCGTGGAAATAGAAAATACCTTCCACTGTCATGAACACCAGTTCACTTTTGAGATCGACAAGGGGGAAAAAGAGGAATGGGATTTCCCCCACTTCAACAAGATTTTGATATTCAAGCATCCAGTTCAATTGGATTGGTGCAGTGATCTATCTCCAAATTATTGTTCATTGCTCGTTGGCCATCACTTGGTTCTCTGAGTGCTGTCTTATTTATTCAAAAAAAAATGACACAGTGCCTAACGCTATAAAAACTCACCTTCAGCCTCTTGTATATGTTCTGTTGGATATTTGTTCTGTTTACATGTCTTTCGGAACCCAGAGTTTCTAGTATGGCGACCATCTCATGGTTGAACAGCATGCACGTGGTACATTTAGGTGGAAGCAATAATACTTTTGTCTGGTAAGAACACGTGTTTGTCAAGCAAGCAATGATACGTGTATCGGCTAGAATATCTCTATGTTCTTTGATATGTTTGCCACTTTGCCTAGTGTTCTGGTAAGGGTGTAGTTTTTCTTGTTCGGCCACTTGTCCTTTGTGCACTTAGTGAAATACATAAAATCTCTCTTAATAACTTTATGGAAAAATCTGAATAAGGACATTTCATGAGTGAATACCGTTTAATTCATGCATTCTATTTTCTATCTAAAAATTTTCCTTTTCGATTCTAGATTGTGGACTTCATCTCTGTTCTATTGACAATTGGAAGTGAAGCTGCTGAAAAAGAACTAATTCGGCTAGGAGCTATTAAACGCATTTTAGATATGTTTTTTGAGTAAGTTGCTTTTGTTTGACATTTCTTTTCGAATTTTGTGGAATCATTTGGAAGTTCACAATGTTTATCTCTTTGGTTGTAGGTACCCTTTCAATAATTTTTTGCATCACCATGTGGAGAACATCATCGGATCTTGTCTGGAGAGCAAGAGGACTGTGCTTGTGGAACACCTTTTCCATGAATGCCAGGTGGTTGGTAAAATTCTTGCAGCAGAAAAGCAATCAACATTACTTACAGACTGTAATAAGGTAATTACTGCAGATAGATTTTCCAGTTAACCCTCCCCCCCCCCCCCCCCCCTTCCTCTTTCTCTCACACACATACAGCCTGTCAATGTTATTAGTTATATCTATGTGAAAGCATGATATCTATATGCATCTTTGAAGTTTTGTTTATCATCATTCATGTTGGCTACTTCAAATTGCAGCCGACAGTGTCTTCACAGGGAAGATCACCTCCCCGGATAGGAAATGTTGGACACTTGACTCGAATAGCTAACAAGCTTATTCAGTTTGGGAATAACAACAGTATAATTCAGGCACATTTACAGGTTTGATCACTCTTGCCTATGCATTTATTTTACATATGTGATATTTTAATGCTTGCATATTTTTATTTTTGGAAAAATGAGAAAAAGTGAGCGCTTGCGTTGGAACTGTTTTTTTACTGCCTTTAAAAGCCTGTCTTAGAAGAAGGTGAGCTCATTGTACTTGAAAAGAAGAGTTACAGAAAACAAACTCTTCTTACTTTTCTTTATTTATGAAACTGAAATCACTTTGGTGAATCTTTCAGTAAACTGATCAGAAGCCAAATAGGCCTATATATTGAGATGCTAGAGTTGGTGAGTGGACAATCTAGTTTAATGGAACCTGCTACATAGGCTTTAAGTTGCTCTAGGAGGTTCTCGATTACCTTCGTTATTTCATGCTCGTTTGCATTTGACTTGTTACAGCTGCATGTTTGATTTTGCTTTACATGTCCTAATGTGGATGTGGCTTTAGTGTATCACTTACCAGCATCAGATGATTTTTTTTCCTTCCTGAAGTCATGACACTCACTTAAATATTCTTCAGGAATTCACAGTACTCCTCCCTACTTGCAATTGTAGGCCTTTTATTCCCGTGCCGTCAGCACTGTGTGCATGTTACATTGATGTATGCTATGCATTTATTACTCACACACTGTCAAATGTACATATGTATATATTTACTTCATGCATGCATCATTGCATGTGTTGACATTTTGCAACCTTTGTATTATTCAAAATTCCTATGATCTCTTATCTAGAGTTTTGTCCCGTTGAAAACATTGCTCGTTTGTAGTTGCGTTGAGATTCATTTTCTTGAACCAAGAAAAACTGATTCAATTTAGCTTTTTATTGATTTGCAGGAAAATACTGAGTGGGTTGATTGGCATACAAATATCCTAATAAAACGTAATGCAGTTGAAAACATTTATCAATGGGCTTGCGGGTATGTTTCTTGGCAATTTTTTCTGTAGTTTCATTGAATTGCTGTGCTATTTCAATATGCAGAGATATTGGATTCTTTCCTTTCTAGCACTCCTTTGATGACTTTTTTGACCTGATTGTATTTATGTGAAAGTTTTAACCTATAACTTCGATGAGTATAATCTGTAAATGTCCTATTATTGTACATTTAGGAAATTGCACACACTTTTCAGCATATGGAGTGAGTCCGCTAGCATGTTTGCGGAGAATTTCATCTGTAGCCTTTTTTAATATAATCTTTAGATTCCTGTCATTACATATAGTGCTTCATCTATGACTGTAATGGGAGGCTAGTTTAACCTTTATATCATATTTTCCTCCTGGTGAGGAGTTCTGTGCTTCTGGTTTTAGTATATTACTTTTATATCTTTCGTTGTTGAAGTAATAGTTCTTTAGTTGGTAATCTTTCCTTATTGAATAGTTCTTTAGACGGTGGACGCAATTTTTCACTCCAAAGGTATGAACCCAGAAAGCTAGGTATGGATTCTGCAACTCCAATTACCTAGGTTCAGCAGTTATCTGGCCACGTATCGATCCAAATCAATGCTGAAATTGGGGCCAATAGCTGATATAAAATTGATTGTAATCTGGATTTAGTTGAATAAAGATTAAAAGGTGTTGGGTCTAATGCCTTGTTTGAAATGATTTAACTCTTCCCATTTTGATCAATGGAGAGAGAAAATTTCAGCTCCAAAATTTAAACTTTAGGTTGGCCCAAAAAAATTCAAATCTGGTTCAACCTGCAAATGAATTGGTTGAACCTGTAAGATTGGTTTAGTGTGAACCAAGACCAAGGCATGATGTTCTCTTGCGTTGCGTCTACCAATGTTGCCATCTATTCCAATAGACTCACACATCCTTTCATTTGCCCACAATATCAAATGCAATCTTAATATGGAAAGAGTTAAGGAAGTATATAGATCAGCCATATGATACTCGGGTATGGGTATAGGGCTCTCAACCCCGTGTATGACCCGTTTCGGGTGCTAGGTAAGCACCCGAAACACTATGGACGAGTTAGGTTCAGCCTGTTTTATGCCCAATTAATTTAAGAAAATGTGTTATTTTGGTTATCAGTCAGAAATGCAAGTTTTTTTAACCCAATAAATCTCAACATATTACGTGGTTTCTTTATAGCTACGTGTTCAAGTTTGTAGAGCTCTTAGATGGTTGTTTCTTAAGTTCACCCCCATTATTTCGTCATTATTGTAAATCCTTTGTTCCATCTAAAGATTCAAAGAAGAGGTAGGCTGCTTATGGGTAGTCCTAGTTGGGAGTTCTCGCTGCAGTCTTTTTTCTCAAAAGGAAAGGCTGGAAGTGGATGTTTCTCTGATGTTACAGGCGTCAGTTCTAAGTCGTGAAAAATGGACTGTTAAGTTCAAATTATAGTGTGGAGTGACTACTATTTTTTTTCCAAGTCATTTATTTTATTGAGATTAATTATCGTGGTTGGTGAACTGTCTGTCTGATAGTATTCAAATTGTTTAGTAGCTTCGACTATGTTCTGACACTAGCATTTTGTATTTTCTCCTTTTATTTCTTTTCTTCCTTTTTTTCCCTTTTGGTTTGTGTTCATATAATGTCGGTATGTGGAATTAAAGAACATTTTGGTCGTGCTTTTCTTTTCTACAGGCGTCCCACGTCATTACATGACAGAAATAGGGATAGTGATGATGAAGATTTCCGGGATAGGGATTATGATGTGGCGACGCTCGCTAACAACTTGAGCCAAGCATTTCGTTATGGAATTTATAGTAATGATGATATTGAAGAGGTAAAAAGTTGTTTCAGTTTCTGTAGGAGTACTAAACCTGTTTCACCTCACAACAAGGAAGTCATGGTG
>JBAKGM010000365.1:35153329-35169048 GCA_037177215.1 Asparagus racemosus | reverse complement strand
AATTTAAACTGCTCAAAGCTTACTGGTGATAACCGGAGATACCTTATTGCCTTTAACTTAACTACTTTTTATACCATGTTGTTGCCAGAGCAACAAAATATCAAAGTAGGTTCCACTTTCATATAAAAAGGGGAAGACTTTAGTTAGATATTAGACGAGGAGAAGTGGCAGGCCCCGGCAAATATCAAAGTAGCATCCCATGATGCATAAATTTGGGGGATTATACCCTAAAAAAAAAAAGCTTGACTTTGAAGATAAAAGTGCTGCCACTTTCTGTTCTTCGATACTAACGTTTTCCAATCGACAGTTACAGGTCATCTCTTACGTAACATTTTATAATAATACTACTTAACAAGAGATAGTCCCACATAAGAAACCAATAGTTGCTGACTTTATACGCGTTTAGTTCTTAACTGGCGATATCATTAAAGCTGGCAGCTTTACAGGTAAGACGCGCATAAAGAATTTATTTAGTAATTGAAAGATAAGTTATGAGCTTGAGAACTCGACAACTTCATTATCTATACACTCATCATTGCACAAAGTAGATAAATTTTTGTGGTGGTTTTTATTGCACTACCAATCTACTCTATTTGCCTTTTGTGGTAATGGTAATTAATTAATATACCAGTGAACTTGTTCATAAATCAGTGGACTCTAGCAACTAAAGATTAGGTAATTTGGATGTTACAAAGAAGAAAAGCATTATAAACATAATATCTCTTTAGAGATATCTTAATTCCAAAACTTGTTTTAACTAATATTTTAAAACGAATAAGAAGAAAAACAAACTAATGTATCAATCGGGTTAATTACGGATTGACCTCCTATAGTTCTATTATTGCAGAGTGGCCTTTAGCCTATGTACTATCGCCCAATTGTGAATGGATGTGGAATTTTTTGATTCGTTTATCATCAAAGAGTCTATTTGTCAACAAAAAAAAAACTATTTTCTCTTTCGTTGAGGCTAAGAGAGTCAAAAGATTTACTTAGGAGGCCTATCTGCAACAATAGACCTACAGAGGGTCTGTTTGTTTGCAATTGGGCAACAATAAATAGGTCTATCTGCAGTCAACCTTAGAAAATTCTGCGTGCACGTTAAATTGGCAAATAAGAAATTTAGAGGGTGGTATTAACAAATACTAAAGCATTTGGGGTTAAAGAAGGGAAAAACCCTAATTAAATATGCTAAATGTATAAATGATTGAAGTCGGACTTGAAACTGTGCTCCTTTGTTCTGACTCCATGACCCACTCTCTCTCCCTTCTCCTTCGCGAAGAATTTCTGGGGACAACATGATCCCTTAAAATTCTGTTTTCTAGGGTTTTTGTGCAAAATATTTGGTTGGAAAAATTAGATCTTTATTGTTTAGAATTGGGAAAATCCATGGAGAATTCAGGAGCTCCAGCACAGTCAGCCGAAGGGGCGGCCTCTAGCTCCTCAAATCAGCAGGTAATTTCTCTAATTCTCGGTAAAAATTGGATAAAATAAATTTAATTTTCTAGGAAAGCTGCTCACTTTTTGAATCCTATTTCAGTGTGTGAAATTATAGCTCTTATTGTAAACTGTCACATGTATGCAGGTTAAATTTTTTTTTTTTCAAAATAATATATTCACATCGAATGAAAAAAAGGTCGGTTGTCTTAGTTTGATTGTTATTATTTGTTGATGCCAATCTTATGACATGTTTGCCTTTTTCGATTCCAGTTTTATTTCATGAAGAGTCTGTCACTAGTTAAAATGTCTAGGGTTACTTGCAAATAGGCCACTTGTAATACAGCGTTTTGCACTTATTACCCTTGAGTTTGAAATAGAGGGTCCCTTTTGCAATATAATTACAATGGTGTTCAACTCCGACGAGTCTGTCTGCATAGACAAGCTTAAGAGGCAATAAGTGGTATGTTTTGATGCTATGAGGGCCCTATGTGAAACTAACCCTAACGTCTGGATGATGCTTATGTGAGATGTATGTAATGAAATGGAGTTTGAATGGTTTCATAGGCAACCAGCCTGCGCGATGCAAATGAGGGAGAGATTGTATCAGCCAATCATTCTAGACGGCCGAACCTTTCCTCGTTACAAATACCTACGAGATCTTTAGAGAATGCATTGCCTAGTTCTAGTTCAACAAGAGCAGGGCCATCTGGCTTGCCTCCGAGGCCGAATTCAACCAAGACGAAATCATCCACCAAGAATATACTTCCTCAAAGGAGCTTCAAGACAAAGAGTTCATCGATCCTGGAGGGCGACAGGACAATTCTTCTCTTTCCGGGGACACCATCTTCAGAAGGACAGAAAGATAAACCTTCTATATCAAGGCAGTTCTCTCTTTCCAAGGTCTTCTCTTCTGTCTCAGGCCTATCAGCAAAAAGAACCCATTCTTTACCGACCACGCCAATTGCAAATTCAGGTGCTGCATTAGTAGACTCGACACATGATCGGCATGTTATAAACATGCCTAATTTGGATGTAAGTACTTGTGCCTATATATGTGATTTCAGTTATTTAATTATGCTGTAAGACTGACGAATAAGCAAATCTATATGAAGCATGTGCTTCTGTTTGTGTTGAGCTCTTGTTGCTATGGAATATAAATTTTGATTGCCATGAATGTCACCGTCTTAATTGGACTGAAACGCTACAAATCAATTGAGACGGACATTTATCAGACTTTCTGCCAAAAGCTGGAATATCTTGGATTCAAGTACTGGCATATATGAAAGTGTTACTTGACTACGATTAAATTATCACTTCTGTAGTTCTGTGTCTAGTTTATGTGTTATGAAGGTTCTGGTATTAGGTAAGGAATACCGAGGAGAACATTTTCATTCAGCAAAGGCGCACCAATATGTGTTGGAGACAGAAGAAATAATAAAAAAGAAAATTTAGGAAGTAGAATAACTTGAAGTATATCAGTCCTTGTCTCCTCTAGACTGATGTTCTTTTCCCAACAATTGTATAGCCGTGACTTTGTTAGGTGGAATTAAATTGCTTCATCTGTTCATGATGACATGAGCTTGAATTAAATCAAAATAGCCATTATTGTAATGTATTATTATCATAATTACTTTCTAAAACTTATTTGTTGGTCTTCCTTGCTAAGACGCCGCAGAAGCTGGTAAAAGCAAGAAGTGTTTTTCGATCTGTATAGGAGAGTTTAAAAGCTCCTTGCATAGCAAGAAGTGATTTCCTATCTGTATAGTTTAAGAACAGAATAAGTGGGAAGTGCAAAATTAGGTTTTACCTTCTAGAAGTTTCATCTTTTAGTTTAGGTTGTCATTAGTATGTTAGTAACAGAGAATTGTTTTTTTATATTAATCCTCCTATATTAGATAGTTAAAGAGAAGACACATCTACTTGTAATGTGAGGGACTAATTTGGATCCACTGAGACACTTGAAAGAGGAGGTATTAAATTGGGGGAGGGAGACATCTGAGAGACCCATTTTCTCGATCACGAACTTGTGAATTTAATGTTTATTAATTTTCCTCAATCATCGTATTCATATCTAGTTATCTCTTCAAAATCAACTAGTACTATTTTGGTTGAGTTGCTTATTTGTATGATTTTTCTCCTTAAGCACTTCTCCTTAATTTTCTGTTAACTCACACATGCTCATTATCAGATTTTAAGGAAAGAAGTTTGCGATAGTCTCTATTATCTGTTTAGAAGTTTCCAGATCTTCTTTAATAGCTTTTCCTTTCTGGACATTTTTGATTTATTTAGTTTTTTATTTATTTTGTTTATATAACAGAAACAACAAGTTCATGCACACATTACCCGCTCCTTTTCAGTACCAGGGAATGTCAAAGGTAAACGCTTACAGAGAACAGATTCTTTAGGCCTGATTCGTGTGATTTCAACTCCTCGTCCTGCCCCACTTGAGAATGCGATACAAAGTGATATCGTTGAGGTTGTAAATGGTAAGAGCTCAGCATAATATATTTTTGGTTCGTCATGTCATGCTACTTATCAATATTGTTACATAGACACTTTTTTATAATACATCATAGACAAATTTTATCTCTAAATAGTGAAAAGTCTATCTTACCAGTTTCCACGGACAGAATCAGCCTCATATAAAAAGCTTTCAGTCACTGTTGTAACTCATCTATCTTGCTTCATATGAAATAGTACTTATTTTTGTCAAACCCTGTCTTAAGAACCTTCAATATTTGCATAATATCTTTGCAGCAACTGAAGATGAAGGTGAAGATATTCCTGAAGAAGAGGCAGTCTGCCGCATATGTTTTGTTGAGCTTGCGGAAGGAGGAGAAACTCTTAAAATGGAGTGTAGCTGCAAAGGGGAACTCGCCCTTGCACACCAAAATTGTGCAATAAAATGGTTTAGCATAAAGGGGAATAAAACTTGTGACATCTGCAAACAGGAGGTCCAAAATCTACCTGTAACACTGCTCAGGATACAAAATCCACAGTTTGGTAATAGAAGGGCACCAAATGCATCGCAGCAAAGAGAGGCAGCTCGCTACAGGTAACCATGACCTTGAAAATAGTAAATCCTAGCTTATTATTGAAACTTCATAATTAAACATCCTCTTCGCATTAACACTATGTTTGTCTGCAAATCTGATATGTGAAGACCGGCATCATGCTTAGGCCTTCTCTGATCAAGTTAGTCATTTATATTCCTCAAGGGACATTTGGTTTCTCCTTTTTTATTATTATTATTAAACTATCTGTTACACTTTATTGCATGGATGCTTAAGCTTATGTAGTCATAAACTTATAACTTATAAACACCAATATTAACAATTTCTGTTTGAAAAATTCTCAGTCTGATCAAGCTAATTTCACAAAACCCCTGAAACATTGGAGGTTTTTGCACAAAACCTGTGAACTTTGTAAATCTACATCCCTCATCAACTTTGGGGAGTTTCACACTCCATAACTTTGGGAAGTTACCCTTAATGGAGTTATAGGGTCAGACAAAATGCCTACAATACCCTATTTAGAAAATGCCCATTTTTAGTGACCAGGGTAAAAAACAAAGGTGTTGACCAAATTTTATTTGGTGCTCAGCGGCAAAAATGACCATTTTGTGGTCACATGTGGCACACGCGACATGTTTAACTTGTCTCTTAAGTTAAGTCTCTCTAACCATTGTACTAAAACTCTGAAGTTATGGTGAGAGTTAAGGGTTATAATTTTATGTTAATTCTAACACGCCTCCGCAGGTTGAGTGCTCTTTTTTATGTGCTGAAACCTGGACTCATGCAGCGGTATCAATTTTTTTAAAATCTGCATTAAATTGAGGGTTAAGGATTATATTTTTATATTCTGACTTGCCCCGGCAGGTTAATTCTCAACCTGCGGGGGCATGTTAGAATTAACGCAAAATTATAACCCATCTCACCATAACTTCGGAGTTTTAGTGTAATGGTTAGAGGGACTTATTTTAAGATGGTATCAGAGCAGTCCAAGTTCGAATCCTGCCGGCCATGAATTTAATGCGGATTTAAAAAAAATTTGATACCATGCGTGAGTCTAGTTTTTAACCCATTAAAAGGACGCTCAACCTGCTAGGGCATGTTAGAATATAATAATATAATCCTCAACCATCACCGTAACTTCGAAGTTTTGGTGTAATGGTTAGAGGGACTAAATTTAAGAGTGTCAACCGTGGTAGCAAAGTACAAGTTTAGGGGATTTTGTGGAACTACAAAGTTCAGTGGTTTTTTTTTTTGCAACACATCCCAAGTTCAGAGGGTTTTGTGAAATTGACCTTTACAAAATCCCAAGTTTGTTCTATAAACAATTTATTTGATGTCTTTTCCATTTGTTCCTTCTGGAGGAGGATGATGAGCATCTAATTCTTATTTAATTGTCTGTATCTTTTTCATTGAATGTTATAGCATATCTCATGATACCATTGACTCTAGGTTTTTGTTTATAATCCATGGTCGAATATGAGTATCGTAGCGTATCTTGTGAAACCATGTACGTCTAAAAATTGGTGAGAGTAAAATGTTGTAATACTCTATATAGGTCAGAACCTTCCAGGAGTTTCTGGATCAGGATATGATTCATATTTTGGCTGAGAGCAGTGTTTGGTTACTATTGGTACAAGGAGTGAATATGTGGGTGTTTTTTTTCCATCTCTGACAGGGTCTGGCAGGATGTTCCAGTTTTGGTGATGGTCAGCATGCTTGCCTATTTCTGCTTCTTGGAGCAACTATTGGTGAGTGACTAGTTCATGTAGATATAAGTTAATCTTTGCTTCATATGTGTCAACTTGCATGCTAGTTTTAGCGTTTACATGTTATAACTTTGCATTCTGTAAACATTGCCAAATGACCGAACACTTTAATGGCACAGGTTACAGATATGGGTTCACGAGCCCTTGCTATATCATTACCTTTCTCTTGTGTTTTGGGTCTTCTCTCATCCATGATAGCTTCCACAATGGGTAATTATCACCTCCAATATTTTCCTAGTTTTCTTTTCTCTATTTTCAGCTTTCATCTTTTTTTACTTTAAAATTTTCAAAAAATATACATAGTTGTTCATAAACTTAACATATGATGCATAAGTATTTACTTCACATTCGCAAGTCGGTTGTAGACTGTAGACCGAGAGAACATGAAAAAACACGCCTCAGTATGTATGGTCCATAATAGTCCAAATTGTAGATATATATGCTCATATGTTATATTACAGCCTCCTCTACACCCGTCATAAGAAGTTTGTCAATTGTTGAATTGAATAGCTGTATTATGGAGGTCTGTTATGAAGTTCTCTTTAAGTTGAGCATAGGGTCTGTTACGAAGTTTTCCTTTAAGTTCAGCATAGGGTCTGTTACGAAGTTTTCCTTTAAGTTCAGCATAGAATTAAAATTCTGGCACGAAAAATTAAGTACTTATTTCATTTCAAGCATGAAAAATTAAGTACTTATTTCATTTCTCATTTCGCAGATATAGAAATTAGGGTTACCTAACATGCTACTTCAGTGAGCTTGTCCCTCAGTCTACTTGATTTTAGGAAATTTATCCTTATTCTTCAATGTGAAGTGATCATTGCTGAACAGAATAGCGAAACTAGGAAAGATGGAAATGTTAAAGCAAACTTTTACTTGCGAACTGTCTTTAGATATTTGTCTCCAAGGAGTTTGCGTAAGGAATTTTCAAATTGATCTGAAGTGAATGCTTTTGGCTTATCCAAAAAACCGTGCGTTAGGTTGTAGCTTCAGTAAATGAAAAGCCATATTATAAGAAGAAGCAGAAGGGAAGAGAAGAGATTCTTTTATTATTTGACTGGATGAGAATAAAGAATATTGTCGCTTGAAAATGAAAAACAAGTGCTTGCAAATTCGTGCTGCAGATGATGTACCCTGCAAAGCATGGTAAAACAGCAAAAGAAAGCTCTCTCTGTATAGGTTCACAGGTGCTTTCTCAAAGAGAGAAGAAGGTTAGAAAGCACACACAATCAGACCTGACCTAGTTGAATTCAACCTTAACCACTGATTATACTCCAAGCTGGTGACCCTTAGAAATTTGTTCACATATGCACAATACAAGAACATGTATAACCCATGCACAAGCCCGACAAAATTAGGATTGAATAATAATTGACATATAGATGTTCTACTTTGCTGTCACATCTTCAAAACAAGATTTATTGTATCCGATGATGTGAGGATCCATGCTTCATCTTCTTAGTTGACTATCTAGTTATTCTGAAAATCATCTTCCTAGTGTTGACGGATATCTGTTCGAATCATTGAGGAAAAAACACCATAAGCTGCACCTGTTGTAATTTATGGATATTTCTATTCGAATTGTTAATAAATACTAAATCCTGATACATCTTTATTTTATTGTGTGCTCTATTTTTGTAGAGGTTTTCCTTTTTCAGTTTCCTTTTTCATAATCCATCAACTTGTTTCTCTTGTCATTTACAGTGAGCAAGAGTTATATTTGGGCTTATGCTTCCTTCCAGTTTGCAATTGTAATCCTCTTTGCTCATATCTTCTACAATGTGGTAAGAGTTTTATTCTTGTAATCACAATAGTTATATCTATGTTCTTAAAGTCAGATAACTAGTTCTTATATTCATATTGAAATTTGCAGCTCAGAGTGGCTCCTGTGCTTTCCGTCCTGCTATCATCATTCACTGGGTTTGGAATTGCAATAAGTACAAATTCTCTGCTTGTAGAGTACTTGAGATGGAGAACTAGGCGAAACATGCTATTGTCTCAGCAACAAAATAATGGTGGACAGCAGCAAGAGCCACGAAATCATCATGATACCCAAAATAGGGATGTGAATGTGCAGCAAGAAATTGAAGGCCAGACCGGGAATACCAATGCTTCACAAAATGGATGAATTTTGCTAATTTCATCTAAAAGGTAATTTCTTTTAGTGAACTTGACAAGGTTTTCTCATTGTTTATGCTCTTCATACTGCTGATCCTTAATAATGATCGAAACTCACGTATCTGTACTTTTTCTTTTGGGGTCTATGGTAAGTTGTTTCTTAGAAGCCAATTTTAAAATTCTTAGAAGCCAATTTTAAAACTTCAAAAATTAGTTTTCTTTTTTCTTTTTTTTCCTTTCCTTTTTATTTTTTGGGGAAAAGAAAGAACCCTTTCAGTTCACTTCTTACTGAAAAATATGTAGTGGAGATGATACGCTACCTAGTCTATGATGTTAAGTAAACCTTTTAATTATATGTCAAAAGCGCTCAGAAAGCTCAAATAAGCTTCATCTCTTCTATTCTAACATGTACTTTACGGATAGTAATCTTGCGTCTAACTGATTTTTGTTAAATGACACAGATAAAATAATCATTTTGCAATATGCCTCTAGGTGTGTGCGTAGTGAACTGCTTGGGAGACTTTAATGATATGAGCTTCTACTTATAAATTTCTCTTTTGTACTCTTGAGTTTGAGCTAGTTTTTCAGTTTACATACTAGGATTTTCTCTCCTGCTTTATTTTATCTTATGGTTATCTTGATCTCTTTTTGCATTCTTTTTTCCCCCTTCTCGTTGAGGACTCTTGATCTCTTAAAGTGATCTTGAACAAGAATATGGATACTGTTCAATCTTTATTCAGTCTGTCTTAAAGCTTTCTGCTTGAATAAAGAATCTTAATATTTAAATATAAGGTATGTCCTTGTATTAGGGACAAAAATTTGCAATAATTTGAAAATAAGAAACTGCTATCATAGTTCTGATATTTATTTATTTATTTAATCACTCTTTTGTGTTTACTATAAATCTTGCTTCCTATTCTTGTGTCAGATACTCTTGTTTTGCAATCTGTCAAAGGATAGATAAACAAGGATAACGTTCGAGTTATCTGCAACAAGCAACACATTATTTGATATCATATGCAGTGCGCAACAATTAGATACTGGTTGAAGAAGGAATACACGATGGACCTGTTACTAATTATTTGTACAAAATGGAGGAAATGCCCAGTTTCTCATAGTGCCGTCGGTTTGCGTGTGGCAATGATAAGTGTGATATTCTCATGTTGTGCATGAGAATGAGAGTGCTTTCAAATCCTATGTCCTTTTGTTTTCTTGAAACTGCCATAGAATAAATCATGTATATGTTACAGCAAGTGTTGAAAACGTGTTTGAAGGAGTCATTGAGGTGAAGAATGCGTCGAAAGCGTAGAAGAATTTTGCGAATACTCCTGGCACAATTATATTCATGACGAGCGCAAAGTTGTAGGTTTAAGTTGAAGCCAGCTCATAGGTACTCAAAATGCTTATATTTCTCGAGGAGACGGTTTCTTAACATGGAGCACAATTAACTAGCATTTGGAAGCTTGTAACATTCATCAAATAGTCTTCTCCTCTTCCCGGCTCCTAAGCTGTTTTGGTATTGGGATTTCAGCTGATATCTAGCAAAGGATTGTTTGGAAATTGGCTATGCTACTTTGTGTAGGTTTATCTATGAGTTGCCCTTGAATAAACTATCTACGAGTACCAGTTGAATTTCCTTAAATTCTGTGGTCATGTTGAAATCAAAGGCAATATCTTCATTTAAGGAATGAAGACACAGGTTCACATTGCTATTCAATGATAAGCTCTTTAACGAGGAGATTAACAGATATTAAGTTAGCTCGACCGCTCCCTTGTAGCCTTGGACTTTGATAGCATTATCACCAAGATTGCACATCTTTTATCCACACGCTATATACAAGTATTGCTCTGATACGGTAAGGTCTCAGAATCTTTTAAATCATCTGTCGACAAACTTGTATGAAGACACGAGTAAAGCTAAAACTGAAGCACCTTTGTTCGATAGCAAGTGAATTAGTCCCTAATTCATCTCTCAGAGCCCATTATCTCTACTAATCTAAATTAGAACCCCCATAAAAACAAACTAATCCTCCATTAGCTGCTGTAGAATCCCTCTAAGCGGCTGTTTGTTTGCTTTTTTCTAAATCATGGAAATGATGGAAAGCGGTATAAATGTGGGGTCAATTGTCAGATTTCCCTAGTTTACACAGTTAGGATGCATCGTTTGAAATAAGTAATCTTGTTGACTTGTCCCCATCAAGCTGATGTGGCGATGGAATTGCAATTCGGCCAAAAATGAATGGATTTAGGTTGAAAGCTGACTTATTGTCAGAGAGTAGACAATAAAAATTGACAAAAGCTTAACTAACCCCCTCATTTCCCCCTCCTTCCTAGTTCAGTCCAATTTGTTCCTTTTTTGCAACCTTTCCATTTCATCTCCGCCCTTGCCCTCTCAGTTTGTATCGCATGAAAAATCTCCCCTTATCTTCCTAAACTTTAAGCTGATTTTTTATAGCCTAGGTTCATTTTTTTGCCCTTTTCAGCAATGCTTAAAACACTAAACGTTCTAACTATCACTAAAATATTTTAGTAATTTTAATGTTGTAGTTACTTCTATGCACAAGTTATGTCCAATTAACTGTGGTTTTGAATTTCAAAATAGTTCCAGTGATCAACTTTGAGTAAAATTTTTGATCTAGTTCATATTGTTCTACTGTGTTCCAAAATGTAACATAGTTTCATAATGTAAATCCAATCTCCTCCATCTCTTCTCCCTTCTCTTTCTCTAATTATAATCAATAAAAATAACTAACTTTGATTAATCAACATTACTAACCATAACACATCAAATGGAGGGTATTTTAGTTAATTAAAATTTTAGCTTAAACTCTAATGTGAAAAGAGGAATATTCTGAGAACTTTCTTAAACTTATAGCATTTGAGGGGTATGTTCAAACCAAATGTGTGAGATTTTGGGGTTACATTTGCAAGTATCTATGTTATGAGGGAAGTAAATTGGCAAATTTATGGGGTCACATAACTACCACTTTCCAAGTTTCTATAATCCATTCCAAACAAGGTATTAACATCATGTTAGGATTCACAAGGAATCTAAACTAAACAATGTAAAAACGCTAAATCGAACGTGGTGAGGTGGATGACCACTTTTCATTTTGTGTCATAAATACCTCACTTTGCTCCAAGCACCCAAACAGCCCATAAACTGAATTGGAGTTCATAATCTGTTAGAATGTCAGACAGCAGAACGGGAGCTGTGATTCCATTCCCAAATGACTCTATAAGGGCAAGCTGATTCTCCATTTACCAAAAGCTTCTCCTCCCCTCGGTTCGATCTACTTCTAAAGACAGCAATCTGTGAAGCAAAACCGGGCTCCACGTCACCAGACCCACCAACTCCGCTAAACTGAACACTGTAGTTATGTCGAACTGAAAGATCAGTAGCCCATTGTTCAAACTGCTGCCTCGTCCACTCAAACTTGTGATCATGGTTACGAAATCTGCAAGTAGTCGATGACTTCTCTTCTAAGTCCTCTTCTTTGTTGGGGAAAGAGGATTTTTGGAGTATAGGATTGTATTCGTAGTTGGGAGTTGAGATAATAAGTACTCGAGGGCAGAAAGAACTCAGCACGACATCACCGAATAAGCATGCCTGATCCTCTTCCATGTGTTCAATCACCTGCAAATTATCATGATGAAAAGATGCCATTTTTTAGAGATCATACATGATATAACATTTATTTTTTCATAAATAACTAAGAAAAATCCATTCATAGTTTGGTCTATTCTAAAGCTGTCAGCCTGATCCTATTATAAAGTTGTCTATATTGAACTGAGACAATTGAGAGCTGCATATTAACTTAATTTGAGTACAATATAATTTCAATTGATAGAGAGAAGAGTGCAGGCTATCTGCCAGTGCGATAGTGTCATTTAAAAACGTTTCTAGAGAAAAGAATACAGGCTATCTCCCACTGATATTCACAATGTTTATCTTCATGGATAACGTGCTTCAAACACAGCCTAAATATGCATAATTCCTCCTTATACGACCTTTCCTTGTTCAGCATATAATACTAATTAACTATTAAATATCCATTCCTGAGAACATAATTTATCTTCAAGTACCACACCATTAAACCTCAATAGAAGATACTTTTTTGAGGAAAACCCCAAATACGAAATAAAAAGGATGATCCTCAAGTTTGGAGAAATTTCCTCCATCAGAACTACAGCTTTAATTTATACAAATAAAAATATCACTGAGCAGCCAATTAAAAACACCAGCCTACTTTTTTTTTAAAAAAAAGGACGAGTTTGATTGATACCTCTAAACAAGTGCCAATATCAAATCCATACAATCTGGAGTCGAAATCTGTGATTGACCCATCATAAAGCACAGCAGACTTGATGCTCTCTTGCAGTACAGAATTTTTGCTTAGTTTTGAATGTATAATCTGCACGGTTACAATCACAATGAGAATTATGGTGCCCAGGAGGTAGCCTGTTAACAACAGGATTGGCTGGATATGCCTACTTAAAATACAGGGATAAAAACACAGATATGTAAAAGAAAAGAAATAAGAATCTGACGAAGGAATAGCTTGATAGGGACAAAGAAAGCACTTTAACAATTGACATTCTGATTATACAAGCTACTTAAGAAATTTACTTCAGAGCATATGCAGAAGTTGTGAAGAAGAGGAATATGTCCAGTTCAAAAGGCAATACCTTTGCTGCACGTGTAAGAGCCTTGCATGAAATATCTACACCAACAATCCTTTCCAATGTAGTTGAGTGCTCCAATAGGGAATCAAGAAGGCTACCAGATCCACATCCAAAATCCACCTGTAATTTATGAAGCCCATCATCAGTATCAGTTAGTCCTGGAGTTTGACAAGAAAAGTAACATCATCACCATCATCTCATCCTATATCCACGAAAAATGGGGCTCATTGGTGGGATTTCTCACGGGAGTCTCCAACAAAAGATTTCAAGAGATTTCAACCTTGTCTGTCAACCAAAAGGTAACACGCTGAACAGCAAGGGGTAAGAAACGCACAAGAGGGGGTCATCATAAACCTGGCAGGCCACTGTGCATGCACTTCAAATTCATGGAACCAAAGAAACATCAAAATTATTCTAAACCAAGAACAAGTATTGAAGAGGGAAGATGATAAATTTGCTATGGCATAAGCAGGGGCGGATTTATATTGTTGATTAGAGGTGCAGGTGCACCCCTGACAATCTTGAAATTACAATTTTAGAACCTTCTACAATTGTAATTTGCCCACCCCCACCCCCCACCCCAACACACACACAAAAAACCCCCATAGCTGTAAAAAATATTGCACCCCAGCTTCAATTTTCAAGCAATTTGCATTTACAAATTAGTAAGTTCATTTTTAGGTAAATAAAAACTTATCGTTTGCTCCCCTAAGAAAATTTTTCTGGCTCCACCACTGGGGGTAAGTGACCTCAAGTCTGAACCATAATATTAGCAAAAGAGAAAAAAAAAGGATATTCCTAGATCTGACAAGAGAAGATGAAAAATTACCAAGCTAACCAAATTAGACTCATTGATATGCCTCACTGCAAATTCAACCCGCTGTTTTGAGAGAGGAGGGCTGAAAAAAGCCTGCTCCAATCTTTCCTCCATGGGTTCTGTAACCCGCAAAACCCTCAAGGAGTACTCCAGAAAGCAGTTGGCTGAAAGAGAATGACACAAATCTCCAAATTATTTGATAGCAATACTGGTTAGATAACAAAATCTTGATAAATAAGGTAGCATGAAACTCACAAAGGGAAATGTTTGAAAGGTTTTTAGTGCATTCACCAGCAGCAGCCAAGAGCAGGCCCCTTGAAGGCAGCGACGTAGTGAAGCATGCAGATTGGTTGACAGACAATTGAGATACACATGTCTCAAGCTGGTTGATTACAGAACCAGAACCTATCTCAAACTCAAATTCATCCTTACTTTCTATCAGGCCCTTTATAGGCTCTTCTTTACTCCACAATGTAACAGCATAATTAATGCAGGTTAAAGATCCATGGGAAGGGAACATACCAGAATCATCACCTTCCACGTTGTCAAGAATCACTGCATTATCCTGATTTAGATTAGACCGACCTTTGTAGATTGATCCAAGGGAAGTGCACTTTCTAGAGTTATAATTCTGCTTTCCTCGATAAATAGATACCAACAATTCAAATTCCCGGCAAAAGTTTAGGGGGTGTATCCTAATGTTGTGATCAAGGGCAAAAGATGGCAAATTTTCCGTAGGCATGTCTAACTGCTTAAAATACTTGTTAAACCATGTAAGAACTTCTAATGCAACATTCTGAATAGCATCAAACTCCTTTTTGTAAGTATTACCAGATGAGCATTCCAGTATTATCTCTCGTCTCCTCGACAATATTTTCACTTCACATTTGAAAGTAGCTGGCTTGTCAAAGACTCTGTCAGTATCAACAGGTATTGGGTCTCCAGTTGGCCTTGTTAGCTTCATTTTTTTGCACTCTTCTTTAGCAGTTTCAGAAGAATCAATACCCTGAACAGAGAAAATAGGTTCCCAAAACCGGTGCTGGCGGCAAAACATGCAGAGTAGGTCCCTTGGGAGAGGAGCCATCCAGTTTGAGCGTGCAGTGAAAGCAGTAGGCAGTTCCGCTACAAGTATTGCCTCTCTAGACAGCTTGTAGTGTCCGTCAGGTACCTTACCGAGAAGCATTCTGAAAAATAAATGTCAAAATTAGAACATGATTAAACATACAGCTTAAGGTAAACGATAAAGACCAACTGTACTTCTTTGCTTTGGTTAAAATATAAACGCTACTGACTATTAGAACTGTCATAAAGGAGACACTATGTGAAAACTAATACAACACCCCATCAGGGTTGCAAAGTGCATACAACAGGACTAGGACGAAGGAATTATTCACAGCTCTTGCACATGGTTTCAACCCACAACACAACAGTGGTCACAAGATGACACTATAATTAAAAGGATGAAAAAACTTTCAGAAGGTATCAGTGTAGTTGAGATTAGGGATGTCCAAAACAGATAGGTGTGACATCATATTCATATTTGTGCTACTCTATTGATGTGATACGAATGCAGATATTTTTTGATATTGGATGAAAAATCCATGTCTGGCAAGAAAAATATTCAGATTGAATTGGATCTGGAAAATGATCGGACATTATTGAATATGACAGATCCAAAAGGAAAATGAATTTTTAACCACAAGTTGCAGGTATATGCTAGTGAAAAATTATTTTTAGAATCTTAGCACATTATATAACATTAACAAGACTTTAATTTACATTGATTTATATCATGTGCTAGGTTACCCGGACACTTCATCTAGGCTCTCGTATCTGTGCCCCTGTCTATGTTGGTGTTCGTGTCCGACATTCCTTGGACAGTTC
>JBAKGM010000365.1:35133569-35146514 GCA_037177215.1 Asparagus racemosus | reverse complement strand
TATATAATCTAAATATATTCTTTGCAAATTAAGCTCATATTGAAAATGGGTAGTGAAATTATTGTAAAGCAATTAAAAAAAAGATGAACAACTGTCCCTGTAAACTCTAAGCTAACAAGAAAGATAAATAAACATCTCATCACACCAAAAATTCTGAAATTTATAAAAGTTAGAATTCTGTGAAAAGAAACATAATAAATTAAAACTGCGGATATTGAATAAGAAAATATTGATGGAGTACACTCGTATGAACACTAAAATTAAGGGGAAAAAATGACTATCAGTGCAGAAAAATATCCCACATCAAGTGTCCATTGAGTTAGCTAATAAGCAACCATAACGAATTCCAGATTAATACCCCAATATTTTTCGCAAACCCTAGGCTCCTAAGGAGCAAAAAAAAAAAAAAGGGTTATTTACCCTTTAATACCCCAAAGTTTCAACCTTTTCTAACTTTGATACCCTAAAGTTCTATTTTGACAATTTGATAATTCAAAGTTTTCAATATTTTTACAATTTAGATACCCAAAAGCCCTTAGTTTATCCCGCACTTCCCCAAACTATAATTTTAAAAAAAATGAAATTTTATAATAAACTTGTTTCTTATTCACATTTCTATTTTAAAATTCTCGAAACAAATTTAATGCCAACTTTTCTGTATTTGGGTATACAATTATCAAAATAGAATTCATGGTATCACATTTAATAAAGTTGCAACTCTAGGGTATCCAAGTGCGAATAACCCAGAAAAGAAAAGAAAAGCAATTTGATATACTAAAGTCGAGAAACCCTAAAAGTCCCTGAGACAACATTTTAAAGTACTCTAATGGCAAAGAATTCGAGAGTTCAAATTCAAACCTTCGCTTTGTTGATCGGTGATCAAAACGTAGAGAATCCACCGAAACTTGTACAACGAAATTTAGGGTTTTGAGAGGTTTTATAGAGAGAGAGAGAGAGAGAGAGAGAGAGAGAGGGGAGGGAAAGTTGAAAATAACGGGTTGGAGAAAAAAATGGAAGCCGCTCTGTTATCGTGCGCGGCCACTGCTAACCTGCGCGGACACGATCCGCTCGTGCAAGTTTTCATCGCTCCCTTTTAATAGCACACGACATAAATTCTGAGGAGATAAAATAGGAAACTAATTCCTAGTTGATTGACAAAAGAACGAGTCTTGAAAATTGCACTCGAAATTTCAAAATTTGCAACAATATATTGTGAGGCAATGATAAATTAGCTACTTGCAGCTGACGTGGCAATGCCTACGCATCAATTTATTCTGCTAATCACACATAAGGTAATTGTTGTCAAAGTACCCATTTGGACAGCCATTGCATCAGTTATAATTCTCCGACATTTGAGTGATACTATTTGAAAAGTTCCCTATAATTATGCATCAAAGAGAGAGTGATTTTGGAAAACCACTCTGAACTATGGGGTGTTGCACATGACTCCTCTGAACTTTTTTGTTCATTTGAATATGGCCTAAAATATCTCATTTAATCTCTCACTTTAGAAAACTTTCTGAACTATGGGGTGTTGTACTACTATTTCTTATTTGTCACGTGACAAGTATGTGACGAAACAGAGATGTTAACTTATATTGTCGGCTAAAAATTGTTTATCGGAAGGGTGAAAGGGTAAACTTTTGGCACCGAGGGTGATTTTCATTGTCTTTTGTTACATGATTGTCACGTTAAATGTTAGAGTTGTAACATTAAATGTTAAGAGTTGTTGATGCTAAGTTGAGTATGAAATAAGAAATTTTTAGAGAGAATTTGGCAGAATAAAAAAGTTTATAGAGTTATGTGTAATAATACCAAAAGTTATCTATTTAGTCCCTCAATCTCTATTAGTTAGTTTAGATTAGTCCCTTAGATTTAGTGTCCCCGTCCAATGTTCTAACTCTTGTTGAGTTAGTGATCAATTCGATATGGTTAATTATGTTTTTTTACTCTCACTTAAGAATTGACGTTTCAGATGAATTTATAAAAAGGTCTATAAAGAATTTTATAGATTTGAATGGGATGGAGCTATTATAAAAATGGGTTCGAGGACGAAATAATGCTAGGAAGAGAGAACACAATAACTTTGGATTTTAAACAGTATCTAACTGCAAAGTCCCATTCGAAATAACCGAGTGTATTTGAATAGTGGTACTTAGAATCTGATATTGTTTTAGCGGCATTCTAATTTCAGCAAAACCAGTTATTGTGAAAAACAAAATAACCTAAAAAGACGGAAGTTGTTGCTGCTATGAAGAACGTTCTAACAACCAGAGTTGAAACTGACGTTACAAACACAACCTCATAGTAATTGAGGGACTGAATAGCAATTTTAGTAATTGAAGGACTACTTTCAAATCATTAAAGAGTTTAAGGGACCAAAATAAAAAAACCCCAAAATAAACCGAATCTGTAAATTCCAAATGTTCTTGAATCGTTTTGACAAAGTGTCGGTCATCACTGACAGTGCATCGCAAAGTGTTTTGTTTGCTTGTGCAGAGAGAGAGAGAGAGAGAGAGAGAGAGAGATGGCGATGAGGAGTTGCTATAATGGAGCTCAAAGATTTCTATGTCTGCTTCGATCTCCTGCTTCTCTAATTCGAAGCTTCTCATCTTCGATCTCCATCCCATCTCAGTTGGAGGCAAGTTATATCTTCTTCTTTCTTTTGGTGTCCTGTTCTTGATCGCACCTTTCCTTTTCTAGTCATTAACACTATCTGAATTGGGTAGCTTTATTCTTCAATATCTCTTGCAGTGAAGTGATTTGGAAATTAATTGGTCTGATCGAATCTCGGAAGCCCGTACTGTTTAAATTTGTAACTGTATTAAGAAAATTAAGTTATTTGGAGGAGAATTTACTAGAAGAGGAAAAAGGCTTTAAAGTTTGAAGATTTCTCTTCTAGTGATTAGTTTGAGGCTGTGGAATGCTTGAGATTGTATTCTTATTGGTCTAAAATTGGTTTAAGTATGTATTAGTTTCCTTATAATTCAGTGTAACTTGCATGTAAATAAGAAGTGGCATTCTATAATTTTTAGGGGATTTTATATTTTTCATAATCAGGACACATAAACTTCAGGGCTACTGGGTTTCCATGTGCTAGTAGTTTATTAAGGACCTACTGGTTTTTAAAGAACAGATTTTGACTCACTTTCCTTTCTCATGGACCTGGAGAGTGATGGCATCAGTGAGTTAAATCTTTTCTCCAACATTAGTTTTTAGGCATTTGTATATTAGACCCTGAATTCTTCGTTTACTATATATACACCCTCAAATCTTCATATTTCTAATTTACACCCTCAAACCTTTTCCTTTTTTTAAAAAAACACCCCCCTGGTTGGATTCCTTACATAATTGTTACATAGTATGATTAAAGTCTTGGAATTAATATAGTTTGAGGTCTCATTTAGAGATATGAAGATTTGGGATTCTTACATAAAATTGAGAAAGAATTTAGGGTCTAATATGACAAAACTATATTTGTTTACAGATGTTATTTAAAGCAGCTTAATAGGTTTGGAGGGGTAAATAAAAAATATGATATACAATCAAGATAGAATTTAGAGTCTAATTTGACAAAATATCTAGTTTTTAATAACCAAACGCTTCATAGAACCTAAATTACTGAAAAAGAAGCAGCCATTTCCTCTAAATTTTCATAATTTTCTGGTTGATAAATGTAAAATATATGTGTAGAAATCCACCTACCTATTTTAACAGGCAACAGTTAGTTGGAGCATCTCTTTCTCTCTCTTTCTTCTCTCATGCATCTCTTATTGACATTTTGCAGAGGGTTGGCTTCATAGGCCTGGGAAATATGGGTTTCCATATGGCAACTAATCTTGTTAACAGTGGATTTAAAGTCACTGTCCATGACATGTAAATTTCTAATGCTCCCTTCGCAGTGATTATTCCAATTACATTTCATTTTTTTTGCTGAACTATTGGTGCTTTTTTCTGTGTAATTTACTTGCCTACTGAGACAACTTTTATAAAGATGTGAAAGGGAATGTGATGCATGACAATCATGGACTATGCATTAAGAGATTTTAAGATCTATTAGAATAAGTTTTATTTTGGTAATATTTGATTTGATTCCAAAGTAATCTTTTATTTTAATTAAGATTTCTTTAGGATTTGATTTTAAAACCTCTTTCTATTTTAACTAGGATTTTATTTGATTGCATCTTTTAGTTTTGTTAGGTTTTGATTTGATTAGGATTTTTATTTACTTCCTTAAGTATTTAGTTGCTTTCTTTTCCTATAAATAAGAGATGTAATCCTCCATGAGGAATATACATTGATGAATAAAAAATTTGAATTTGAGAATCTCTTGTGAGCATATGAAGTGTTTTTTGGCATGTGATTTGCCTTTTATTTAGGGTGTGAAGCCCTTGGTTGTGAAGCTCCTAGATGTGAGGCCTAGTTAGTTATCTAAAATTTCTCCACTTTCAATTCTAGCCATCCGATCTCAACAAAAAAAAAGAACACTGCTGTTCATGGATGAACAGTGTCCGCAGGCTCTACTCCGATCGTCCCTTAATGAGTTACCGCCAAGATCTTACAACACGGCTCTGGAAAGTTATCGACGAATGAAAAAGCTACCGTCTCCCCCTTTTAGATCCCGTTCAGATTCGAGGACCCACCAAAATTCACAATATCGAAAATCTCGTGATTTCTCATCGGATCCGGGTTGGCGCCGAAGGCAACATATACGGATCTATTTTCGGATCGGAGTCCTCACGCCGCTCCCCATCAGAATGTATGGTGTGCATATGAATTCTCATAAGTTAGGGATGAAGAATAGACAAAAGGAAGCAAAAAAGAGTCATTTACTTTCTCTCTCTAAATTGCATACTTAATTTATCTTTCATATCAACTGCGTATATAGTCGTAGAAGTATGCTCAAGAAATTGTGCATAACTTTTAAATTATGATGTTTTGAGACTAATGAATCAAAAGCTAAACCTTTGGATGGTTTGTAGTAACTATACTACCTTGAAGAGGTTTTCGGAGAAAGGAATCTGTACCAAAGGAACTCCTTCCGAAGTTGCAGAATCAAGTGATGTCGTAATAACAATGTTACCTTCACCCTCCCATGTGAGTGATTTGTTTTCCTTTCTTATCCTCTCTTTATCACTTTACATTGTTTGCAGTCTGAGTTTTATAGTTTAACTTATGTACCATATTAGTTGCTGTAAAATCACTGTTACAACTATTGAAGGAGCTCCTGGCAACAATTCTTTGCTGGAACTTCACACTATCATTATATTAACTTGTTCTGGAAATAATCAACTCAAAACCAGTCATATGGGAACTTGGAGTTTATACATGCAAAGGATGTATCATTAATTAAGGTTAAAAAAAAGGCTAAAAGACTAATTTCGTCCCTGTACTGTGATCCCATACTCAAATTGGTCCTCACACTTTATTTTGTCTCAACTTAGTCTTTGTACCTCTTGTTAGATATAAACTTAGTCCCATTTTATTTTTCTGTTAAAATTTTTGTTAAATAAAATTTGAGAGGACAATTCCACCCCTACCTCCACTTCGTTCCTTACGGAAAAAATAAAAATGATTACATGCTGATCGCTTCTCATTTTATCTCCACTTTGTTTCTTTATTTTTCTTAGTTTAATTCTATGATTCTGCTCTTTTAAACCTGTTTTAAATCATTTATTTTCATGTCATATCACTATGGAATGGTAATAGTATTCTATTCTTATCTTCAATGTGCTGAGGGGATTTTGTTACACCGGCTGAAACTTTAACTATTTTGTTTGTCTTGCTTTTGGGCTTTTCCCATATTAGTCCCTTGAATATTTATTATTTTGAAACTACTTCCTCAATCTGAAAATTGCTACCATGTCCCCAAAGTCTTATCTTATTTTAAAATTTGTCCTCAAATCATTGAAATTGCTATTAGGTCTCGTTATTCTCTTGAGTTATTGTAGAATTAATCATGATAGTTAGGGTAACTAATGGCAATTTCAATGATTCGAGGGACTGATTTTGAAATAACATTAGAATTAAAGAATCTAGAAGAAATTTCAATTATTTAAGGGTCCAATTTCCAAATGAAAGATTTAAGGGATAAATATTATGCAAGCTTCACGCATGAATAGCTTCGATAGATTAATTTTTTGATGTCCTCATATAATTAATAAATTGTTGGGTAAATTTCAGAAAACCCCCTGAAGTGTGGGTGTTTCTCAGATAATCCCTTTAACTTTTGAAGTGTTACAAAATCCCCCTTAAGTTTTGGGGTTCTCAGAAAACCTCCTTTGCCTTTCAACATTTTTTAGCCTTAAAGGTGTAAATCACAATTTTCACTGGCGAAAATATCCCCTGCATATTTTACCTATCCGTGTAAAAATTGTCGTTAATGTTGTCAAGGTTTTTTTATTGAAAAATGTTGAAAGTTGATGGGGGGTTTTCTGAGATCCCCTAAATTTAAAGAGGCTTTATGACATTTTGAAAGTTAAAGGGGTACAAGGACTAAGACAAGAACATAAAGTGTGAGGACCAGTTTGAGTATGGGGTTATAGTATAGGGCTTTAGTCTTTTAGCCAATAAAAAACTAAAAATAAATAAAAATAAAGGAACATCTTAAGCCTCCCTGTACTGTTATATCATGGTTAAGAATATAATGATGGTTTTTTTCTCAAAAAGAGAATATAATGGTGGTACAGTGTTTTACATCATTGGTCGTGTTCTGTGTCCTTTTCTTCTTTTTGATTTAAAACATCTGGTAACCTCTCTGGTGCTTGGAAAATGACAGAATTTGGTAACTAAATTAACCCCAATACTACTGCTTCCATTTGCTACAATATGTTGAATCTTGAGTGATAGATATTGATTAGTTTCTCCTTGCTTCTCTTGCTATTCGATTTAAGTCATCTACTGTGAGGTGAGAGTCAGAATCATATACATTGGTCGAGGAATAGTGCAACTATCAGATCAAAAGATTATCCAGCGTGGAAAACTGTAGGATGATAGTGTCAAGAACAAATGAAGATTCTTACAATGAGTTGAGCTCAGATGGTGTATTTTCTGCCTCATCTTCAACTACTTGGTGTACAAATTGACATACATGGATTCCATTAAACTCTGGAGAATATCAAATTTGATACAAGTGCAATAGATTCTCTGTGATTCTTGGAAGTACACATGAGATGATGGATACAGGAAGAACAAAGAGTACCCATGGAGTTTAAATGAATCTAAGGCCCTGTGGTTCACAAATATTTTATGGAGAAATATTCATTTCCAAGTTGATGGCTTTTTCATGATAGACATTGAATTTTTCTTTATTTTGGTTTAGTTACTTGATAAACTTGCTTGGTTTACTTTAGTTAGTTCTATGTCTTATGTGGTTCACAAATATATTATGGAGAAATATTCATTTCCAAGTTGATGACTTTTTCATGCTAGACATTGAATTTTTCTTTATTTTGGTTTAGTTACTTGATAAACTTGCTTGGCTTACTTTAGTTAGTTCTATGTCTTATATAAGTTATATAAACCAATATACAATTGTAAACGACACATATTACAATCAATATTATTGGGAACATTTTACCACATGCTACTTATTGGCGCTTCCAACATGTTATGTGTCATGAAATTTTCATTTCAGAGTCACTTTAGCATAAATAATTGTATAATGTGTAAATATCACACGTTCATTTACCCTATTATTTAAAGTTGTTTAATATGTTGCTTTGTCAAAACTGGTGTTTACTAAAAGCATATATTACAATTGTGGACCCTGTTACAGGTTTTGGATGTGTTTACGGGACAAAATGGCTTGCTGCATGATGGAAATAATCTAAGACCATGGTTATTTATAGACTCTTCTACAGTTGATCCACAAACTTCTAGAAAGCTGTCCGCTGACATTTCTAAATGCATTCTAAAAGAAAACAAAGGTTTGATTCAGTGTAACGAAGTCTTTAATCTAATTTTTATTATCATTTTACCATACTAGCATTATTTATGAAGGATGGAATATTCTGAAGTAGATGATACCTTAATAGCTGAAACCTTTTGATGGCACAATATCTCCCATGATTCTCCTGCTTGTGCCTCTAACTTATGAACCTACACTTGTTAAATATAAGATTGTACCTGGATTTATTCCAGCAGATGTAGCTTTTACTTTAAATTGTTAATCTTGCAACATTGTCAATCTGAAATTATCATTAATTCGTGACCATGTTCGATTTGGCTCTTTTGTTTTACCTCAAGAGTAATGTGGATGTCATTAGTAAATCATCATCTTTCTTTAAAATTCTTGGTTTAGGTGAACTTTGGAGTGCTGCTCCTTGGTTGCACAGGCGTAAATTTCGTGACCAAAAAAGTCAATTTTCTTTAGGACTTGTGGCAAAGCCCACCCTTATCTATAAGTATGTGGGAATTTGCACCTTTTGCTGGTTGATGTCAGATTGACAGCCAGTCATAAATAATTGTTTATGCAACTTGAACTTTCCTTACTAAAAATTTTAGGTTGTTATGCACATGTAACTTGGAGGGACAATTTCCCTCCTCTAAAAAGACTGATATGCAGGTACATGTTATATAGTCCAGGACCAGTTCCCGTCATTTTTAAGCAAATCAACATGGTGTTCAACATTATAAAACAAAATCTGTTTATATTCAATTTAGTCAACTGTCCCTTATTTCATGCATTTGGACCATTGACATAGTCTACTAATTTAGGGAATCTGTGCAATCCAATCATGCTGGATGCTCCTGTTTCTGGAGGGGTACCTGGTGCAGAAGCAAGAACACTTAGTTTCATGGTAAAATCTATTGTTCTTATCAACTCTGTTCTGGCTCTTGTCCTGAATTTGAATACGCAGAACTGTCATACTTACTGTAATGGACCACATAGACTTAGCAGACCTTTTGGCATGGAGTTAACTGGTTCTTACCCATGATTGAGCACATAAAATTGGTGCATATTGCTTTTGTCCTTTTGTTTGTTACATTTATATTTTATAGTCTAAAGAATGAAAAGCATCTAACTTTTACAATTAACATAAAATATGCTAAAGACGACACCAACAACGACAAAGCCTTCAACCCAAATTTTGGGGTTCGCTAGATGAATCCTACTCTTCTATTCAGTTTTGTTCAAGGCTATCTCAACTAACCATTGTCGCATCATTCTTAATTGCTTCCAACCAAGTTTTCTCATAACTACCTCTATTCCTCCATGCTTTATTAATTATAGTTTTATTGCTTCTTCTAAGTTGGTGCATTTAGTGATCTCCATTGTACATTGCTAAACCATCACATTTATCATCAATAGGAGCAACCTTGGACATCCTGTTAATGCAATCATTTCAAATCCTATCTTTTAGTGTATATTCACTTGTGCTTTGTAACATTCTCAATTTTCCTTTTGGTCCTATAGTTGTCTTATTGATTTTTTCCTTAAATTTCAAAGTTATTCAACAATCTCATGGAACTCCAGAATCACTCTTCTATTTTAACCATCCTAATTTGATTCAGTGAACCAATGATCCTCAACCTCACCACCTTGATGAATAATTGATCCTGAATAACAAAAATGATTACTCCTAGGTATTTATTGATTGTCCCATGTGTGCACTATCATTCACATCTTTTCAGAGTTGTATTAAAATTACATTCGACTGATCCTTATTTTATTATCTGCTTATTTTAAACCCTTTAGACTCGAGAGCATCTCCACCTTTCTACTTTAGAAATAAGCTCTAGTCTCGTCGACTAATACTATGTCATCAACAAATAACATACACCACGGGACCTCGTTTTGAATATTCCTAGTAGTCCATCCATATCTAATGCAAAAAAGATAAAAACTTAAAGAGAAATATAACCTTACTACATCCCCCTGGTCTTTATTACATACATGCACTTGCGAACATCATGCCATTGCACGTTCGCATCTAACTCATTGTTGATGCCTTAGGTAGTGAATATATTGGATCAATGCATTTTTCTGATCTTTTAATGCTCATATGATTTCCTGCTGTCAAATTTTATGTAGCTCATGTTGTATAGGTTGGTGGCCCTGAGGAGGCTTATCTGGAAGCCAAGCCCTTATTTCTCTCAATGGGGAAAAATACAATTTACTGTGGTGGAGCAGGAAATGGTGCTGTAAGTTTCCTCTCCTTTCTATTCTAGTCTTTGTGTGTAACTATTGCTATTTCTATTTTGACAGAAATGTATGTGAAACTGATGGTTCACTCACATAGTTGAGTCCATTTTACTTCCAGTTCATACTCTAGTCAAAAGGTTTCAGAAATTCAAAAAATTATCTCCCAGTAAATTGTTTCACTAAAAGGTCGGTTTTCCTAGAAACAATTTCACTTCATGCAGATGGTATTATTAATTTTGATGGACTTGTGAACCGAGTTCATTTAACCTTTATCTCATCCATCATCTACCTTTCAAGGGTTCTCATTTTGTTACTTAGGAACAAGATTTTTTTGGGGTCAAATTCTTGGTTAATTTGTCTCACTTACACGAGTTTGTTGACGCTGTTAACAAGAAAAACCCTTTTGATCTCCAGGCAGCTAAAATTTGTAATAATTTGGCATTGGCTGTAAGCATGCTTGGGGTTTCTGAGGCTTTAGCTCTTGGCCAACGTTTGGGCATTGCTGCTAGCACTTTGACAAATATCTTCAACTCCTCAAGTGCTCGCTGTTGGAGTAGGTACTTTGCTCTCTTCCTTGCTTGCATACAGATTGTTCCATGTAAAATAGGTTGTTTTATTCCATGCCACTTATTTCATCATTTAATTGAAATTTTATAGTCGCAATATTCTCCATGGATTCAGTGCTCATTTTTCCTTGTTCCCCCAAATATGACAGTGACAGTTATAATCCAGTTCCTGGAGTAATGACAGGGGTGCCTTCTTCAAGGAATTATGATGGTGGGTTTTCATCTAAACTTATGGTAAGGATGGATATTTATTGCCACTTTCTGAACACCATGCAATCCTCAGAAACTCGAATTAAAGTTTCCATATGAGCACCTAGAATTTGCTCAAACCTGTAGTGTCCATTTTGCTTGTTGTTAACTGTATAAATGTTCATCCCATGTTGAAGAATCTGAAAGTTCAAATGTTGAAGAGCTGTCTTTTTAGCCTCCAAATTTGATGCAAATAAACTATTTGTGGCTGACATATCAGTGCTGCTTGGATGTTACAGGGATTTAGTGGATCAGAGAACCTTGAATTATTATGTACTGCATCTTCCAGGGAAAAAGCATCACCAATAAACCTGATAAAGAAAGGAAGCATAAACTACGCAATCATTTCAATGCATAACTATATTATTTGAATAAGAAATAAAGCAAATGCACTATCATTTATCCATAACTTGCATGTTCTTGCTTGTATTTTTTTTAATGGTTGTTGAAGATACTACCTTGTGAGTTGTGATATTAAATGAAGACCATGATAATCTGTTATACGGACTTACTGGAACTCTGCATCTTTCTTTTAACAACAAAATTTTTATGCGGTTGAACACACAAACTATTTTTCCGTTCACCACTATTAAGGATCACATCCTCTATTGCCTCAGAAACAACTCTTCTTCCTTTTTTCACTCTTTTATGTAGGAATTTACTGTCCAGTATGACATCCGTCCCTAAACGATGTTATGAAGTATGCTAATACTGAAATTAAGAATTAGAATTGATAAGATACATATATTTACAGCCATGCTATATGGCCGAGTGATCAAGATATTCGAGCCTAACTTATTTGATGGTTTTGTAATTATCGCTTCAGGTCATCACACGTTATATAATCATCCTGATGCTAGTTCATCTTATTGCAGGCTAAAGACCTGGGACTGGCCGCAGCAGCAGCAAAGGATGCTGGCATCAGGTGTCCCTTCACTTCCGAGGCTCTCCGCATGTAAGCAGCCTTTGCCACTTCACAATCTAAACGCTGATCTATTGCGTATGTAAGATGATTGCTTTAATATGTCACATGTTATTGCAGATACGTGCAAATGTGCGAGGAGGGTTACGACTCTAAAGATTTTTCCTCTGTGTTCCGTCACTACTACTCCGGCAAAGACGAGGAATAAAATCTATTAAGGATCCTATGCCTCAGTGTCAAAATATGCTGTGAATAGAAAAAAAAACAAAGTGCAGTTGTTTTTCAAGAACTGTTGTTATGTGTGGATGATTGACATTTTATTTGTCAGACTAGCTGTGGTTCAAACAAGAAATAAAGTTATATCTCAATGATTCTTGAGATACATGAATGACGAGAAGTTTATTTTGGTTGCATTTCATAGCAACTGGTTATTTAACATGAAGTTTTGATTTCGCTTGATCTGTTTTGTATGGGCTTGATCAAGGAGAAAGTATCTCATGAGTCAGGTCTATGGATGGAAGGCAGACCTATGAACTATGGATCCGAGCCATGAGATACTTTCTCTCTGAGGGCTTATTGTTAGTCCACAGGAAAAAGAGAGTAAACTGTGATCCACAGAAAAACAAAGTAATGTAATCTGCAGGCACCACTCACATCCATTTCCCTTACCGATTGGAAAGAGACCGGATAAGGTTAGCTAGAGCCTGCCAGGACCCAGCCACACAGCAAGTGCCACGTGTCATCAGGATAATCACTCCCTCACTTCATATTATGATATCTCATGCAGTTGAAAGATAGCAAGTAGAGAGAGAGAGAGAGCGCAAAGGAAAAGAGAAGGGCAATGGCAGCCTCCATGATGTCTTCTTTGGCTTTGAAGCCATCTCCATTCCTGGAGAGGCCACAGGCTGTGAGAGGCCTTCCTTCATTGGCAAGGTCTTCTTCCTTCAAGGTTCGGGCCGGTGGAGGCAAAAAGATCAAGACAAACACCCATTATGGTTAGTGCCACTAAGACAAATTAACTAAAGTTTGCAGGCTCATCCCATGTTTGCATGATCAATATC
>JBAKGM010000365.1:35093649-35129287 GCA_037177215.1 Asparagus racemosus | reverse complement strand
ATATATATAAACGGGGACCAGTGTGTCCAAGCACTTAGTTGGTGAGTTGCTGATGTGGTACGAATCCAGACACCAAAAACCTAGATCATTAACCTATCCAGATCATAACCGAAGGCGTAAATGTGTGCCATGTCAGCAGCACATCATCCAACTACATGGAGAGACGCACAAGAAACCCCGTTTACTCTTTAGTGCTGACAGTGAAAAACTGTACCTCATCTGGGCCAGCAGTGAAGAAGTATATGAGATTGATTGCAGCAAAACCAGTCTTAATGATCTTTGGGATGGCACTGTGTCAAGATAATTCAATCATTTAGAGAAATAAAAAAGCTTTTTATGATGTGTTTATTGCACGATATTAATGTGGTGTCAAGAAGAAAACAGAGACGCCCAAAGGTATATGCAACCAACGGAACGCTAAATGTCTAAAGGTAGATGTGACCATCATTACAAAAAACCACGTATTTAAAGTGATAGCACATACGCAACCAACAGCATGTTATACGTTCATAGACAGATGTGACCACCATTACCAAAGCCACTTATTTAAAGTGCTTGCTATATCCAACCAACAGAATGTTATATGTTCATAGATAGATCAGCACTAATCATGTGTTATCTATGATGCAGAGTCTGTCCTCAAGCAGTTCTTCTGATCATCTAAGACCTCCAAGAAAGTTCATTGCAATTGGTTAAACTTCTAAATATCAGCAAATGAAAACAAGGGACCAGCATGCATCAAGTCACGAACTATGCAGCCAGTTAAGTAAAGAATATAACCATGTTTCTTCTTAATGCAAAAATTCAATATAGTAGCTTTACTATATGAATCTAGAATTAAAAAAAATTATTTCATCTTTATCATTAATAATTAAAAAGAGCAAATGCAACACTACATATTAAAAAGAAAATTTCCAGAACAACAACAAGAATTCCAGTCGAAGGCTACTATATTTCTTAAAATAATGGAACAAGAATGGTGAATGTGAGTGAAAGACTGAAAGGCTTTGTCCGTGATATGCAAAGTTATTCAAGAAGTTAAATAACTACAAAGGAATAATTTATAAAAGTCGAATGATAATGAGAAACAGATCAAGATGGAATTATCATGTACACAAAGCTGTTGAAGGGCAAGAAAGAACTGCTGGTTGCACCAGGGTCAAAAGGCTAGAAAAGAAAAAGACCTTACATAACATTTAGCATGAATATGCATCATTTTGACAAAACTCAGATACTGGGCATTGCGCCTAAGACTTATTGATAAATAACAACTCATGATAGACTACATGTAGTTGAAGGAAGCGATGGTCATTTATACTTTATCAACTTTGATCAGTGATAGAAAGATGAATGATGATGCAAAACACCAAGACACAAATAGTTTGATAGTGTATCAATGAAAAACTACAGATATCTCTGTTGATCATCTAAGTGCAAAAGAGCGAGATCGGCACCCAGTTTGCAACATATTGCTGTCTGTGATACATAGTAAAAACATCAGTATCAGCAAGCAGCCACAAAGTAGAAACTAGGATCTTGACGCTTAGTGATCTTGATTGATAGGCAAATTAGAAGTGCATGACTTTAGAATTGCAATTAAATATGCATGAATAAATCCATCTCATCCTACAATGCTTCACACCCTGAGCTGATTTATTTAAGAAATGTTGCTTCTGTACCATGTCTCTTTTTCCTCACACAATATTAGCACATGAAATATTTCTTGAAGAACATAGGGTTTGGTCCAAATCAAAGAATAAGAGCCATAATGACATAATGTATAAGTACTCACCTCTGTAGATTTTTTTCCTTGCAATATTTAGCAGCCTCATCCTCTGGCATATCTACAAGAGTTTTTTCCAAGACGCAGCTAAAAGGTATAATAGGCTCACCACCATGCTCCTGCACCCTGAACAATTAGGGGAAAATATTACCCAACATTTTTATGATTTTCATTCTTGGAATTTGAATTATCTCAGAATGCCCCGCATGCAAGCGCGGCGTTTACGAGCATTGATGAGCAGATGAAATGACATAATTGCACCCGCCCACCCCCACCCCACGACCCACCCCACTCGTCACCCCTTGCAGCGTTCTGAGATGAATTTTACTCTCCTTGTTGCAAGGAACAGATTTGAGTGTAATAATAAAGAAAAGCATAACTGAGTCTCAGGTTCTGAATATTATATCACATATATAGTTCTTGCATGTAATAGGTGCGAAAGGGCATTCTGGTAAAATGGGCCTCATAGCACATTTTAAATTCCGAATCTGGAAGAAATTTTAGCATTTATTTTGCAACAACTATGCGGGCATCTGATATCAGATTTAAAGCACATCAACACCCTGAATCTTATATCTAAAGTTGAAGCAAAATTGGTTGCAATACAACCAAAAGATAAAATATGCTGAAAGTAGACATGGATAAATAGACAGCCCTGTGTTAATCTAGTGGTGTAAGAAATGAGTTTAGGCTAAATATTATAGTCCTTAACATATAAATTGTACTAATTAAGTGCTTTATATGATTGTAGGTGAAAATGCAATTTGAAAGTTTGCATTTTCCACAAGGAATGTCATTGATTCTAGGAAGATGATAATTACAAATGGTATTAACTTTATTAGCAGCTCATCAACAGCTTGTTTTCAACTTAATCTCAATTCAGCCAACCATGAACTTGAGATCTCTGCTGATGCTATGAATTATTGACAACATGAGCTCAGAAGAATTTCTTCCAGGATCAATCACAGTTGAATAGTTGATCATGTACCCTTAAAGACATAGCTAGCTACAATAGAAAATGGATTTAGCAAAGAACAAAGCAAGTGAAGCATACCATGCATGAATCTTGGGAAGAAACTTGTTCTTCTTCCTCTGGTAGTCTCTCTCATTCATGTTCACCTGCATGTAAAAAGGAGAGATAAGCACATGAAAGAAACAGTAGGCTTGTAACAAAGATGAGCACACAAAGAAACAGTAAAGATCTAGGAAAGATAAGCACATGAAACTTGAAAGAAACAACAGGCCTCTAAGAAAAAGAGGTAACAACTACAACATGAGCAGAACATTGCATATGCACCAAATTAAGTAACCAAAGTAAAGTATGTGTATGAAAAATGTGGGGAAAAAAACAGTTTACTAAATTCATTACCAAATAGACAACAGGTTTGGCTGTAAGCAATTGAAAGGTGTTTAGTATCTCAACATCAGCAGCTTTCCAATCTCCTAAACGAACATCTTTCCCACCCTCTATCCATGCTTTCACCTGGAGCATGAGAGAAATCAAACCAAAAATTACTTGAGAAGCCAGATTCAAGCAGTCATTGTACTTGAAAAATGTAGAATAAGTGAACAGAAAATTTGAGGAGATGAATAGCTACTGAAATCCACTGAGGAATAGGAGTACACAGGCATCAGAAACACGAAAATTATAAGAAAGAGGTGTCTAATCGAATTTCCTCATTTCAGGAACTAAGAGGAAGTTGAAGCAACTATATCAAATGGAGAACAAAATAATTGGCATATGCATGTAACCAGCCTGTAGGCCAAGTATAAGAAACTTGGTTTCAGTTATTTCACAATTTCGGGTTGGACCTCATATATTGATTTGGAAAGTTATAAATAGAGAAGGAAAAAAGTTAAAAAATGAAGATTCATGCATGTATGAAATTTTTACTTCTTCCAGTACACATGGCAGTATATGCCAGTGTGACACAGCAAATCCTTTTGCGTTGCACCAGATTGTGCATTTAATGTATACAGTGCTAGTTTCTAACGTATTTCTGTCAGTATATTCAGGCTGAAAAGAAATTTATGAAGTAACTAAATCAACATATTATCAATTTGTTGGAGGGCGTTGTTTGCACCAGATAAAACAGATCAAACCTAATGCATATGAAAGTCATGAATTTTTATAGACTACAATAAAAAAATATAATGGCAAGGAACTTATACATAACAATGCCTAAACTAAACATGGCTCTGGTTTTAGTAGGTACCCGAAGCCCCAATTTTATATACTAATCATATCGCGTATTAGCCCTACAGATCTAGTTAAGTAAAAGATATGAAAACTCAAACATGGACTTTGGAGCAATCATTCAATAGTATTTAGTTTTCGGACATACGATACTGTTTTTCCCAACCGCTCCAATCCAGGCATGAATTCAATTACCTGTACTAGACCCTACCCATTACTTCGTTTTCTTTTTTATTTAATGTCATATCCCCTACTGCAGAGGCCACAGTAATTGGCAGGAAGTGCACTCCGCTTACTCCCAACTAGCTTATGCATAATATTACATATTGATGATCATCACTCTTGTCTTATAAGATGAGTTAAGTAAATTGCACCTAAAACCTGGACACAACTAATTGAATCATACATCATTAAAAAGTATATAGTTTTTTTAATTTTTAAATACCACATCCCCTTCTCTATATGTTTTCGTATATTTCTTAGCTGAACAAGTCATTCCAGTAAAATTCAGAATTAGTTCTAGTGAAAACTGAACAGAAATTCCTGAGAGGTTTCAATTTCTTGCATGCAACTGTGGATCCCTCATTAATGGCTACACCTTTGTGTACAACAAATATATGTAAGTTTCACATGGGCAGTTCACAGACATAGAAAACGACTTAGAATGACTATAAAACTTGTTAGTATAGAAAGAAAACCTCCATTTACTCAAAATACACTTATTTACAGATTCTTGCTCTATAGTGGTGTAAACAATCCAGAAAGCACCATCCCACAAGCCTAAAAAACTCACTTATAACCGCTCTCTACTGCAAAATTTAATTGACAAGCTTTCCTGAGGATTCTACCAGAGTTGGTATATAGGTAAAAACCAAGATCTTTCGAGCTTTTAATTGCGGAAATCTCATAAATGATGAAAAGGTCCTAATGGGAACATGCCCGATGACTTGAAACCTCACAAATTTGAGCAGCAACCACGTATCAAGTTGTTTCATCTAGTGGACATCTGAATTTTCAGAAGTAAGCAGCAATAGTGAAATAAGGTAGATAAAAACAGAAAACTTAGATACAAGTTCACTACATTGTGAAAGGAAATCTGTAAACATCAAGAAGAACTGACCCTCTGACAGCATTCATGTTCTACTTTAAGTTGCTTGTCATTACTTCTTTTCATGCTTTTTTCAAGATCTTCCAGCTTCCTTTCCATAAATTCCACATCCTACAACAACAAAAAAATAGGTATTTGGTTTAAGTTCAGATACCAAGAGGGACAAAGCATTCAGTACAGAAAGGGCAATTCCAATCAGATCATAGAGACAACATGCAAAAATATGTCACATGTAATATAGATATCACATGTAATGAGTTTACCAGTATGTAGAATAGGCAGTATTGCACTTTTTAAGACATATCTGAACACGCATGCTCTCAAAAGCACACATACTACATTTGCAGTTTTAGAATAGCAATACCTTAAGCCGAAGTTCCTCAGTTATTGTCTCTAAATCCCTAACAGGATCGATAACATCATCAACGTGAATGATATCTGCATCTTCAAATGCTCCTGTAAACACATGTTAAATATTTACTTGAGATACACTTAATACTAGGCCTATAAGTGAAGATAAAAGTAAAACCCATGACACAGCAGCTCAGCTACAAGATGTCGTGTCTATTTATACACCGACACAAAAGACTGGAGTATCATCTTCGCTTGAGAATCATTTCTTTATTAAGGTGAGTGATTGTTGCATGTTGTCCGCAAATGCTTCAAGTCAAAGTCCACATGGAACAGAAGATTTTTTAGTTCCATCATGTGTGTGTGTTCATGTGTGTGTGTGTGCGTGTGCGCGCATGCACGGGCTCATAAAAGAGTATACAACAAATGTTCCACACTTGAAATGTATATCTCCAAATGCTGTGCAATGAGCATGCAGACCCAGGTGTGTGAATCTATACTATAAGCAAACAACTAGAGTAACATGCATATTTATTTCATAAATTGCATGATCATGAGGCAAGCTTCACGATATAGACTTTTGTGCTAAGAAAAACAATTCAGACCTTCCTACAACTCGATATACTTAACATGTTGCATTTGACTATTATGTGATGCTCTTATCAAGAAATAATTATGACCGTGATATATGAAAAGTTGAAAAGCATCTGCACAGGCGGATGGATGAAAAATCAAAGAGGCACAAAGTATAGAACTTAAAGGTTCAATAATCAAATCTTGTTTCAGCCATCTAGTGAGCTAATATCAACATAAGTATAAATAAGATACATAGTCTGGACTTTCATTTTATTAAACATGGCCAAGCATTGATATATAAATCCCTTAAAAAAGTACAGTCGTGGTACCTTGTGCTTTCTTAAGCTATAGCATTATAATCGAACCAATAATATGATAGACTTGTCAATAAAAATTTAGTTGTAAAAAGTATCATCCATGACAATTTCTATTCACCAGGGAACCACAATAGTTAAAATAACGAAACAGAAGACACCTACTTAATACATGAAAAATGCCGTCAACAGCACGAATGTGAGAGAGAAAGTTGTTCCCCAAACCCTGGCCCTGATGAGCCCCTCTTACAAGCCCAGCTATGTCATGTATTTCCAGAAAAGCTGACACCTGCAAAGAACACCATTTGATATGCATCTTATGGGTTCTATTTAAGAAAAAGTGAAAGGAAAACAAAAAAATGTATAGAATCCTTGGAGAACGGGCACAGTTAATAGGTCACAATGCAATAATTTAACTTACAAAGTTTGGATAATAATAACTACGGCAAAGCCCTTACCCAAAATTTTTATGTGGTCAGCTACATGAATCCAATTCTTCCATTTAATTATAGGGTTTTTTCGATATTAGTCTTGCAAGGTGGTCCTTGCTGATTCACACGGGATTCCACCTTAAATCATACCTATTTAGATATTAGTCCCCCAAATCTTCATATTTTGATATTAGTCCCTCAAATTGTATTAGTATGTTGATATTAGTCTCGATAGTTAGTTTGGATTATAAATGTTGGGAATATTCCGTTAAGTTTAACTTTTCACTAGAAAGGACAGGTATACCCCTACTATACATCTCATACCCAATACCCAAATCCACTTACCATGTTAAACTTAAACCCAACAAACTCTTTAAACCCGAACGTGTTTCACCCATTCTTCTCTAAAGGCCCATTTACAGTGAACAATGGCACTTTCCATTGGTAAAGCCATTGAAAGTCCTCCATGGCTAATTTCTTCTTCTCTAACATAGATCTAAAACCCCATTGATCTGCTCTTCTCCCTTAAATAGTACCCAAAAGAACTTATAAAGAAGAAAGTATGGCATCAAGCAGAAATATTTTTTTAAAAAATTTAAAAATTAGACAAAAGAAATTAACTTTTCTTCTGAAAGTACCAATTCTTGGATATTAAAGATTAGACCAAGGAAACACAACTAACATTCCTTCTCCTCTCTCTCATCACCATCTTCCTCCCAAAAAAAACCCAATAATAGGGGGGAAAACATGAAACTCATTATCATCATCTTCATCTTCAACCTCCTCTCTCCCTCTTTCTCTTGTTCCCTCCTCCTCCAAGCCTTCAGCTCGGTCACCAACTTCCCAAAAACAGCAACTCCCTGCTCCCAAATCCACCACCTCCACCTCCCCTCTCACAACCTCACAGGCTCAGTCTCATTGTCTCTCCTCCCCCACCTCCCCACTCTCCATTCCCTCGACCTCTCCTTCAACTCCCAACTCCAGGTCCGTCCCCTCCCCTTTATTCTCCTCTCATCCCTCAAAAGGAACAACATTTTTGCCCTAATCCCTAATTTGTGAGGAAGGTGACAACCTGCGATCGAATGTGCCGGAATTTCTCATGCCTATTGATCAAATTAAAAGAACAGCAAGGATTAGAGCAGATCTCTTGCCTCCGAATCTTATTCACGCCGTACAAATGGACCCGGTCACTTTCTCACTGAGATTCTCCCGCCGGAGCACGGCCTTGGGCTCGCTGAAAGCGAGAAACAGAAGAGAGAATGAGAGAGGGAGAAGGAATGACTGGTTAATTTGGGGGAATTTAATGTGGGGGTGAGTTTTTGGTAATACACTGCCATGGTTGGGTTAAACCTAACCATAGTTGAGGGCTTTGAACGGAAACAATAACAGAGGGACTAATATCAATACATTAATGTAATTTGAGAGACTAATATCAAACTATAAAGATTTAGGGGACTAATATCAAAATAGTGATGATTGAAGGGACTAATATCGAAAAATCCATTAATTATATTATGGGTCATCTCCTCCGATAAGTTAACTATTACCACATATTTCTTAATTGTTTCCAACCAAGTCCTCTTTTTCCCCATTAACAATAATCTTCTCGCTCCTCCTAATTGTTGCATTTAGCGACCTCTATTGTACATGACCAAACCCATCTCAATTGATGCTCCCTCATATTATCCTCGATAGGAGCCTATGGGTGAACTAATTTCTTTTTTAGTGTATATCTACAAGACCAACATAACATTCTCATTTCCGCGACATTATAAACGGCATAATTAACAATCTTTATTAATTCTGACTGGGTTCTGACAATTAACAAATAAGCGACCGAAATAGTAGGAGTAGAGTTGCAAACCTCGCTCTTGGGCTTGTAGAGCTGACAAAGCCAATCAAATCTCTCGTCGGGGACATTAATCCGGGCCTCGTTAGGCTCAATGGTACAGAACGGGAAGTTCTCCGCAGGGATCGAGAGCTTCGTCAGTGTATTGAAGAGTGTGGACTTGCCAACATTTGGTAATCCAACCTAAATTAAACAACCATCAATTTACAAATAAACAAACATCATCAGCATCGATTAACTATCGTATCTTTATGAATCATTTTCAATTTTTTTGGGGGGAAATTGGGAGCTTACGATTCCGATCTTGAGGTGAGAGGAGAAACGGCCGAGGATTGGCCTCTCGGGCGCGGCTTCCTTCGATTTGGCGGCCTTGGGAGGCATCGAGAAGATCTAGGGTTTGAGAGGGAAAACCCTAAGCAGCGATTTGATATTTCTAGGGTTTTGGAATGGATAGCAGAAGCTTATATCTCGCTCTGATTCTCACTCTGCTACTATCTTGCGGCTGCTGGTCGCTCGCGATTCGCGTGAGATTTTAAGCAGACGATGGGAAGGGCGCATGTTACGCACGTGCGGTAATTTATTTTTTAATTTCATTTTTTCAAATCTTGCGGTTTTTGCTCCCACCAAATTGACCGTAGTATTTACTATAATTTTTTCTATAAAATGCAAGTTTATTTTACAATCCTAACTATAGAGTTACATACTAACAATGTATTTACAAATCTTGTTACACTATTTACGCCTATAACTCCATTTACATCCAATCAAATAGCCCCTACAAGAAGAAAAAGTTCTGTCGTTGATATATTGGATAATACCATTTGACTCTTTTTACAAACTTCTATTTAAATCTTGGTGACGTATTGATAACATGGCAAGACAAATTTGTCATTTCATTTTTTTTTTTGTTAATATAGTAATGTGGTGGCACTATAAACTTGGGCTTTCATTTATTTTTTTGGCTAATGTGGCAGGGTCAAGGCACCACCACGTTAATAAGATTTGACGAAGTTTATAAAAAGGTCGAAGGATGATGAGGTAAAGTTATGAATCTTCACTGATGGATTTCAAACAATTAATGTGAAAATTACGAGACTTATAATGTGACATGTTATTTTGATGAAATGGAATAGAAAGCTAGAACCAAGTATAAACAACAAAACTCCTAAGCTTTTGAGGTCACTATTTTGGGCTTTTCTTATACATTTTGGGAGAAATAACAGTTTAGATTTAGCAATGGCCTAGAGTGCGATGTAACCAATTGTGTTTGGGTAGATAACTAGAGAATGGAGAGGGAGGGAGAGTTATGGAACTAATTTGTATTTATTTAAAGTAAAAAATAAGAAGAGAATGGAGCAATTCAATTAAAATCCAACCCCTCTCCTCCCAATCCGTCCATTTTATGAGGGTTAAGAAAGTGAGGAAACTTGCTTATTTTTAACTCTCCTAATCCTTCCCCTTACTTACTAAAAAATATAAACAAATATAATTTTAGGATGACTAGCACGGTAATCTCCCCAACTCCTTCCCTCCCCTCTAAAAAAAAGCTATCCAAAATCCATCATAAATGTCTGTTTTCAGCTCGGATCTAGACGGACGTGAACCAATTCAAATCTCGCATCATGAACTAGATGGGTATATAGCACTTAAATATCTTATAGTTTCAGTCACTTTGCAGTTATATACTCTAATTTGTTTTTCATGGTTTTTTGGGTCAAATGTTCACAATTTTTGATGTAGTTGAATATTACAATTGCTCACTTATTCTCTCAAAAGCACAAATTACAAATTTTAATTCTAGGAAAGTGTGTCGAAAATGACTAGATCTTAGCTCCGTTGACCACGAGGACATCATTTGTTGTTGAAGTTGTTCTTTATCCTACAGTTTTGGAGTTGAAGGGAGCTCCATCAATGTGGAGCCCAACTCGTTGGAGAGGGATCGCCTTGTTGACAAGCTAAAGAGCCAAACTTTGAGGAAGACAAAGAATGCCAACATGAGATTGAAAATTAAGTGATTGAATGCATAAAACTCTTGGGTTGCAAGAGTTTAGCATGGCGGCGCGGGGATAACCTGTTGTTGGAGGCTGTGGTGCGGGAATAACCCAGGGCCATGGGGCCATGCCTATATATGGGTTGAACTAAAAAAAGAGAGCCTTGAAGTATTGATGAAAGGGGGTATTTATAGGCTTAGATTTATGCGCTACACTGAGTTTGCCCACACTCAGTTTGCTATAATGTGAAAGTTGTCAATCAGAATTTAATGTTGCGCAGTACCTTTTCAGACAACCATGCTCGGTTACAAAAGTTAAACAGTTTTGGACTCTTTTTGAGCCACTATACTTTCAAATATTGAGCATTTAATGTAGAGATTTGGTGATCTGACTTTCACTCTCTGCTAGGTCACGCTTAGTGATCTGACTTTCACTCTCTGTCCACGTAGAGTTTGGCTCACGCTGAGTATGGCTAACACTCAGTTGAGCTCACACCCATAACTGGTTCACGCAGAGTTTGGCTCACCCTGAGTTTGGCTCACGCTCAATTTAGGATAACGCCCAGTTGAGGTCACGCTCAATTAGGCCCACTCTCAGTTAGGCCCATGCTCAGTCTTAGGTCATGCCCAGTTAGGCTCGTGCTCAGTTAGACCCATGTTAAATTTAATGTGATTTTAGCATGTGTGACTTGGGCGTGGTTTGGTGGAGGTACAAGAAGGGAAGGTAAGGTAATGTAAGTTTCAATGAGGTGCAATGAGTGATATACCTTTTGTGGTTCTTGTTTGGTTGGAAAGGGAGTAAGAGGAGGTACATGACTTTTTAGTTCATTTTGCATCTTCTCTCTCCTCATTTTTGTGTCCCTTTAAATTGGAGAGATTTTATCTCTATCTTTACTTTCTAGTTCATTTTGAATTTTCTCTCTCCTCACATCACTTTACTCTACTTCACCTTACCCTCTAAAAACTCTCCACCAAAGAGGGTTTTAAATTTTATCTCTTACCTTACTATACTTCCCCTCCTATCAAACCAAGTCTTAGTATTTTGGGATTGCCTAACCTTAGACCATTTTTTGTGAACACCTTTGACTTTGTTGAGTCCATTGATAATGTCAAATGACTAAAATGTTCCTGGTAGGGCTCACAATTATGTTAATTGCAATTTGTACTTTTTGATCGCCTACAATGGTATTTATATACCCTAAGTTGTTTAAAATTGACATCTTAATGCTCTATATTATGCAAATGTAAGAATTTCACCCTGGATATTCTCATATGATAGTTAAAATGAAATAGCTTGTGGGTATTTTATTGGAACATTCATGTGAAAATTTTCACGTTTACTGTATTACTATGTCAATTTCAAACAAGTTAGGACATATAAAACAAGAGAGGGTATACAAGTGCAAAGCAAGTTTTCCCTCAAAAAATTGCAAAGCAAGTGAAATTAGAAGGTATTTAAGTGCTATTTAGCCTAAACCTTTTTAGTAACGGTTTTTTTAAAATTTATACTCTAGATAATTGCTACTTTACTTCAAATCTTATCTTCAATATAGCTACTTCTCTTTAGTATCATGAACATACCCATGAGTTAATTAATTAATCACATCAAATTTATAATTAGAAAGAGAGGAGAAGGTACAGGGATGGGCAAATTAGCATTCTCCTTTCTCTTTCTTAGTGATGGGGTACCTTGGCTAGGTACCTTGGCTAGGTCAATCCAAAATTAGAAATGATTTCCAAGGTTGATGTTAGAAATATAATTAACTTAAGGGAAAATTGCTTCTAGTCACCGAAATTAACCAAGCTTCTCTCTACAAGAAATAAATTCATAAGGGCATGTTTGGATTTCATAGGGGTAAGAAAAGTTAAGGAAAAAATAGGGGAGAGAAAAGAAGAGAAGTTAAGGTAGTTCTCTTCCCCTCCATTACACCCCAATCCAGGAGAGAATAATTTTTGTGTTGTTGGCAGTGAACTGAGGGGAACTCTTTAAACTAGCAAAACAAGGTGAATGTCTGCCATATCTTCCCTTCTCTTTTATTCACCCCAATCCAAATAGACCCAAAGTCTTTACCATCCTGGACTCTTATCCCCTTTCTAACACCCCCTTATTCCCACTTTTTATCATTAACCCTAAAATACTCTTAATTTATTATTTATAAAGAATCATCACAGCTTAGTAGCAGTGATGGCGACATCAAAATCAGTTGTTCAAAAGTGTAGCTCCACTCATTGCCAATCACCACGAAACCAGTGACCATAACGTCATGGAAGTTGAGAATGGCGAACATATGACTTGCAGCAAAACCACACCATACGACATGCCCTCAGTCGTGGCCATCACTGCGATCACAGAGGCCAATACCTTGGTTTCAACTAAAGATGGCAATTTCTTGGACATGAAAGGGCCGTCAAGGTCACGTTGGAATAGTTCCACCCTCCACCAGTGTTGAGGCCACGATCGAGTAACTCCGCCTCCGCTAGCATCAAGTCTAGGGTCGAGTACCTCTGCCCTCTGCAGCGCCGAGGCCACAGTCGAGGAAATTTTGTTGACCAAAAGACCGCTCTGATGCCAATTATTAGAAATTGATCAGATATTTCAACCTTTCCTTTATGATTTACCATAAAAACTATTAGCAAAATAACAAAACAATCTCAAAGAAAATTAGCACGCAATCACAAAAGATAGAATCCAAGATTTTCATGATTTGGCAATTTTCCTACGTCTATGGGAGAAGGGGAGGAATTTCTTTATTTTATCAATAAGAATAATTACAAGATCTCTCAAAACCCTTGCTTGCAAATCCTCACAAGAAATAGATTCTTTTCTTCTTCTTCTACTCCCTCTCTCTTAGTGGCTATAAAAACTGATGGATTAACCTCTGGACCCTAACCTAATGGGGGAATTCTCTATATAGAGTTCTAGGTGAGTATGACAAAAGCCCACCAAAAAATACTTCAAAAACTAAAAAAATGCAACTGAATCTTAATGGACAACGTGTGCCTACCGCATATTATCCAGCTACTAGACAGGGACAGCATGTGGTAGCCGCACACGGTCTAGTCCATAGACTATGGCGGTTTGTAATCACCGCACACTGTTACTGTTGCAGCTTTTCTCACTAGTCGTCTTTGCTCTATTGTTGTCGCTTCTTGCTGTCGCCGCTACTCCTTTCCTTTAGAGCCAATCACAACACATTCACCCTCCACCGAGTATCTTCGGCCTCCACTGACATCGAAACCTTGGTAGAATGACAACAAAGATGTCGATAATGCTTGCCAGAGGAAAGGAATGATTATATATGAGTGGACTTAACATTATATCATTTTGTTATTTGAATATGCAACTCTTCATTAATTTGTTGTCGAAAACATTTAGAACTTTAAGGAGTATGAGATGATATAATATAGCCTTATTACAAAACACAAAATGCAACACAGTCAGGGGATACTTTTTGGTTAAGTATCAATATTGATGGTGATAATGGGCTTTTACAAAGGGAACAAGAGTCCGGGGGGTTTAAAGACCTTTTGACCTTTTTTCTTGGAGAGGGAGACTTGGTTTTTCAAATTCAAGGGGGGTGTAAACAAATTTATCAAATATATATCAATTATATCTGAATTGAGGGTAGAAAAAGGTAAATGTGGGAGAGATAAGACATAAATTAGCAAATATCTAAATTCATAGAGAAAATTTGAAACAAAGATTTTTGGCAGTGGGGTAGAAACGAACCGAATTCAAATCGCATATCATAGTATTTGTACATGTATTTAGTTTATATTCAACTATTCAAATTTGTATTTGACTATTCAAATTTGTAGTTGAAATGAGTAGAAAATGTGTGTTTGAATTTGATTCGATTAGTATTCAAATATTCGACAACTATTCATGAATAATCATTAATAGTTTTCATGTAGTTTTTTTTCTAAATTATTCAATTCATATTGGTAGAAATTCAATAAATATTCATTACACTATCCCGGTCTTAAGATGCAACCAAACATGATACAACTAATGAATATGCAACCTAGTAATAAATGTAATATTCGCTAATTAAAAACTACTTATATGAGGCTATATGTGTAAAAAAACTTTTAGGATGCATAGAAAATATAATAACTAAAATTTATAGGCTAAAGTGCAATATATAAATAAATAGTTGATTGTGAAAATTGTTTCCACCTCCTAATTTTTACAACCCAAGCTGCCCTCTTTAATAAATATATTTATACGTCTTTACTTCCCTGGACTTTGATTCACCTATGTAATACCCCCTTGTTTCCACCACTATGTATGGTTAGTGATTACTATATTTTTTTTGCACTTTTCTACCCTCATTATCTATTTTATTGAATAAATATACTTGCTAATATCATTGTTTATTATAAGAAATAAAGAATTTATCAAATAAGATCTCAAAGCAGCCTAATATATACCTTCACTTGAAGCCTACTAGAAGCCTAGAGGAAACTAAGAAAAGTCTAAGAAAAATTAGAGTAAAAATGATCACGGTAGCTCATCATTGAAGGTGCTGTAACATGTTTCAACTAGAAGTGTGCAAGATAATTTTGTTTTATCTAGCTGTAAATCATATAATATTGTCTATCTTTCAATTATAAATCTAATGAATCAAGTTTGAGCCAAATCGGAGTTGTAGAACTCAAGATATGGTCATTTTAGTGAAATAGTGGCAAAACCGTAAGTCAGTTAGCTAACCGATTACTGCCCAACAGAATGCAATGAATGCCTAATTTTAATTTCTTAAAGCTTAAGATTAATCTAAGGGTTAACATTGGTTGTTTTAGGCTATAAATAAGGGTCGAGAGTGAGCGTGAGAGAGAGAAAATTTTATAAACTCCATTTTGAATAGGATATTTACTTTTAATTAAGAAGATCTTTCAAATTATAAACTTTCTATCTGCAATAAATAAAAAGGTTTTTTTCTCTTTTGTAATTTTCTTTCTTCTTCTCTTTTGAAGATGAAGATTTGCTTCACAAAGGACTAACATTTTCATTGTAATTTCTCATTTTCTTCATTTATTTTCTTATTTTAGAATTGCATATTTTAGAATTTTATTTCTTATTTTTATTTCATATTTTGTAGTATAGATTTATTACTTTATAATGCAGATTTTTTTATGTTTTGTAGTGCTGATTTATTTCCTTGCTCTTTTCTTTTATCCTTTATAGTGTAGATTTATTTTCTTGCTCTTTTATTTCATGCCTTGTAGTGTAAATTTTTTATTTGTAAATTTTTTATTTCTTTCTTTTCTTATTTTATAGTTTAGATTTATTTCCTTCTGTGCTTTGTAGTTTAGGTTCTAATTTCTTACTTTTAATTTCTAGTATGAGTAGCTAATCTCTTGTAGGATTTCAAGGAATAGATGAAACCAGTTTAATTTCCTTTTGATTTTCAAATTGCTCTCTTTTATGCTTAAAATGATCATGTTTAAGATAATCAACTAGATTTCTAATTGATAGAAAAAAATTTGATAAGAAAAAAGATTTGATAAGCTATACTTATCTTAATGGCTTGATAGCTTATATTTTTTTTCAATAATAGTTACTATCTAGTTATTTATTTCTTTTCATAAGTAATAATATTGCTTGAATACGTTTTGATAAGTTATGTTTTTTTAGTAACTTGATAGTTTATGCTTAATAATTCTAAGTAATATGATAATAAAAAGAGAGTAATTCTTAAATTGAAATTGAAGTTAACTAGTATATTCAATCCTAGATTCCTAGTCTTCTCACTTAATTTTCTTCATCTTTTTTTTATTACTTGTTCTTGTTTGATTTCCATTTTGAGTTTCTTTTATTTTATTCTTTCTCTTTCTCTCATTTTACCCTCTTGTTTTAGCCTTTTATTTTGTGACAACCCTAAACCCAAAACACACAACTAAACCCTACACTCCTTCATTTATTCCTACACATTTTAAGAACCTATTTAGGATTGTCTTTCTGATACACTCCTTCCCTGTGGATCGATATCTTAAATAGTATAACTTGATTATTATGCACTTGCAACTTAGCATATATTATTCACATCAATTAGCCCTACAACACCCCTAGATAATCATTTGTAACTAAAAAATTTACCCAGGCTTACTGCAATGACGACAACAAGAGAAATTGTTAAAAAGCATATCTCAACTCGCTGCCGATCAACGCGGAACTAATGGCGTTGACTTCATGGAGGTTCAGAATGGCTAAGGAACTAGTGCGAAACCATATAGCATTCCCTCATTTGTAACCATCACTGTGGATGCAGAGACGAGTGCCATGGTGTTAACTGAAGATGGCAAATTATTGGCATGAGAGGGCTATTGTTGGCCAATGTGTGGAACATTTTCGTGAACTCCAAGTACCTCCACTCTCCTCTCCGCAAGGACATGATCGAGTAACTCTGCCCTCTGCCAGCATCGAGGCAATGGTTGAGTACCTCTTCCCTCTACTGCTGTCGAGGCCACAGACAAGTAACTCCATCATCTGCCGGCATTGAGGCCACAGCTCAATACCTCTATCCTCAACCGAGTAATTTTACTCTCCCACAGTGTCAGAGCCTCTGCTAAAAGATAAAAGAGAGGCCAATGATGTCAACAAGAGGAAATGAGCAATTCAAAAACTCTGAAGCTCGACTATGTGCGGGCTTAATATTGTCTCCAAATATGTGGCATTTTTCTTAAATTTGTGGTAACAAAATTAGGAACATGAGACGATTGATGGGCTGCATATGAACCACAAGCTTTAACGCATTCGAGGGTATTTTCGAATTAAGCATAAATATGGGTAGGGCCAAGGGGGTTTTTTAAGGAGAAGAAGAGTTCACGGGGTAAAAAGCCTGACTTTTTTGTGCTTGGGAGGAAGGCTTGGTTTTTAAAAATCTAAGGGTTGGAAGCAATTTTCCCTACTTTATTAAACATAGCAAAAAAATACCTTATAGTTTCACTCTTGTAGCAAAAAATACCTAATGTTATGAAACATAGCAACAAAAAAAAGAACCTCAAGTTGGTAGCCACTTGAATATGACTAATGGTGTTTACAAAACATAAATGGATGATAATGCCCCTCACATGGAATTTGGATTAACCCCCAAACACCTTGAAAAATCTCGAATTCTCTGATGCCCTAACCTTGAGATCAAGTTGTCGTTGATGCCCTAACCTCTGCATCGTCGACATTCTCAATAGCCAAGCGAGTCCTTCTTAATCTCTGGGAGTTTGAAATTGGAGTGTTGGGCAATGCAACTAATGATGGCAACGAGGAGGACACTGAAAGTGATAGTGAAGACAATAAGGGTTATAAAGAAATTAATTTTGTGTAGGGAGGTGGGGGGGATTCAGTCCCTACAAGAGTTCCTGACTCTGATATGGAGTGTAGTGATGATTTACGTAGTTTGCACTATTCAAATGAGGAGGATAATGGCAATTCAAGACCTCAATGGCCTGAATTTAAAGAAGAAAGATTTAAATGAAACCAAACTTGAAATTGACATGCACTTCTCAGATCCAAAGGAGTTTAGGAACCTATTGAGATACCACACAATATTAGAAATATTTGATGTTGCATACAAGAAAAATGACGGGGCTAGAATCTCTGTTTTCTGCAAGAAAAAAGGTTGCCCTTGGAAATGTTGGGGTTTATGGAATTCAGACCACACTAAGTGGCAAATCAAGTCTCTAACAGATTCACATACTTGTGAGAGAGTTCTTGTGAATAAGCAAGCTACTTCTAATTGGCTTGCCAAATGTTATCTTTTGAAGATTAATGACAATCCAACTTGAAAGATTAATTCAAAGCAACCATCCTACATGAGCTTAAAAATTAAAGTGAAGGTATTCATTTCAAGCAACCATCCCACATGAGCTTAAAATTAAAGTGAATCATTATAAGGCTTATAGAGCAAGAAAGAAAGCAATTGAAATCATCAAAGATTTTTATAAAGAGCAATATTGGCTACTATGGGATTATGGTAATATCCTCTTAGATAGAAACCCTCATAATGTGGTTAGGGTGAAGACTACAAGGAGGAGGGATGGGGATATGAATACATTTTTTAAAAGATTTTTTATTGCTTATGAAGCTCAGGTTAGGGGATTCAAAAGTATGCATGTAACAGGGTTGGATGGATGCTGCATGTAACAGGGTTGGATGGATGCTTTCTAAAAGGGTCAGCTGGAGGAGTATTGCTAACTGCTGTGACGAGGGATGGAAACAATGAAATATTTCCTATAGTGTTTGGAGTTGTACAAAATGAATGTGAGGAGATATGGACTTGGTTTCTTGGGACTTTGTTAGAGGCTATTGGAGAGCAGAGATATCATAATTGGATTTTTCATAAGTAATAGGCACAAGGTAGCTTTTTTTATGATATTTACGTTTATATACATATATATATATTTTCATATGTTAGTCTATTTATATGGTTCTTTCGTCTTGTTTTGTAGAGTTTGTTGGAGGCTTTTAGGCTAGTTCTAGAGGCTGAAAATAGATTATGTGTGAGGCATTTGTGTGCCAACTTTAGAGAGAACTTTAAGGAGTGATAGCTTAGGAACCTATTGTGGGTTATAGCCAAATCATACACAATGCATGGACATGAAGAAACTATGGAGAAGTTGAACCAGTAGACATATGATTTGGTCAACAAGATTGATAAGTTGACGTGGACTAGATCTCACTTAACAGATTATTATTAATTGTGATTTCTTATGCAACACTATTCGTGAATCTTTCAATAAATTTATACTGGAAACAAGAGATAAACTAATTATTACTATGTTAGAAATGATAAGAAGATTGTTATAAAAAAGAATTGCAAATAAGAAACATATAGCTTCAACTTAGAATGGTGAGGTTTGTCCAAATATTGTAAAGAAGTTACAAGTTTTAGAAAGCACATCAAGAGCTGAGTGTATTGCTAAGCATTTTGGAGAACATAATATTAAAGTAGAGGAGGGGTTAGGTTATGTTACTATTAACTTACTTAACAGAACTTGCAATTTCAAAGTTCGGAACATTAGTAGTATAGCTTCTATTCATGCATTGCAATGTCTAAAGCTTGTAGGGGTTAATCCACTTGAAGTTTTGGATGATTGCTACAAGACGAACAGGTACAAAGAGGCTTATGGAGATAGTATAAATCCAATTCCAGATTATAGGCATCGGCCAAAGATTGGTTTTGAGAAAGTCTTGCATTCAAAATTAAAGAAGAGGGGAGGAAGACCAAGAAAGGAAAGGAGGAAGGCACCGAAGAGTTAAGAAATCATGATGCAACAAGAAGATGAGGGCAGTTAAATACTTGTTCAAAATGTAAAAAATCAAGACATACCTTGAGGAGTTGTCCTAATGGAAGAATTAATGTTTCAATACTTATTGAGTGGTTTGATGGATATGAGACATGACCAATTCGGGGGGTAGAGGGGGGGGGGGTGGGGGGTAGCTTAGTTTGTTAGCTCTTAATTAGGCCCTAATTATCTCTCAAATATAATTAACGCTTTATTAGAACTTGCTTCATTTGCTATTTATTAATGCTATTGCAAGTAATCTTTACTTCTGCTACATAGGACCAAAGTCTGAAAGGACAAGTTTCTACATAAGGAGCTTGCACGGTAGAAGCACAAACTGAAAACGTGATATCCCAAGATAGCATATCAAGCTTTTTAATCACAAGTTAGTTACCTTTATGTGCTAATTTTCTATTCTTTCCGTTTATGGTGCTAGAGAAAGCTCACATAAACAAACAATGCAAGTAAATTGCCCAACCATTGTTATTCATAGGAAAAGAACTCCTATAAAGAAGATCAATATGAGAATGGTTCCTTCAAGATACATGGATACATAAAAGCACGTAATACTTATATTTTAGATAACTTGATTATGCAATTGACAATCAACTATATACGCAATAACACCTCTGAATTTGATTGCAAATTGCCTCATTTGCTACACAAAGCAGAAAAAGTATAAAGGGTCCAAATGCTATCGCTGAAAGGGGGGTGGGTGGGGGTAGGGGGTGTAAGAATAATGGTGGTTTATTAGGGAAGGAGACACAAAGGATGCAAGGTAATAGTCCTTTCTACTCATCTCACTCCTCACAAACGACATCGCAAATTATGGGTCCATCACAAACAATCTAGCCAAGAACATTAGAATCAAATATTTTTTCTACAATCTCACATGCATTCATGAGGCAAAAGTTGCCTATTAGAAAACCCCTAACTCCAGTTGAAGCTCCCACACCAATTGTTTTCCCAAATTTAACTGGATTCGTAATGGCATCTTAGAAGAAGAATGAGAATGGTGAAGGAAGCAAGGGTGGAATTTAATCAAATGTTTGAAGCTAAGGAAGCACATTACCAGTCTTTTGTTTGGTTTTAATCATATTTTGCCATGTTGTAGCAAGTGTAAACTGTTTTGTAAACTCAGAATCTTTACTATGGTTGCTGATATGTACAAACAACTAGTATGAATGTTTCATTTTGGTATGAATATCCTATGGTTTGGTTGTATGATTTTTTTTGTATTTGGATGGTTATGTGGATTTTACCTAGATATATGTGTTATGTGATATATGTGTTGTGATACATGGATGTCCTATGGTCTTGCGTTTGATTTCTGACTTTTGAGCAATATTGATAGTGAATATAGTATTGCGCGCGCGCGTGTGTGTATGCATGAGCAAACTTGTTGTATTTCATATGGCCAAATTATGGCAAACTCAAGCAAAATTATAAGAATCAAATACAAGACAAATTATGTAATCTCAGGACAAATTATTGCACATTCAAGTATAATTATTGCAAAAATAAGCAAAATTACGATAAGCGTAAAAATTATTCATTTCTTCATAAAATACTCAATTACACATAGTAGTCATAAGAGAAAGTTCCACATTACAACACCATACAAGTTCAATTAATTTTAATCACTATCACACCACAAAATACCAAATTAAAATACCAAAGATAAAAATAAAAATAAAAATCTTCATTTTTTCCCTCTTTCTCTCTCAAATATACCTTATATTTTCTCAAGTCTCTTTCTCTATCTCTTAGATTATCTTCATCCTCCAATAACTTGTTCTCCCTAGTCTTCAATTTTAACTTTTTATCTTTCAATTTCTCCTCTAAAGTCCTTTAAGTTTCTCCAATTCTTAAGCTCTTCTCTACCAATTAACATCTTTTTCATTTGGGGAGGGAATGGTTTATCCTTCTATTCAAAAATTTTACACTTGGAGGCATCTCGTTAATTTGGCAACTAAAGAATCGATGCCTATATTTTTTAGTTGTTCGATCCGTTTCCATCAACGAAATAGACTAACAATATTATACTCTACTGTCCTTCTCTTCATAAAGAATTTAGCTTGTTGACCCACTCGAAGCTCTAGACGAAGAAGACTTCATTTCCTACAATCGGTAAAAGATAAAGAGGGGGCATGAGAACCTAGAAAAGATACAGAGGAAGAAAAAAAATTTTGTAAAGGATAAAGATGAAGAAGAAGAAGAAAAATCTGTAAAGGAGATAAAAGAAGAAGAAAAATAAAGAAAGAAGATGATGAAAACAATTTAATTTAGAGAGAGGGGTAAGTAAAGTAGCAAATACTACATTGTATGAGGGTAAAGAGCATTTAATTTTGCCACATGATGAGCACAAGGGAATATTCTAGCAGCTAGTTAACAAAGGGTAGTAATTTGCACAATTTTACTAACTTAGAGTATTTTTTTGTTACAAGAGTGAAACTATAGGGTGTATAAGTGCTAGTTAGTCTTAAACAAATGAATCAAGTATACGTATAGTTAACTTCTATTCGTTTATAAATTAAATATAAAAACTATTCATTTATTGTTAAATAAACTATCAAATTAAATATAATTAAATACTTAAGCGAATAAATACTCAACTATTTGTTAAATATTTTGTTCATTTCCACCTCTACTTGGCAGCATGATATGCAAAAGAAAAAACGTTGATTAGAAAAACATAAGTAGCTGACATTTCATTGCCCAAAAAAGAACCTTCTTTCTCGCGCCCAGATCACATCTCGATCAAAATCCAAACCAAGCCATGGCGACGTGATCTAGGCAAATGGAGGCAAATAAAAAATAGAGAATTTTCCATAAAAAAGAGAGATGGAGGAGATGGAAGCGTGCAGAAATGGCGAGATTTGGTCCTTCGAGACGACGGCGAACGCGTCGCCGTCAACATCTAACGGCGTCATATTGGGACTTGACGGCGGAACGACGTCCACCGTCTGCGTTTGCATTCCTGCTTCAATCGAATCGACGTCCTCCGTTAAAGTCCCCATTCTCTCTAGCGCCGTCGCTGGATGCACCAATCGCAATTCCGTTGGCGGTATAAAAACGAGATCTTGTCTTTGTTTGGAATTAATTCGAACAGTTTATGTGCATTTTTTAAGCTATTTGATTTGGTATCTAATCGTGTCATCATTGTCATTGTTATCTAAGTCTCAGAGATTTGGTTACAAACATATGAGTTATTTGGGCTTTAATAACCCAAAGTTTTGCCCCTTTTCGAACTTTTGGTACCCGGGAGTTCGATTTTGCAATTTGATACCGCCAATGTGCAAAGAAAGCTGATGTTAATTTTGTTCAAGAATATCAATGTAGAAAGGTGGATACAAAGCAAATTTCTTACCGAAACTTAGTTTTTTGTGTTTGGGAAAAGTGAGGACAAAATTAGGGCTTTGGGTATTACATTGTCGAATTAATATCAATTTGAAAAGTTTGGGCTATCAAATTGTCAAAGTAGAACTTCAGTGCAAGTAATCTAATCTCAAAGATGATGATATACACAAAGGGATATGTCCCTTAATTGACTTTCACATTTTGGGTATTGAATGTCTAGTGAATTGGGTTTTTTTTGTTGTCATCGTTGTTTTCTTGGATTATTGGCGCTATTCTACCCTAAAGTTTCACCCTTTTGTGATCTGTGATATTCTGAAGTTATGTTTTAACACTTTGATACCCCAAGGTTTTTAAATTGACATTAATTTGACGATTTGATACCCCAAGGCCCTGACTTAGTTCCTCACTTTGAACTCAAATGACTGAAGTTTGGTAAGAAACTTTGCTTCTCATATACTTTTCTGTATCGATATTCTTGAACAAAATTAACGTCAATTTTTTGTGTACTTCGGGGTATCAAGTTGTCAAAATGCAACTTCAGAGTATCGAGTTTAAAAAAGGTGGAGACTACAGTGCAAACAAACTTTTTTCTGTAGATGGCAGTTAATTCTTTTTGGGTTTGGGTTCGACTGTTTCATTATCTTCATTGCCATCTAAGCCTCGGAGATGTACTTATAAATATATTCACATGGATATAGGGATATTTAAACACTTTTAGTTCTAGTTTCACATAGGTGCAGGATTGTGTTTGAGGTTATTGGTCACAGAAGATAACCACCTTCCCTCGTATGATCATGTATCCTGCTATTGGTTTTAAGAAATTCTTGAAGACCATCTTTGATGCATTCTGGGTGGTTCAAACTTCTTTTTCAAATGTGTAATTTGTAAATGAACATCTTAAGTACCCAGAGTGCATCAGGGATGTATACTTTCTTTGATGTTAGAGAAAGTTATGTGTACTTTTCTTAAGTCGATCCACTTATAATAACAGAACTGAAAATTCTGCTGATTTAAAAAAATGGCATTAGCTTGGGAGCATGTTTGGTAAATGGTCAAAGTGTCTTATAAGTCACATTTGTGGCTTATATCATTATACGCCACTTTGAGATGTTTGGCAAATGTCTGTGGCCTATAATCCACCAAAAAACAAGCTAGGGTACTGTGGACTATAAGCCATGACATTTGACCAAGTAAAAGACAATCATACCCCTCATGATTTCACAAAATTCAAGGCAAATAACTCACCACCAACCCCATTTCCTTTTTGGGTCATCATAATCCACCCATTTGCCAAACACTCTAATATTGACAACGGATTATAATCCACTAAATTTACCAAACACTCTAGATTATAATCCACTTGGATTATAATCCATTTGTGGATTATAATCCAAGTGGATTGTAATCCAAAGTTCCCAAACATGCTCTTGATTCTGTGAAGATTAGATCCCTATTTTATCTTCTATTGATGAGTATAACATTAAACGGGTTTCGTTTTTGTTATGTTAAGCAGAAACTGCAGTAAGGGAGGCCTTGGAGAAAGTTATGGCTCAAGCCCTTTCAGAAGCAGGTGCTAACCGGTCTGTTGTTAAAGCAGTTTGCTTATCTTTGTCCGGTGTTAATCAGCCCTCAGATCAACAGAGAGTACAGGGATGGTTCAGGTCTCTACCATAATTCTTTTTCCCACAAATTCATTTCAGTTTAAAATTTTCAACCTTAGGCTTGAGTATAGACATGCATATTAGTATGATGATTTTACAATTATTTCAGGTCATATATTTCTGCTATTGCATGTGTTCCATCCTGTTGATTAAAATGATCTGAGTTCCTGCTTTTTGTAATTATAAGTTTTGTTTCAACACTCTATAGATAACGGTAATCGGAAAGTTTAAATGTGTATAAGTTCCCAGTATAAAAGCACTATGATTTTTACTCTATATTAAGTTCAATATGTGGATAAATGCACATGGAATCTTACGGGGTAGCATAATGGATTTCCATGTTTTAGAATTGTAATTTGTTACCGCTGGATATTAGTGGCTGGCTGTATACTTTTGAGCATTGATTATGCAAAATTTAGAGTTCAAATGGATCAATGGATAGTTATTTCCTGTAATGGCTATCCAAGTTATTCACATACTCGCATTTCACATTGTTGATTGTTTTTTTCACTGACCATGATGATGACATCTACCAAGATCAGAGACTTGGATTTCACCCATGATAACTATTGGGTACAAATAAAGCTATTGACAAATGATGTTAATCTATCTTATGATGCTAGCTTCAGAACATTTAAAATATTCAACAAAGTTGATGTCAAAATTCCTTCTTCTTTAGATATGGCAAATAAATGAAATTGGATTACTGGAGATAATACTTTTAATTGTAAATAAGGGAAAGAAGAATCACTTTGTTCTGCTTCTTCCATATAAAGGGGTGGGGGGGGGGGTGGGGGGGGGGGAGGTGAAAAGATTGCATGATTTCTCATTTCTCATATTTAACAATCTTGTTTGCTTTATCAGATGCAAAACAACATTTTGTAATAATGCAGCATCAGTAAGGTAGCAAATAGCTATGAGCTCAAACTCTTTTTTCAGTGACCTTATCTACCTTACTTCATGCCAATATGCTGTTGCATGTTTGCACTGGCACATTACTTGTAGTTGTTTCCTTTCCTTACAAGGAGAATTCACACATATTAAGTGACAGAACAGAAAATAATAGAGAAGCTTCTGGAAGATGAAGGGATGAAGACGCACATCTTTTTTATCTTTTTTTCTATTGCTTTATTGTGGAGAGAGGAGAGCGTGGGAGGAGGGTATGGAAGAGTACTATTGCACATTCCAAATTAGTTTTGGTTTTATAATTCATTTTATTTCCCTAGCTCAATCATTTTATAATTATAATGTCAATTAATATGCTCTGCCCATTTCTTAGTGTATGTAAATCATTCAGTGTACTGCTCTCTTTACAGAGACATATTTCCAAGCCATGTTAAGTTGTTTGTGGAAAATGATGCGGTGGCAGCATTGGCTAGTGGGACAATGGGCAAACTCCATGGCTGTGTATTGATTGTTGGCACTGGTTCCATAGCTTATGGGTTCACTAAAGATGGAAGGGAAGCTAGAGCTGCTGGTGCTGGACCTGTTTTAGGGGACTGGGGCAGGTTAGTGTTTATATTTCTCAATATCGTAATCTCGAGTGTTGGAATTTTTTCGTAGAAGCCACCTTAAAAATAGGATCATTATACATAAACCACCTTTCATTTTCAATTTATATGTAAACCACCTTTAAAGTGAGTTTTTGTTCCAATCAACCACATTCCAATCAAGATTTTTACTGAAAACCCAAAAATACCATTAAAACTCATATTCAAGACACATGACTCACTTTGTTAGTGTTTATGTCTAATTAGAATACGAGTCATGTATCATTAATGTGCATTTTTTAAGGTTATGTTTGGTTCTTTAGTGAAAATTTGACTAGGAGGTGGCTGATTTGAACAAAAACCCGCTTTAAAGATGGTTTACGTATAAATTGAAAATGAAAGGTGGTTTCTGTGTAATGGTCCCTTTTTCAGGTGGTTTCCAGGAATAAATCCTTAATTTTAAGTGTCTTCTAGTTGTAGTGTGTTTAATCGGAAGAGTTGCAGCTAATTGATGGTGTCAGTCAATAAATTACTGTTGATTGGGGGGGGGGGGTTCAACGTTTTGTGATAGTATATTTGTAATTTGATTTCAACCTGCATATTTGCTAGAACGTGCATAGATGATCTAATTCATATGCTCTATCAGAAGTAAGCTGCTGGTGATTAAATTATTGTTGGTGGGGACTTTCCTGACAGTATACATATGTAAGTTGATTTCAACATGCATATATGCTAGAATGTGTATAAATGATCTAATTCATATGCTCTATCAGAAGGAAGAAAGCCTACTAATATTATTAGTAAAACATATTTAACAGAAGTTAATCTTGGACAGCTTAAATAAGTGATTATATATCTTGTCGGAGAAAATGCCCCAACTTAGGTGGTTATATTCATTTGGTGTCTCTTGACTTTATTGTTGCCTCTCACCCCTTCAGACTTATATTTGATCAGTGCGTTGTCCATTTAAGTTTGCTACTAGTTGATGAAACTAATTTCATCAAGGAAGTTAGGCACATAACTTTTGCAAGAACCAAATAAAAAGACCACGTAGTAACTTTTTGGTATAATTGTTTATGACATTCACTGTTATAAATAGTGGCAAATAGCGTCGCAATAATGGCACTAATAGCGTTAACGGCCCCTTCAGCAATGATATCGCTCAATAGCGGTGACATTTTGCGGAACATGCACTTTCCGCTCGCAAAGGCGGCCAATAGCGTGCCATAGTAGTGAATAGCGGGCTATTGCAGGTAAAATCCGCTTTTTGACCGCTATTTAAAAGTGATTTCAAGTTTATTTTTTTAATTAAACCTGACCAGCACGAACAAGACTTGATGTTTTAAGTCATTACCAATTGTGGTCTTTTTTCTCTCTTGAGTCTCCCTCTCGCGATCCAACTCTAAAAAAAACCCTAGCCCCCAAAAAGGTCGCTGCCTCCCACCAGATCCCGCCACCTCCCGCGTCTTTCGGCATCTCTCTATCGCCTCTCATAACCTCAGACACCTCCCTCAGCACATCCTCTCACCGCCACAGCACCTCCTCCCATCTCCTTTTGTTGTGAGCTCCTCCTATTGCAGCCCTCTCACCGCTCACTAGGGGTGGAATCGAATCGAATTTGAACAAATAGTGCAAGGTTCAAATTCGAGTTCGGTTCATATGGTGTTGTTTGTGTTCGTATTCGAATTCGACTTGAATACTAGTATAAATTCGAATTCGCTTCGTTTATTTATATAGATGTTCGAAAAAAATTCGCGAATATTCGATTAGCATTATTCTACAGCTTTGATTTCGAATTATTCGTCAAATATCCGATATGTATTCGCCAATTATTCGAAAATCACAAAAGATAAATATAATCAGTAAACAAATTGTAATTGGTATATTCTGCCAAACAAAATACAATAGAGCAGTGTAATATTTTTATACTCAAAATTTACAAACACAGTAATATCTTCTACAATATAAAACATAGCACATAATTAGAAAAACATTCCTATAAAATAAAGCAAGAAAAACATAGTTTCATAAGCTTAGCATGCCTAAAATCCTTGACACAACTACAACAATATACCAACATACCCAGTAGATCAGTATCACATTACCACTTACATAGGAAACAAAAGGGTTCTCTAAAGTGAAATTTGCTACACATCAAGATCTTAACTCATACATAAACAAGTTTTTAAACTTTCTAAAAGCACATTGAAGAACAAAGTGTTTCTCTAAGACTCCAGGTTCGCACAGTTTGCTATTTTGGCCCTCATACAATGCTCTTTGTCGATCGGATCCTGAAAATTGAAACCAATCACATGAAAACAAAAAGGAAATAAATAATTAAAAGAGATTGTCAACTTCAAATTGCACAAGTCTAATTGAGAAAATTACTCAGAGAATTCACACATGGAAGACAAAAAAATGACTTATTCTAAAAAGTTGCAGCCAATAAAAAGTTTTTTGGATTAATAAATAGATATTAGTACAAATTTTTATGGAAAGATTGATTTCCTGAAAATAGCTATTCTTGTTTTCTATCTTGAAGCACCTTTATTGCTTATAAATAACTGGTGCTGTATGGTTCTAGGGGTTATTGTGGTTGACTCCTCATACTTTTGGATTTTGTACTTATCTGTTCATCAAAATAAGGTACGGTAAGAGCATAAAGCTCTATGAAAGGTTTTGCAAAAATTTTCAGATGTTATGCACATACATATTTTGCCATGCAAGTTAATGCTAAAGTACTGGATAAATGAACTAATCAACCCAAACACAAGATGAGCAAGGCTTATTGGTTGGCAGGAAACCAACTTGTAGCCATTTAGTTTTTGGTCTTGTAACAAAGGAGCATACTGTCCCCTCAAATTTCTCTTAAACTAAGTGAACAGAGTATTGGAGAATGAGAAAATGATATCAAATATTCAAGAGTAAGTGCAGACGGAGGCACAGATAAGGCTGCAGCTTCATAAGACCAGTGAGATGAAGGAATGAGCCAAAGCAACTCATCATAACACTATGTGGTCTTGTTCTCATCAAACTGTAAAAATAAATGACTCAAACATATAATTATACCTGAACTTAACATTCTGGTAAGGTAATCTCAACTTATCTTATCTCATCTTCAACCTGTAATTATACAAATTAACACAACATCAATAAATTTTTATAAACTCTAATCTTTGCATTGAATTCAAATAAATCATTGAATTCAAATAAATCATTACCTTCTTTTTCTTTATACCATGAACTTTTCGAGTCCAATCCCCTCCACATATCAATGCTTCAACTGTTTTTGGATCTAAAGATGCTCGATACGTATCAATTACCCTCCCTCCAGCACTAAATGTAGACTCCGATGCCACCGTAGAAATAGGAACAGCAAGAATATCAGCAGCCATTCTTGACAAGACACGATACTTCAATTGATTGGTTTTCCACCAATTCAAAGCACTAAAATGATAATTTTCTGCTTCACCACATATATATACATGCTCCTCCAATTATGTTTCTAACTCTGATTTGGTTGCAGGTATACTATCTTTCGTTCTCACCATTTTCAAAATATCGCTCCAGTTTGAACTTAAAGATGATAATGAGGAGTTTGTAACACTTGAAGCACCCATAGAACCTTTTCCATTCAGAGAGCTATTATCCTCATTATTTGCATTATGAAAAGCAACATACTCATCAAATAGCTCTTACAAGGCATCCTTAACTTTCTGTATATTGTGGATAACAAATTTCAACCGCACCCATTTTTGGTCTAGGATCCATAACAGAAGCTATTGCCATTAACAAATTGCATTCTCCCCAATATTTTTCAAAATTTTCTTTCCTTTTTTTAGCCATTTGCCGAATAGTGAAACCATTATCTAGCAGCAACTTATCTATAACTTCTTTAATCCTATAGACTTCAATGAGATATAAATTAGAAGTAGGATAGTCACTACCGGAGATAAGATTCGTTACCGCATGAAAGATGGTCAACAACTTGCAAATTTTCTCCACTTTATCCCATTCTTCAAGTTCTGGCATGCAATCATAATTGGACTCCCTTTCCTTGTGCATTGGAAATGCATCTTTAAACTTCAAGGCAGTGATCAACATCAAGTATGTTGAATTCCACTGAGTGGGCACATCGATAATCAACTTCTTTTCTCTTAACTGCAACTGTTAAACAAAAATATATACATAAATATATTATTAGACTTTCACATAAAAAATATATACTTTAACACTTCTTATAATAAATTTGGTATACCTGTTGCACAATAGCAGAAAATGTTCTGAGCATCGCTTCACTGTGATTGATGAACTTGATGCTTTCCCGCACATTCTCAATTGTTGATGCAATTACACTTATCCCATCTTGGACAAGAAGATTGAGAATATGAACACAACGTCTCACTTGAAATAATTTTCCATCACAAACCAATTTCTCATTTCTAGATAGGGCAGTCTTCAAAGTTCTTAAACAAACATCATTATAGGATGCATTATCCACAGAATAGTAAATACTTGATTTTCTATTCCCCAATCTTTGAAGCATATATGCATAGCATCTGCAATGTCAATACCACGTCGAGGAGGAGCCACATGCACAAAACTAAGAACTGATTTTTGTAAGTTCCAATCCTGATCAACAACATGCCCAGTAATTACTATGTATTTTTATTTTTTGATTTTCTGATTTCCAAAGATCGGTGGTTAATCTAACTCTATCCATGTTTTAAAGTAGCTCCTCATCTTATTCTTTTCGCTTTCAAAGATTGTCATGCAATCTTCCTTCAAAGATTTTTTTTGTTATATTTTATCCATCGATGTTATGAGATTATTATCATCATCAATGACGTAGGAATATGTATATGCATGTTTCACTTCAGATACCTTTTTTTGGGGACTTATATTTCTGTCTTGAATCTCCTTATACTGAAGAAAACATAGATGTGTACCTTGTGCAGTGGATATGGGATTGCTGCACAGGCATTGACAGCAGTAATCAGGGCTCATGATGGACGTGGGCCACAAACAAGTCTGACGAAGAACATTCTCAATATGCTTGGGCTTTCTTCGCCCGATGAACTAATCGGGTATCTCATTATTTTCACTTGTATATTCTTCATTGATGGCGATTCTTGACATATCTTAGTGGGACATGGAAACATTTCTGTAACAACTATCTCGTGATTTGAAAATATATTCGAAGGAAGGATATACACTCTGCTTGCGATTCTATTGCCAGTTACATGGTTGTTTGCTTAATTAACTTTTTATATTGCAAGTTGAGCAGAACTCGTGATCTTTGTTTCTAATAGCCAATTAGTCTTCCCCTCCAGAATGCACTTGAAAATAAGCTTTAAAACATTGTGAAATCCATGCATTAGGTAAGAGATCTGGCTGGTTATCAATAATGGATTTATAGCTTTTGATAGTTACAACTGCAGTTTTGACCACAAAAAGAAAAGAGGAAAATTATAATTGTCACAGAATATTGGAAAATTAACGACTTGTGCCACAACATATATTTGATAGAACAGACTGGATCTAAGCGAATGATTTCCCGCTTTGCTTGGCCTATCTGCTATGACAGTGTGCAACAATGCTTTTACTCTGGAGCTGTGTTACCTGGATACTTCTATCATGAAGCTGTTCCCGTACCGGACACGTTCCGATCATCTACACTCCTTGGACACTTCTACCATCTATATCATACTCATACCGGACGGACACCCCTTGGACACCTCCTTGAATATATGCATGCATTTATTCAGACATGTCCTTAGTTATATAATACATGTTTAAATTTAAAACACTCATTATACACTTCTTGGATGTTTATCCTACAGTTCACATAACTTCCTGAAACCCATTGGATTTAGGTCATGTTTGTTTCAGTCCGTACTCAGTCCAGACTAATGATTTTAAAGGTCGTTTGGGTATTAGTTTAAAAAAAACGAAGGGTTTCCCAATTTATAATCTACATAATAAAGGAATATAAAAATGTCAGAAGTTTATTTTTATAATATGGAATGGAAAAATATTATTGATCTAATATGAGTTATTAATTTCAATATATGCATACCACTGTGACCCCGTGCCTGACATTTTCCAAACTTCCCGTGTGTTGTACCTGTATCCGCACCCTTGTCCATGCAACATAGCTCTGGAGAAATTTAAATTCTGACTTCATTGACTCTATATATGATGCAGTGTTACAATGAAATACGAAATACGAAATACGAGTCCTTTTACTTACAGACTAATCCTTTTTGTGTCCACTAGTCTCTTTGATCTAGAAGTTTATAGAAATTGGATAATGATCTGTTTCATTTGATGATAAGGATAACAAAGATATAGAATTAATTTATTCATACTCCTCTGCTATACATAGTCTGTCTCCATTACTCCTCAGACAGTTACTTTTCACTTTGTTGACTTTATATTATGTGGTATTACAATGAAATCATATACATATTGTATAGAAATAGGATAATGATCTGTTTCATTTGAGGCTAAGGATGACATCAATCAATGATATAGAAAATAATTTTTCCCATTTTTGGACCTATATCTTACCTTTTAGCTGAGTTTTTGACAAAATCATGTATCTAGGTTATAGAAAGCGCTAGGCGGCTTAGGCGCTGGCTAGATAGGTGCCTAGGTGATTTTTTTTATGTTATAATAATGGATAATAACTGCCAATGTTATAGAAAACGCTAGACACTGCTAGGCGCTAGACTGGCGCCTAGAGCCTAGGCCCTAGGTGCCTAAGTGGATGCCTTTCTTTGTTTAAGTGGTGGTGGAGGTTTCTGGAAGTCGGAGGAGGTGGAGGAGATGTGCATAGTTAGTGGAGGAGGCCGGAGGAGTTCGAAGGAGGTTGGAGGACATGGAGGCTAGAGTGGAGGAAATATCGACCAAAATCTAAGCGGTGCAATTCCCATAAGCAGGCTACGCTCCCTAAGTGCTCCCAAGACCTAGGTGGCCCGCCTAGGTACTGCCTAAGCCTAGGTGAGTGCCTAGGCGCTAGATTTTTAAAACATTGCTAGATGTGATACTTTTATATTGATGATCTGTGCTAAATGGCTGTCTTGTCTCTTCTTGACACAGCTTTCTGTTGATTGAAACACAGTAATGTTACTTTTTCTTATAAGGAATAACACATGGCTGAATAACATGCCTTTTGACTGCTTGAGATTCTATAAGGCTACAAACGCTTTGTATGTTTGACTCAAAAGAATTTGCTTAAGCATATTTTCCTCTTGTATTGCGTAGGTGGACTTACGCAGACTCCTCCTGGGCTCGTATAGCTGCACTTGTCCCTGTTGTTGTGTCTTCTGCTAAAGGTGGCGACGAAGTTGCCAACAAGATACTGCATAATTCTGTCCAGGAGTTGGCTGATAGTGTTAAAGCTGTTGTCCAGAGACTTGAATTGTGTGGTAAAGGTAAACTGCCACCAAACTATGATTATTCAAAGGGCAAAACAAAACTTCAGTGAAGATCCCTCATGTATTACTCAAGTATCATTTGACTCATTTATATTTGGAAGCCATTAGTTAGGTCCCTAATGCTACCTCCGTCATTGGCCTAGTCCTTTTTGCAAACTTACTGTTGAATCTTGCTGATGTGTAAGCGATGTGGTAGACTAACTTGTAATTTCACTAATTTTTTGTTGACTGGGTACCCTCCACGTTATTGGCACATCAGCAAAATTTAACGAAAGTTTGTAAAAAGGCACAGGATGATGACCTAGATAAGAGTACGGGCTCTCACGGTCACGGATGACTTACAAATGTAAACGAACTTGATGAATTTTTTTTAATTGAGGAACTTGATATTGGCTAATACACGAGGGACTTCTATTGGAGTTTTCCTATTCAAAAAGTGCTCATTGTTTACTGTTCGAGAACTAAGATTTTAGTTCTTTGTAGATTCTCGCACAAGTATTTGTCAATCTGGCTTTATAATCAAACTAGGTAAGCTCATATAAACACAGAAATATATCCGAGTTTCAGATGGAAAGAAATCGTTCCCGCTTGTTATGGTCGGAGGCGTTCTTAGTGAGAGCTGGGACATAGGAAAGGAAGTCATAAACCTCGTTTCCAAGGTCTATCCAGGTGTTCATCCTATTCGACCTCAGGTGGGTAAATTTCACTAGTTTGAGTCATAACCATGAAAAATTTTCAACCATGAGCTTAATAAACTCTGCATTAAATATATGTAATTGAAATTCCCATTCATGGGACTCATTGATAAGTGAACTACAGTAGAACATAGATGGAGCTGTCATTGTTAAAAGTCAGGTTCTATATATCTGCACTTTTATCATTTTTGTCAATTTTCATTAAAGGCTACTATATTAAATCTGTAAGCATTTGAGAAGGCTTCAAGTATAGCGGACACTTTAGAATTTGAGCGTGATGAATGTTGAGTGACTAACGAGGCCAGTAGGATGAATTTAGTTGCTATTCTAAACGAGATCCAACAACAAACCTGTTTTTCCTTATTTCCCCCCTTTTTTCGTAATATTTTTAAGTTTTCAGTTAATGATCGTTTAGTTGTTTCCTTTTTTACTGAGTTACAGGTGGAACCTGCTGTTGGTGCAGCATTGGTAGCTTGGAGCCGATATGTAAAATAATCTAAAAGGTAAAAGTGGCAGCTAACATTAGACCCTGATGAGGGAAAAGATATCTTACTTTGTACAATAACACCGACTCAAAATTGGGTATAGTGGAAAGTGACTGAGCTATTATCAGATTGATGCACTGGTAGTGGAATTTAGGCTGTAATCGGGGTCATGGTTCATGAGTTCGAGATTTGGACCAGCTTCTAGAAACCAATGATCTTACAAGATGTAAAAGAAAAAAGTAAAAAGGTCTCGTTCATTTTGTCGCTAGCTTTTCCGAGGTATGTGGCTGAAAGAAGATGTCATTTGTGCAGATTTTTGTGTAGCTGATATTCGTGTAACTATTGAGCTGTACGCATAATGCCAGACCTTGGCGCCACATTCAAGTACAATTCAATGTTATTTGTTCTTTCAGAGTTCTAATTATATATCGGATTGCTGCTGCTATTTTTGAATAGAAATTGTGTGATAATGCCTGTCAACCATAGATGTCTATACTGCTCAAGAGTGTACTTTGATTTTTGAGTTATCTCATTCACTACTCCTTCATATTATGTAGAATCTCAATAAATCAAGCAATAAATCTAAATGTGATGCATTGTCTGATAGTTAGCTTCACAATG
>JBAKGM010000365.1:35066793-35088286 GCA_037177215.1 Asparagus racemosus | reverse complement strand
CGGAGTAAGTGAACTCCGACGAAAAATTGGGCCTTATTGTCTCTTTTGGCCAATTATAAGGCCTTAATGTAGTCGGAACTATTTAAAATGCTCTATTGTCATATAGGGTCTATTTAAAATGCCAATTTGGTATTTTAGCCCCCTTTGGTGTTTCTTTCAAGTTGCATAGATCTACGTAGCACCACTATCTAGTACTTCTAGGATTGAGTAAACACTTCTAGAAGAATAAGTTTATTCTATACAAACCTCATTTTGTAGCCCTTTAAATTAAATAATACCTGGTTATCGCAGTTTTGTGGCTCCTGAATTAAAAATTGTACCTCTTTATTAACTTGGTATACCTTTTTATAGCAGTTCCCTTTAGTGTTTGTGTTTACTTGGCACAAACCTATGAAACTCCATCAATTAGTACTTCTAAATATGTGTAAAAATTGATTAGACCATAAAAACGAAGGTCAATGCACTTAGGATTGTTGACGTATGAATACATATCAATGCACTTAAGAACATGATCATATGAAAATTGATAGTGGCATAATATCAAACACCTCATCTACAGTCTAACTATTCTAACATTAACTAACAACCTCCCAAACTTCTTCAACCAACCATGAATGGTGGAGGGAGTGACAGAGCAAGAAGAGGGATGATGAAAAAAGAAGAACTGAAAGACCAAGGAAAATCTTTGCTGATGAAGTTGCAAGGAAACATCTTTAAGAATGAAGTTGCAAGTTGGAGGCGGAGGGAAGCAGACATGAATGATCCTTTCGAGAGATCTAAGACCGATTTTGGGGAAATCGGCTTTGATTTAGAGGTTAAGGGCATTTTGCACATTTTTGAAAAATATTATTTACAAATACAAAGTACATTGGAAAATGTGTTTAAAAGTAAATGGGTAGGGACATAATGGGTGTCTAGGTATAGATGAAACTTAGTAGGTTTTTGGATAAATGGGAGTCATATTTTTTGCCTAAAAGCAAAAACCTCATATTGGGCTGAAATTTTGAGTTTATGTGAAGAATGAAAATATTCAGAAACCGTGCCCACAAACTTCTCACAAGTATATGAACAATAATTCCACTAGGCCAATTTTTAGATTGGTCAAATTTCTGATATCTCCTAATATTTTAGAGTTATAGAGATGAACTGCAGCTAAGTATTGTTCATCCAAGTTATTTTTAATATTATAGTAAAATATAACTATTTAAAAAAGTATACATCTTCTAGAAAAATGTAGGTTACTTATCTCTGGTGATAACATGTTAACTTAAGTCGCTTACAAAAATTAAGTACAATATGGTTTAACATGCTCAATAAGGCAACTGATCATTACATTTTATTACATTTTTATTTTATTAAATAAATATTCTAGCTAATATCATGTGTTTTTACATAAAATAAAGAACTTGACAAATAAAAGCTCAAATAAAAATTATTTCGAGCCTAAAAGATCTCTAATTGAAGCCCAAAATGCCTTAAGTCTAAAGCCCACGACCAAGTCTAGAAGCAAAGTCTTAGCACTCATCACGTACTTGGTCAGTAATTATCAATAACTTGGCTTGTAATTGAGCATCAAATCAAATCTGGAAAGAAACCAAGTTAAATTCGTGTTCAGGATGGTTAACCTCAAAGAAAAAGCGTCATCTCCTAACCCGGAAAGTAGAATTTAACATATTATATATGAAGCCCACTTATCTCAATGAGGTGGAGCCATCTAGATTGGCACATTCTAGAAATTTCATCAGCAGTAGCAGGTTATTATAGAAATCTGAATTTAATTAGTGTATACTTAATTATTTAAAGGCTGAGTCAAATCCTAAGAAGCCCAAAAGCATTCAAGGGAAGCCAAAGAGTCTTGAATGAATTAAATACAAGAGAAATGAAGCTCACAAAACTCATCTCTCAAGTCTTGAATCAAGAGCATAAATTGTTTTGAGATATTCTATGATTACGAGAGTTTTTTTAGGGGGGGGGGGGGTTGGGGGGCGCTAAACGAAATCCTATGATTATGAGGGTTATTTAGGGCTCAATATAAATCTAAGGGTTATTTAGGGCTCAATATAACTCTATTTTGGAGAGGAGTATTACTCTTAATTGAAAAGACATTCTAAATTGTAAATATTTTATTTATAATGAATAAATAAAATTTCTTTTTTAATTTTCTTTTTTCATCTCTTTTGACGAAAAAGATGAAGATTTGCTTTTCAAGAGGCCAACCCTTTGTAATGTCAGTTTTAATTTTCCTCTTTTATTTTCTTATTTTAGAATTGCAGATTTTAGGATTTTATTTCTTGTATTTAATTCCATATTTGGTAGATTAAATTTATTACTTTGTAGTGTAGATTTATTTCTTATTTGTAGTGTAGATTTATTTTCTTGCTCTTTGATGCTTTGATTTCCTATTTCTTTCTCTTGTCGCTTTGTAGATTAGATTTACTTTATTTTATGCTTTCTGGTATAAATTTTATTTTTTTATTTTTATTTTGCAATACGAGTAGCTAATTCTTGTAGAAAATCTAGGATTAGATGAAACTAGTTTAATTTTTTTATGTGTTTTTTATTTTCTCTCTTTGTGCTTAAAATAATCATGTTAGAATAATCAACTAGAGAATTAATTGGTAGAAAAGAGTTCGATAGTTATGCTTTTCTTGAGTGGTTTGATAGATTATACTTATTCAATTCTAAAATTTTTTTTAATTGTTTATTTCTTTTCATGATATTAATATTGCTTAGATATGATTTTAATAGATTCTGCATGTTTTAAATAACTTGATAGTCTAGGCTTAGGAAATCTAAGAAATATGTGAATAAAAAGAGAGTAATTCTTATAAATAAATTGAAGTTAAGTAGTGGATTTAATACTAGATTCCTATTCTCCTTTCTTGATTTCCTCCATTGTTTCATTCCTTTCTTGTTTGGATTTGATTTTGGTTTTGTTGTCTTTTTATTTTATTCTTCTCTTTCTCTCATTCTTCCCTCTTATTTTAGCCTATTATTTTTATGACAAAACTCTACCCAAAACACACACCAATTCTATTTACCTCTCACTATTAGTTTCGACACATTTTATAGACCCTCTTAGATTTATCTTTCTAATATTCTCTTTCCCCATAGATGATATCTTTAAATACTATAACTTGATTATTGTGTACTTATAACTTTGCATGATTTATCCCCATCAGCAACATTAAAAGTTCTCCATCTATCATGCTTACTAGTATTAAGCCTGCACATTCCTGTGAGTATTATTTATCGAGGTATATCTGTTGCCAAATTGACAATATGATTTTTATATATAACTATTTATAAAAACTTCAATGATGAAATTTTTTACTACTATTTACAGAGTGAATTTCCAAACCAGTTAACAAAATAATATACTAATTAGCAAGTTGTATCAATTTTCTTTAATAGAGCCAGAAAGATCTGTATATGGAAAATGTCAGATAAATGTTCGAATCATCATCTGTAAGAAAAAATAAAAAAGTACAAGTAACAGTGTTTTAAAGGTTAAAATTTTCTACTTTAGATCGAACATGAGACAAAGGGTCGAAAATTTTACTTTAGCGTGAACAGTTCCATTAAGTTTCAAAACTTTTACTGTAGTATGAACAGTGTTTAAGAGTCAAAATCATACCATTTTCCAAAGAGGGTTTAATATTTTGAATTATACTATAGTAAAAATAATATTTACTGTAGCATAAACAGTAATTTTAAAGCTTTGCTTTTACGTTAAAAGTAGTAGAAACAGTGACTTTAAAAGCTTTGCTTTTAAGTTAAAAATAGTAGGTACATTTACAGTAAATAAGATCCACGCAAGTCATAGTTCAGCCTGGTATTAGATAGCAAACCGGGTATTAGAAAACAGAAAACGAATATGTACTTTTTTTAGATTATCTTTGTAGTTAAAGTGAATTTAAAAATGGAAAGTGTACTCATTCATTTATGTCGGGATGATGGTAATAAGAGAATTTAAATTACGAGTCTAATCTATATCTATATATTATACTAAATAATCGTCTTAGATTGCGGACTTGTGAAAATGTTAGGTATCCGTGCATGCAATTTTTCCTATTCTGTTTTATTAAATAGCTTTTTTTTTTCCTTAAAGACTTATTGTCAAACTATATTTAAAAGGAGCCTACAGCCCTTCTGTGTGCTTCTTTATTTGTGGCGTAATAGTTTGGCGAGACAACTCTGCCCCTGTTTTCATACTTAATTACGTGTGGACCTTCTCTTCATGAAGTTGAGTAGCTTTTTTCACGCGGTCGCCAAAGGTTTTACATATTTGTTTGCTTTCTTTTTTTCCCCTCCCCCACTCCTCTCCTCTTCTTCGTCTTCTCTCTCTCTCTCTGCTAATTAAAACTAAATTTTTTTTCCTAACCCTAACCGACAAACTCCATCTAGAATCTCATTTATCAAATTTATTTTTGATTGTTGCACTGATTAACTGAAATGGTTTTAAGTTTAAAAACTAAGACTTGGGGAACAGAAGGAAGCAATTGAAAGGGTCTGTGTGATGACGAAGGTATGCCATGAATTTGGGGAAGCATTGAGTCGAGAGCGAAAGCTGGAAGTAGGGGTGGCAAATGGGTCGACCCGACCCATATACTATTGACCCGGCCAGACCCATCAAATAATCGGGTCAACCTGTTTATTAAACGGATTACCTATCGACCCAAGTGACCCATTTAATTATTTTATAATTTTTATGTACTTAACATAGAGTCTATGGTCAAAGTTTTTATGATCCTATTTATCATTCATAGGTTTTGTTACTATTTAGAAGTTTAGATATTTTGAGGGCGTTTTTTTAAAATTTGAATTTTGAGGGTTTTTTTTGTAAAATGTAAATGTTTTAGTGTGTTTCTGTAAATGTCATTTTCTCAGTGGACTTTTCTAAATTATAAACTTTATACCCTTTGTAAGTTTTGACTTTTCAGTTATTTTTTAATTTTGAAATTTTAGGGTGTTTTTTGTAAATTTTGAAGCTTTTAGGGTGTTTTTTGTAAATACCAAAATTCTCATGTTGCTATTTATAAGTTATAGATTTTATACTATTTGTAAGTTTTCATGTTTTTGGCATGTGTTTCTGTAATATTTGACTTTCTAGGGTGTATTTGGCAATTTTAAAACATTCAGGGTGTTTGATGCAAATTTCAAAATTTCCACCTACTGTTTGTAACTTATAGATTTTGTTCTATTTATAAGTTTTGATATTTATGTGCTGTATTTGTATAAAAATTGACTTTTTTAGGCCATATTTTGCAATTTTGAAACTTTTATGGTGTTTTTTGCAAATTTCAAAAATTTCACTGCTGTTTATTACTTATAGATTTTATACTGTTTCTAAATTTTATTGTTTCTTGTGCATGTTTCTATAATAGTTTGACTTTTTGAGGGTATTCTGAATTGTTCTAAACTTTTAGGGTGTTTTTTTTAAATTTCAAAAATTTCATGGTGCTGCTTATAACTTATATATTTTGTACTTTTTGTAAGTTCTGATATTTTCAGGGCATGTTTCTATAAAAGTTTGACTCTTGAGCATGTATTTTGTAATTTTTTGAACATTTAGGGTGTTTTTTTTGCAAAATTCAAAACTTTCAGTGGGGTTTTTATAGTTTATAAATTATAAATTTTCACTGTTTATAAGTTTCAATATTTCGGTTATTTTGGGTTTTTTGCATTTTTTCAAACTATTAGGGTGTTTCTTGCTAGTTTCAAAATTTTCATGGTGTAATTTATAAGTTATAGATTGTGTAGTTATTTATAGATTTTGATTTTTCAGTGGTGTGTTTTGTAAAATTTGACTTATTAAGGGTGTTTTTTGTAACTTTTGAAACTATCAGGGTGTTTTTGGCAAATTTCAAAATTTTTATGGCTTTACTTTTAAGTTTTAGATTTTTTTTACTGTTTGTGTTTTGATATTTCTTGGCTGTGTTATCATAAATTTAACTGTTTGAGGGTGTGTTTTGCAATTTTTAAAACTTTTAGGATATCTTGAAAAGTCTAAGGGTGTTTTCTACAAATTATAAAATTTTCAGAGTGTTGTATGTAATTTATGAATTTTGGAGTTTTTCTAAGTATTGATATTTTATGGGTGTGTTCTTACAAATTTTGAATGTTTAAGGGTTGAATGATAAATGAGTTAAAGTTAAACGGCTAGGCAACTTGACCCGTTTACAACCTGATTAATAAATGGGTTCTTTTGGGTCGACCCGTTTTTGACCCGACCCATATAAAGTGACCCATACCCATTTATAATGGGTCGGGTCGGGTCGGATCAATAGGTCGATTCCTAAATTGTCATCCCTAACTCGAAGGTAGTGCATTGGCAAATAGAGGAGACGTTGGTGGTTCCGGCAATGAAAAAAGGTGGCGAAGTCACCAACATGAGTAGGAGGCAGAGGAGCAGCCATGGTGCCTAATCGTAGGCCATAGCTTCAGCGACAATAAATGGGCCTTATGGTTGTTAATTGTGTTCACAACTACACATACTGGGAAATAGGAAAAATTCTTAGATGCTCAATGAGTATCAAGATTGCATATAGCACACCAATAAAATAGGCTATATAGCACAAACTACATGAAAAAAGAGAAAATTATGATATTAAATAATATTTATTGTGTTACAAGTCTTATTTCTATCGGTGTGGTGTATGCCACCTTAGTATTTATTGAGCACCAAAGAATATTTCGGGAAATAGAGATTTATTTATAAACTGTTATGACCAAAATTTCCTGACCCCATAAAATTTTATTTTTTTGAGTTCAAAAAAAGAAAGGAACAAAATAAATAACTTTGGAGTATGGAATTGTCGCAGTAGAACTTCGGGGCATCAAAATTTTAAAAAAAAGAAATTCTTTTTGGAGTATCAAAGCATAAATAACATTTTTCTATGTATGTCTACCTTTCCACTTTAATTTAGAAAGACAAATTGCAGGTAAACCCTTCTCCTTAAACAAACTGAAAAGGGCTCATTGCTAATAAATGTACTGAGCTGAGTTAAAGTGTAACTGAATTTATAGATTAGGGGGTTTATGTGCAATTTACTCTAAACTAAATATATCATAAAATAGTCTAAGGTAAAATTTTGAAAATTTTGGACATTGACTTGATTTGAAGAAAAGGTAAAAGAAAATTGACTATTAAAGTTGTTGTCAAATTTGGACATAACATTTGCTTAATATAAGTTCTGTAAGTGTAGTTTTTTGCAATATAACATGTATTCTTTTAACTTCTGCATATAGAATATGTAACGCTCTTTTTAATGAACACAAAATGGAGCCGGCACATGCATTGCACGTGCCCTCCTCACTAGTTTTCAATAATAATTATAACTTTATTTTTGATAAATTAAAGTCATTCTCATTCAATGCCCATAACTAATTATCACCAATATGTAAAATATTTTTACAAAAGGACACGGATGACAACCAGTTAATATAAGATAAGTGGTAAATATGTATTAGAAATTACAATTAACAAATTTATAATATAAAGGCATTAAATCCATACGCAGACAGTCAAGCAACAAGTCAAAATTTAATGTAATTAACACGCCGACAAAGTCAATGCTATTATTTGAGTTTTTTCGCTGCATCTTTCATATTAGCATGTGCCCCGCAAAAAATAGAAACTACTACTATGTCCTCTCGTTTTAAATTTATTTTGAAATTAGACTCTCATATTATTTGTACTATTCAATTCTTAAGTTATTTTAAAATTAATACATCCAAGAGGTAGAGGAATTAATTTGGAGTGATTTAAGGGGATCAGGGATTTGATAGTAATTTCCAAGAATTTGATGGCCTAATTTAAGATACTAAAGATTTAAGGCTAAATTGCACCTAATCAACTTATAGTTTTACTCATTTAGCACTTATATATCCTCAGTTGTTTTCCGTAGCAATTTTATATCTTAATTTGTTTAAATTTGGCATACTAGTACCCTCTATTATGCAAACGGGAAAGATTCACCTGAAAGTTTTCAAATAACATTCATATGTTAATTAAATAGTTTTTAACCGTTAGTATTTGTTAAACTTACGATCATCCCTATCAAAATTCTACCTTACATGTATCTAAATTCTATTTCAAAAATAGAATTTGAATAGATTTAACAGTAAATTTAATAAATTTAATAGTTATAAAGCTATAAAATTAGCATCGAATGTTATATGTGCATTTCCGGATGAGAATTTTCACATTTACTTAACAGAAGATGTTAATATGCTAATTGTAAACAAATCAGAATATATAAATGTTACGGAAAAGTGCTTAGGAGGTGAAACTATAATGTATCTAAGTGCTATAGGAACTAATATCCGAAAAACACTTCTTTCCATTTCCGCGTCGGCTGGTGTATAAAAATCAAAGCCCTCGTACTTACGCCTTAATCATTTTCCTTCCTCTTCATTTACGCGGCTAACGTGCGCACCTCTCAATCCGGCTGTAGCCCGAGCTCCTCAGACAATTCCCCCTTCTGGGTATATTTGAATGCATCGACTTCTCTCTGAAATCTCATTTCTTTGCTACTATTGATCGATTGTGTTTTTTTCTCCCCTGCGATGAACAGATCTGGGAGCGAGCTGCTAGGCGTTGAGCTAGGGCGCACGGCTCTAACGTGCGCCAGTTGATGGTGATTGGTGGAGAGCTCTTGGGCTTCTTGAAGAAATTTTCAGGTGATTTCCATTTCTGGGTCTTGTTTAATTTTCAAAAACTCCGTGTTTTTGCTTAATTTACTCTGTTGTGCATCTGTTAACGTATTTTATTTCGAGCTATTCAGTTGTTAGATTTAGACCAAATTGTTTCCTCTTGTGCAGTTTTGAAAATTATTAGAGGTATTTTTGAGAGAAAACAGTTGAAGTTTTGGTTATCATGGAGTAATTTGCTGTTTTAAGTGAATTCAGGACTTTTATTGGGAAAAAGAGTTACTGAGATTTAATTCTAAAGCTTTGACGATTCATGTATTGAAATGAGATATTTTGGTGTTATTACTAGACCTGTCCAAACGGGCTGGGTCAGGCACCGGGCTAGCCTGGTTTATTTATTTATTTTTTATTTTATCACTTTTTTGGCTTAAACATTAATTTTTTTTATTAAAAAAATAAAATTTTAAGAGTAATTAAAAATAAAATATGCAAAATTTTGATAAAAAATAATCATACTAAGTGTTTACTAAGTAGTAGAAAATTATATTCTATTAGTATATAGTTATATATTATATGTAACTATATATAAGTATATATTAATGACCATAACATCCTATAATTATATATAGTATACATTAGAAATATATATGTAAGTATATATAAATATATATTAAAGACAATATACACTTAAAAATATATATATAAGTATACATTAATGACCATTTTATACTATAATTATATATTAAAAATAATATATATATATAGAAACCGGGCCAGGTCCGGAGCCCGGCTCGGCCCGGATTTCTAGGCCAAGCCCGGGCCAGGGCCGGGCTTGGGCCCGGCCAGGTCCGGTCCGGACACCAGGCTCGGGCTTTGGACGCAATTGGACAGCCCTAGTTATTACTAACAAAAGATTTTTTTTCTCATAAAACAGGGTAGTGTCTCTACCCAGAGTGTCATGCCTTGGTGAATAATGTTAGAATATAAAATATAACCCTCAACAGAACTTCGAAAGTCTTTTTTCCCCCTTTTGTAATGGTTAGGGACTTAAAATTGATATCATAGCTACCTTGGTTTGATTCCCATCGGCCACAAATTTAAAGCGGTTTCCCTAAAATTTGATGTTGTTGCATGAGTTTAGGTTTTAGCCCTTGAAAAGAGCGCTCAACTTGCGGGGGCCCTCACCACAACTTTGAAGTTATGGCACAATGGTTAGCGACTTTAAAAAATAAAATGGGAAAATGCATTTTTCTTTATTATAAACTCTTGAACACCACCTATTTCATTTACTAATTGGCTTGCGATAATTGAGAAACTAGAATTGAAAGGTTAAGTCCTGACTTGATGCAAATAAGTTTTATCCGTTACCGATTTCAGTAATAAATAAATAAAAATAGCTATAAGCTATGTTGCACGGATACGACTGTGGGTGCGGATACGGGAGCAGATACGGTCTATGGGACACGACAAAATTGTAAAAGTTAGGATACAGGGACACGGCTATATACATACCTATTAAAATTAATAATATGTATGAGGTCGATATATTTTTTCATTCACATATTATGAGAACTAAAATCCTAATAATATTTTTATGTTTCTTTTATTGAGTAGATTGTAAGTTGAAAAACCGCTTGTTTTTGAACTAGATACCAAAACTATCTTTTATAATCATACTTATGAACTAGATATATGATAAAGGCAACCTATCCTGAGTCCAACGAGTTGCATAAATTTGAAGTGAAGTGTAAGATATATGTTCAAGAAGCGTATCACGTTTTAAACTAAATCATGTGTTATATAATTGACTACTTGTCTGAATAAATATATGCATATATTCAATAAGTATTCAACGAGCGTCCGACACGGACACGGATACAGGAGCCTAGATGAAGTGTCCGGGTAACCTAGGCTATAACTATACGCCTATAATAAAGCTTGTCCTAGTGAATGTGATGTTTGTAGCAGAACATTGTGGGAGTATATTTAATGAGATAGCTATTGTCAGGCTTGCCATAACTGAGAAATGAGAATTGGGAGGTAACTTGATGCCAATAAGTGCTTTATCCATCGTCAATTTAAGAAGCAAATAAAGAGAGAGCTATAAAATGGCTTGTCATAGTCAATGTGATGTTCGTAGCGAAACATTGTGGAATATATTTAAGGAGAGCAACTCAAGTATATGTCTGCAGGATCACATAGAAAATTTTATTTTGAACAAACTGGCACAGCATGAAGCACATCGCAAACTCAGAATGCTTACCAAAATTGTGGGAAACACAAGAAAACTGACTTTTGGTGAACAAATTGAATCAAACTACAAACTAGAAGGATGGTAATGATAAGAACTGTTGATAGCTCCAATCAGGACCCTATGTAACCTATATATCTCATATTTAGGTGGTTGAAGGTGTATGATGGAAGTGGAAGAGGTTATCAAGACTTGGAAAGTTGTAACAATATCCAGGTGGTCCTGAAAAGGTTGCAATCCAAAACATTGTGGAAATAGGACTCTTGAGGCATCTTAACTGTTCACTGAAAGCCTGTCTAGATTGACGTTCAATAAACTCTACAGGTTTAAATTACTTCAAGTATAAATATGGAGTGTTTATTCATTTTCTTGACTGCATAATAATATTGGTCTAATGATTAGCTGTTTTATTACCCACATCTCTTACAGGGATGATATTGAGTTTTACAGATATTTGTAAGGGTTATTTCCATTGATGCAACCATATGTTGTTTCACTATAATTGGTCTTCACAAATTTGCGAAACACTTCGAAAGTTATCGCCGAGAGTCTACACTCACTTGAGTGTTTTCATGTGGAGAGATAGTCCTTAATTATGATTAGGTGTATAAGTGAAGTTTGATTGCCGATGCGTATACATAATTTGAAATTGATGGCTTAGCATTAATGTTGAATGGACACCTGTCACACATCTATCCATGCAGCCATGTCCTTCTTGGGTCATTAGGTATTATTCTAGAATCGTTGTGTATCATTGTCTTGTGTTGCATCAGCATGTATATTTGAATGCATCTTATGAAGCATGAGAATCCTGCATTTTAAGTTTCAGTTAAAACGGCGGCCAGTTGGCGTGCATGCACTGCACATGTATTTTTGAATTTTGATGAATACTTGTGTCTCAATTTAAGTGTTTGATTTTGCAGGGCTCCCATAGTTCATATAAAGCAGCACTCAACGTTGAAAGGTTAATTGGTGGTTTAGTCAGAGTAATGAGTTGTTTCTCTTGCTTATTCAAGGGGCAGACAACTCCAAAGAAGCAAACTGTTCAAAGAGGTGAAGGTACTTCTTGTAAAAATTGAATGCTTTGAGCCCTATATCTAGTCTTAAGTAATATGAGTTTTGCCTCCTCCAACCTTGTTTAATCTAGTACTTACTTTTGATTTTGTTATTCTTTCAGATACTTCTGGTGTTGAAAATGTGAAGATCTTCTCTTATAAAGAATTGTGTAAAGCCACTAGAGAATTTAGCCCTGTCAATAAAGTTGGCAAAGGCGGTTTTGGATCTGTTTACAGGGTATTTTTTCTTACATTAAACTGCAGCAACACTAAATTTGAGCATCATTATTAATGGGCTGTATTTGATGCAGGGAACACTTAAAGATGGGAGAGTCATTGCTGCAAAGGTCCTCTCTCATGAGTCAAGACAAGGAACACGAGAGTTCTTGACTGAGCTTACTGTGATTTCTGATATAATCCACGAGAACCTTGTTAAGTTGTACGGTTGCTGTGTTGAAAGTGTTCATAGAATACTAATTTACGAGTACATCGAGAACAACAGCCTTGCACAGACTCTTCTTGGTAAGTTTTGTAAATGGGTTAAATTCACAAGAACCCCTCTGAACTTTGGGGGATTTTGCGCATAACCCCTTGAAATTTGCAGACAACTAAAATGCCATTGAGAGAAAAACAATCCCCAAATTTGTCATTTATAAGCAACGTGCCCCCCTTCCATAAACTGAGGGTTTTTTCTCTCAAGGAAATTTTAGTTATTTACAAATTACAAGTGGGGGTCCTAGTAGAAAAGTTTAAAGTTCAAGGGGTTTTGAGACGCCCAAAACTCCAAAGGGTTATGAGAGATAAAAAAAAGGTCAGGGGGGTTATGGGCAAAACCCTCAAAGTTAAAGGGGTTTTGTGAAATTAACCCTTTGTATATCCATATATCTAATCTATTTTGAAAGAATACCTTCAAGCTACTTTCATTTTTTTAGGTGCAAATCGTAGTAATATTCAGTTCAGCTGGAAAACACGAACAAATATCAGCATAGGTATTGCACGTGGACTTGCATTCCTTCACGAAGAAGTTCGACCTCCCATAATCCATCGTGATATCAAAGCAAGCAATATTCTTCTTGATAGGGACCTTACCCCAAAAATCTCTGATTTTGGGTTAGCAAGGCTTCTGCCACCAAACGCAACCCATGTTAGTACCCGCGTTGCTGGAACATTGTGAGTTTGGTCCGCTTCTCCCGCTCCATAGTTGTAATGTTTTTCCCCCCTTATTTGGTTCATTTGTTTGATATATGTTCGCTGGGCCCATAGTGTAATGCTCGTAGACTGGACCTGAGCTTCTTTATAATGTTTGAAATGAATTCAGGCTAAGCCTATGCTTAGAGTTTAACTGTATGCACTGTCCGATAACATGCCCCGATTAAAGTACTATGTTCTGGTGTTAATCTTACATTGGGCACTGGGCTTGTGATGGAACAACTGGCTTGGGCACAAGCTTAGTGCACCATGAAAACAGCCCCTGAACACCATGCCGCAGCTGCTGCTCTTGAACATAAGGGTTAATTGCAGATGGACCCCCTGTACTATTGCAATTGCAGATAGACCCCCTGTAGTTCTATTGTTGCAGATAGCCCCCAGTGTGACATTTTTTGTTGAATCTTTTGCCCACAGGAGGTTTATTTGTCCAAAAAAAATTCTTCTTCATTCGAGTTAAAAGAGTCAAAAGAATTTCACTCAGGGGGTCTATACACAATTGGGCAATAGCACAGAGGGTCCATCCGCAATTAACCCCAAAAAATAAATGAACAAGAGATTTTAATGTCTTGAAAATGATTTATTCAGAATATATACTTGTGATCATGGGTGATATAGCTTAGGCATCGATCATGCGATCTAGCATTTGAGGCACATGACAATGGAACAACAGAATTTAGGATGTGTAGTTTTCTTGGATTCCAGGATTAAGAGAACCTTCCTTCTCTAACCTTCTCTCTTTTTTTTTTTTTTAACAGAGGTTACTTAGCTCCAGAATATGCATTACATGGGCAGGTGACATGCAAGTCAGATATCTACAGCTTTGGTGTTCTTCTATTGGAGATAGTTTGTGGAAGATGTAACAGAAACACAAGCTTACCTCATGAAGAACGATTTCTTCTTGAAAGGGTAAGTTAATACTTATGGCATGTCTTTTTGTATTTTACAAAATGATGGAAATTTCCTATTTACAATTAAGCTCTACATTTTTCCTGGCATTTTTTCCCATTATCGCGTGCTTCTGAAGTTTAACACTACATCTATAGGCTCTTTTCTTTTTCTTTTTCTTTTTTTTTTTTAATGTCAACTGTTGAGATTTGTCCTGGACTCCGAGTGATTCATGGAAAGAGATATTAGCATCTCCGGTCTTAGTTTGCAACGGCTTCAGGGATTAAACGACTCAGCATCTTTATTTTTCAAGAGGATTAGATGTTCATCTATTATTTGTTTTTTGGTCTTGCCAACAACTCAATCAGTTGGTTGAGCAAAAAAATCTATTGATTATTCTACATATGTTTGAAAACCCAAAATAACATGTGCTTCTTCCTTGTGATTGTATTATTTATCTGAAAGAAAATACAACACCTAGCCTATGGTAATGCAACATTGCTTGCCTGTTGTCTAAAAGAACCGTCATTTTTATCTATAATTTTCACTGCAAACCTTAACAGTGTGTACAATAATCTCATTGATATTTAATGAAATTTTATGTGGTTAAGTAGCTATCTGTTGGCGTATAGATGGAATTGGTAAAATATTTGCCAGTTGACCTCAATATGTATAGGATAAACATACTAAGGAAAGCTAAAGGGTTAATTGCGAATAGACCCCCTGTAGTATCACTGTTTTGAATTTACTAGCCCTCTAATTATTTTTTACAGATACACACCCTTAGTGAATTTTTTGACTCTCTTACCCAGAAAGAAAAGAGAAATAGTTTTTGACAATAGACCCGCTGAGGGTGACGAGTCAAAAAATTTACTCAGGGGGTCTATCTACAAAAATAAAGCTAGGGGTGTAGCAAGTTCAAAACATTGTTACTAGGGGGTCTTCCGCAGTCAACCCAAAATTAAAATGTGTTGATAGAGCTCATACGCTCAAAAATCTCAAAGATTTTTCTAGTTCTCCTCGCCAACATAATTGGTGCTGGCATCTTAGTGGTCTTCTCGTGTTATAGACTTGGCTACACTATGAAAGTGGAGAGCTGGCAAAAGTTGTAGACACGTCCATAACAGATGATTTGGAAATAGAAGAGGCATGCAAGTTCTTGAAGATTGCTCTTCTGTGTACACAAGACGCTGCCAAGCGTCGGCCATTAATGTCCGATGTGGTGACAATGCTGACAACAAAGATGGATGTGGAGTCTGAGAAAATAACCCGACCTGGTTTAGTCTCAGATTTCAAGGACCTCAAGATTAAAAGCCACAAAAATACATCATCCACTGAGTCTTCGGGGTCATTGGAGACAACTCATGCTAATATGACTTTCACTGCAATAAGTGAGAGAGAGTGAAGCAGCACTCGTGAAAGATTAGTTTATGTGATCTATTATAGTATTTTATTGAGCTTGTTCAATTTCCCAGGGTTTGATTTTTTTCTTTTTTAAAATGGTTGTGATAAATGAAGGCTATGTACATAGACACATTCAAACAGTAATGATATTATTTCATTGGTTGACAAGGATTTAATTCTTTTTGGTTTTAGCAGTATCGTTACTAGGAACTTATTAAACCCTGTAGTTTCATTTTGGCAGTTACGAATTATTGGGTGATTTTTTTTTTTTTTTACACTCTTTTACCTTCAAATAGACTCCTTAATTTCACCCTGCGCAATATCTGTGAAATTTCACTTGGGTAAAGGAGTCTAAAAAGTTAACCCAGGGGGTCCATCCGCCAAAATGAAACTAGACTTATTATGCTTTGATGTCTAACTTACAAATATCAAATCTCTATGAGGTTGCAATTGAGCGTTTGGAACCTGTTAAGGCTGGACCGCATTAGGCCATTTCCCAAAGCTTGCCCTGTGGAAAAAGAATTTGAGCTTGAGAATAAAACTGAATGCATAAACAACAAAAAGAAGTAGTTCATTTGCTTTTGTGTCAGCATTCTAAAAATGCTTGTGCTTGCTAGACAATGTTCTGTTGACTGTGAATTATAATTTGCAAAGGGATGTGTGTTATTATCTGTGGTCCTAAGAGTTAGCAGGATGGTCTTTATTAAGATTGAAGCTGCAAGGTTACATAAAGGCCACTTGAATTGCTGTAGAAAGAGAATAATGCAGAAAAGTTTTCTGCACATCAGAAACAATGCTAGCTTTTATGTATGCGTCTGTGTGTGTGGGCTTTATTTGATCATAGGAAAGAATCTAATCTATGATGTCTCTTTGTTTTGATTTGTTTGTAAGCATACTTTGTTGGATAGTGGTTAAGTACACTTTTCCTGGCTCTTAATTCAAAGTGCTTGGTTGTGTGTTAGTGTTATACTTATTTGATTATATTTGAGATTCTGAGATGAGAAGGGAGATGGTTTTTTTTTTTACTACGGTAAATTGCACTTAAACCCCTTGTAGTATTATTGTTTTGCACTCGCTACTCTTGTAGTTGTCGCACACAAACCCCTGTAAGCACATGTTGTTGGACAGTGGTTAAGTACCTTTGCTAGCTCTTAATCCCAAGTTCTTAGTTGTTTTTATACTAATATGATACATGAGATTATGAGATGAGAATAAAGATGATATGGTCTTTTCTTGAGGGTTAATTGTGGATAGACCCTTGTACTACCGCCCAATTGCAGATGGACACCCTATAGTTGTATTGTTGCATATATATTTTTGAGTGAAATTGTTATGACTCTTATATCCTCAGTAACATAGAATTTTTTTTTTTTTTTTTTTTTTTTGGCCAAATAGGCCTACTGAGGGTAAAAGAGTCAAAATTATTTTACCTAGGGTATGCAACAATAGGACTACAGGAGATCTATTCGAAATTCGGTGATACAGGAGGTATCCGCAATTAACTCAATTTTTTATCCTTATCAAATGAGATTCCCAACTTCATAGCCTGTAGGCTGCGTTTGTTGGCGCCGCAACTGTTCAAACCATAGCAAGTAGTTGCGCAAACAGGTAAGCTTTTTTATATTATTATACTGGGTGTGATTTGTTTACCTCAACTCATTGAACTTGAGAACAATTCCAACTTAGATTGGAAGTACATTTCTCACATTCTTCATGAACTTTGGGTTACCTTCTGAGATGCTGCAATAACGCTTGGTTTTGGACCAGATAAATTTATGCTTTTTTTGTCCCTAAAATCTACAATATTTACTAATTTTCCTTCCAATCTATATACTTACTAATTTGACCCCAAATCTCTAATATTTGCTTTTATTATATTCTTCTTAACTGTTTTCAATCAAATCTCTTATTATTATGGATGCATTCATTTCTCATCTTATCTTTTAGTATATACCCACAAGTGGGGCATCCGTATATCTTTAATCTTTTAATAGAGTATACATTAAAGCAAAACCAAAACTTACAAGAGCTTGCCATGTAGGATTTCTCCTTTACAAATATTTTTGACACATGGACTTTGATCTACGCCGTCCATCTTTTAAAAAAACCAAAATTACTTTAACGTTCGAAAATAGAAAATCAAATCTTTTTTAAAAATCAAAACCGAATTAACTCTCCATCATATTATTCAGGTGATTTTTACCAAAATATATTTCAAATTTTTTGGTTATTTCCGTAAATTCTGAAATTTATGTAAACTGATATGAAATATATTAGGAAATTTTTTAAAAATCTAAAAATTTATTGACTCTCCATCATAAATTCCGTAAAATCAAATGTTACTTTAATAATATCAAAATTCTAAACTTTATGTAAACTGATATGAAATATATTAGGAAATTTTTTTAAAATCTAAAAATTTATTGACTCTCCATCATAAATTCTGTAAAACCAAATCTTACTTTAATATATTAGGAATTTTTTTAAAAATCTAAAAATTTATAGACTCTCGATCATAAATTCCATAAAATCAAATCTTATTTTAATAATATCAAATTTCTGAAATTTATGTAAACCGATATGAAATATATTAGGAAATTTTTTTAAATCTAAAAATTTATCGACTCTCCATCATAAATTCCGTAAACCCCACTTCTTTTATATTAACTGTGAGCCCGAGTGTGATTAGGGCTTATCAGTCTCAAGTAGCATTGCAAGGATTAGGGGGTTATCAGTCTCAGACGGCAGTGCAAGGGTTAGCGGGTTATCAGTCGCAATCGACCACGAGTCCTGCGCTGAGGAGCCAATCAAGTCTTGGGGTTTCTGGATCTGGATTGCCATCTTTCCTTGGTCGCTAGGTAAATTTGATTTTTGTGTTAATTTCTTATTTGCAGTTTATTTAAATGATCTAGATTGTGTTATACGTTATGGTGCTTAGTTATGCTCAAAACTTTAGTAAAGAAAGACAAGGATGTGAGAGTTTTAAGGAATGGTATTTGCATATACTTCATATTTGTGAAGAAAGCTGTGTCTGTCATTGTAACTGTATAAACTTATTATATTTACTCTTGACATTCTGATTTGCATTCATTTATGTAAACTCTACGAGGACAATGTCGCCCTATCATCTTTAAAGGCAGTCATGAATTGAATTACTCTGCTTGTTCTGTCTGCTTTTGATAGTAGAGTGCTACCGCTGAATTGAGTACCTTATGTATAACAGAATCATGACCTTCCCTTCCTAGTGCACACTGTCTCATCACTTATGTCGTGCGTGTATTGAATTCTCTCTTATACGACTACACCAAGTTTTTTTTAGCTTCATGATTTCTAAATTGCAAAAAGGGTAACATTTAGTGGAGGAACTTTGGTTTGATTATTTTCCTTAATATTTTTCCAACTGAGAAGGATAGGATAATGCATTTGTTATGGGAATTACATGCGTGAATTTTGCTTGTCAGTCATACAAAATCATCATATGGAACAGAAGATAGACAACAAAAGAGTGAGGGAATTGATCTCTGGAACCTCAAATTTCTATATGTACTGTGCACAAATAAAGGAGTATTGGTTATGTGTAAGGAACAATTATTGCATGGAATGACCAAACTTTGGATGAGCATGGAACTGGAAGTTACAGTCAAAATAATTAGTAGAGTAACAAATATGTCATTTTATCATGTTTAGCCTCTCAAATGGCTTGGGACGGCTAATGGTAGGATTATGTTTCACAATCACTATTGTCGTGTGATCATATTTTGTTAGAAACGTGTTTGACATGCATGTCAAATAAAGTGCTGAGTGTAGATTTTAGTGTTGAGTGTAGGTTTTAGTATCAAAGGCCTACTTCATGCAACATAGGCCTAAGGAAACTTGCTTTTTGTTTTTATACATGTAAGTTTCATGTAGCTGGTGAAGTAGGCCTGTGGTGATTAGGGGAATGTAGAAGTGTGTGTGGTTTAATATATTTTATAATTTAAACGGAGAAGATATTGCCAAATGCAAAGATCATTTGTGCAACCATATCCCAGACGAAGATATGAAAACATGAGCTTGATTTTCTTTGCCAAGTGACATATTTTTATTGGATAAATTTTAGGATTTGTGAAATTGAGTACCGATGAAGTGGTTGGTAGGTTCTTTTGGCTTTTTAAGAAATGACGTAAAAGCTTCATCATGGTAACAAAACCGATTCAAATGACAAGTAGATTGTGTTTCTAGTGTCTGGAACTCTTATCTAGATAACTTACATAGCTTGACAACTTTAATGGAATATTTGTAGATTTACAGGGATCTTATGTATAACCAATTGTGGTGATAGTTTTTTTTAAAAAAATTTACTACTGTTTACTATATTTAAATCCTGGCAATATTTTTATTTATTGAGTTTGTTTGTCAAATCATGTCTTTTGTTGCAGAGATTTCATGACATTTTTTAATGGTTATTATATGGTATATATGGTGTTAACTTATTATGATTTTTCTAGCTCATTCCGACTATACTGTACTTCAATTATTTTCTTATTTTATGTTATTTTAAGTTGTCAGCAAGTATAGGTTGGATATTTGCCATGTTGGTGAAGTTTAGGATGGCATCAACCAATATCAGATTGTTGTCTACTGGATTGACAATGCTCAGAACTGATGAATATGTCCCATTTCTGGCTTTTTAACCTTGGTAGAAGTGATAAATTCTAGTCAAATTATTAATTTTCTTATTTTTACGATGCAAGTCCGGCAATATTACTTTTCTGATGGCTCTTGCTTGCCATGCCATGTATAATTGTGCAGATTTATGATTTGACATAGCCATCCGTATCTATGTTTTTTGTGCTTGCCATGTCCATCAAGCCTAAGTTGAAATTTTGTTTTTATAACTGGCTGGTGTATATCATTGTCATGTGTGATTGCCTGAGCTCTGTTTGTGTTACAGCCTGTGTTCATGATGCATAGAGTTTCTCACTCTCTCTTTAAGAATGTTAATTTTTGAATGACCTTGCATATCAGGTCCCCCATGTAGACCTGCAGCTTCCACTAATTTATAATTAACATCAACCTACTGTGATCTAGAAAGTCATCTAATCACATTTCGAGCACTGATGTTGATCTTGAAGGTCATGTCGCAATCATCCAAATATTAGATCTCAGGCATATGGTTTGACTTGTGGTAATAAGCTTCATTGAATTATCTTTTCTTCTTCCAAGAACACCACCTAATTAACAACATAAGAGCCTGTCTGTAACTTTGTTACCAAGGCTTGATGGATTTTAGTTCATAGCCGACTAAACGTAAAACAAGACAAAATTTTAAGCTACTATTTTAGGTGTTTTTTCCGTGGAAATTATTCAAACAAAGGGAGGGCAAAAGGAAAAAAATGCTGAGCTCCTAAAGACCCGTTTTTCTCTGCACTTCTCTACCGTGGTCTGGATGATGAAAGCTTGTTAGTGTCCTTCATGCCCGATATTCTGTTACAAGCAGTTTCGATTTGGCATTGAGTATCATTTGAACAAACTTGACTTGGGTTGTGATGATGTTTCTGATTCTTCCCTTAAGTTTAACAATTTCCATGCTACGTGCTTGCTTTTAGTAGAAAGGTCTTGGCCTTGTGGTTTGTAATATCCAAGGTTTTAACAAATAGCTTTGTGAGGCCCATTTATTTTTCTTTTTTTTTCTCTGTGGGCCTTTAGCCTTTAGTCTTAAAGCCCAAAGTGGTTTTTTCCTCATGTCTGTGCAGCAACCACATTTTTCTCACGCACAAGGAGGAAAAAAAACAAACAAACAAACAAACAAACCGCACCATGTAACCACCCATGTTTACAAGATGCACCAAATCCCAAAGTATAAGGAATTCTAACTAACCATATCTCTTTTGAAACAAGGATTTATCCTCTCACCCCCCTTAACTCACCCTTTTAAATCCTCCTCTCATCAAAGTTTTTATTCTCACGAAAAAAGGTAGAGAAGGAGAAACGGAGAAGGAATAGGGTTAGGGATTTTTGCTTGGTTTTGGAGTTCGAAGTCTTCTCAAGAATT
>JBAKGM010000365.1:35045301-35057199 GCA_037177215.1 Asparagus racemosus | reverse complement strand
GCAAAACCCTAACTGTTATATATTTATTCATATACTAGAGAGATATATATAGTCATACAAATAGGGGTATGGATAACAGGTCACAGCCCATTTACCCAATACCCACTAGACTTAATCTAACATCCTTTTTTATGTGGTTATATATTTTTCATCTTCATGGAAAAGCTCTGTTGATTGTTTATCCATTTGATTGTTGGTGACAAGAGCTTCCAGGCTATTTATTTGTGGCAGCTCCGTCTAATTAAAGATCATCTGTTTCTGACTAGGATTCAGATTTTAGGGTTTATGCATATTTGAGCTGTATTATTTCATGTCTGCTTTATCTCAGTAACTTATATTAATTTCTGAATAAAGGTATACTAATAATTAGTATTGCTCTATGAATGCCTTTTAACATAATTTTTTGCTGGTATCAGTTTGTAGTTACAGGTGAACAAGCACTCCTCCAAACTGTAATTGAGCAGTTGCGAAAAGTACCATTGAAGGAACAACGTAGTTCACAAGAAAGAATAAAGTTGAAAAGTCTTCATTGCTTAGTCAAAGGTGAACATGGCAATCAAGATTTGAACTTCTTACAGTCTTTTCTATTACCCATTCAGCGGTGGGCTGATAAGAAGCTGGGGGACTACCATTTGCACTTCTCTGAGGTTTGGCTTCTTCGATAACTTGAGCTTATTTCTGACTTTTGTAATCCATATTGCTCGGTTGTATGTTTTATGGTCAATATCATGCTGAATATGCTGTTAGTAATATTATTTAGGACCTGTACAGATATCGAGGCAAGTCCGAAATTCTTGAAAGTTTTTCATGGGCTGAAATAAGCTTGTGATGGTGTGTGATTATCACATATTTTCTGAGTAGATTACTATAACTTTATTCAAGACAGAAAATGTTACAAAGCAAATCTTTGCTGGACACCACTAACTTAATGGAGTGCCTAGAAATTGGTGAAATAAGATGTATAATAAGCTACTAACAGTAAATTAAAGTTGGTAGGCAAACCTTGTTTATTCTTTTCAGCTATTGCAATTCTTGGGAAGTAAGTGTATTATTAATGAGAAACTGAAAAACCATGTTCACATGATAATGGCAATTCTCTTACAGTCAGCTACCTTTTCTATTTCATACTAATTCAACGACCAAGACTGGTAAAGGATAAGAGCTCCTACTTCCTTTTTAATTTTCTTTTCCATGAACTGCCATTATATCAAGATGTCTCGCATACTTTTCTTCTCTAATCTCATAATTTCGTTAGATCTCTTTGTACCTTATCCACATCTATATAGGATTGTACTTTTCTTGGTTTCTCTTTTAGCTGATCAATTCATATATGAAACTATTGTGTATATGCTGTGATCCTTAATTAAATTTTATGACTGCACGCTCAACTGAATACTTGATGGTCTCGTGAATAGAAGATGATGGTAGTTGTCAGTTGTTAAAGTTTCTTACCTGATATGAAAACTTGTAAAATCCTCTTCTAATATTTATGTTGGAATTTCATCCTTTTCTTTATAACTGAGACATATATGTGACTTGCTATTTTGTAGTCCATTATAAAAAGTTTTCAGTATTTTGTACTTCAGCATGCATTCTCGACACTTAACTGCTAGTTGTACTTCCATTTAATGATGTTAGTTATATTGGTGACTTGCAGGGTCCAACTCTGATGGCTGAGATTGTCAATATCGCTATGATTATTCGAAGGATTCTACTTGAAGAAAGTGAAGAGGTTTTTTTACATCTTTTCGTGGTTTACTGTTTCATTAAGGACTAATATTTTTGTAAAATGTTCTTTATTTATAAACCCAAGGTCTTTCTCTGATTTATTTTTAATACCATCCACTTTAAAAAATCATCAAAAGTAAGATACCATACAGAATTATTTTTAACCACAGTTTCTGTATCTCATCAATTAGTGTTTTGTTATAGTTTTGTCTAATTTGCTACATTTAAGTTGCTATATGTTGGTGTAAGTTAGTATATTTTGGGCTAAGTTTTGTGTGTGTGTGTGTATACATATATATACATATATATACATGTATATACATGTATATATACATATACACACACACACACATATATCTATATAATATAGGGCTAAGTTGTGTGTGTGTGCGCGTGTGTGTGTGTGAATAATGTTGCTTGGTACCAAGCACAAAATTGGTGCTTGGCAGTGATGTGGCCACTTTTCATCCACTCATTTAAATGTGTCTGTCCAAAAATGGTGTCCACTTGATTACCCACCTATTAAATGAGGGGATGAGAAGTGACCATATCACTACCAAGCACCAAATTTGGTGTTTGGTACCAAGCATGCCCATTGCTCTTACACACACATATGTATGTATGTATATAGGGTTTGATGGTTATGAGGTGGCGGCTCATCTAGTAAAATGAGCTACCAAGAGATAGAGGTGAGAGGCCCACATCTTTTGATGTGATTTTTAGAGTGGGTCTCATTACATGACTATATTTTGGTAGCTTGTTTAGTAAAATGAGTCGCCATCTCATACCCATTGTTCTGCCCCCACCCTCCGACCCCAACACACACACATGTATATAGAGAAGGTGTCACATGAGTATGCTTGGTATCAAACACAAACTTGGTGCTTGGTAGTGAGGTGATTAGGTTGCATATGAGGAATATGGGTATGCTTTGTACTAAGCACCATGTTTGGTGATTGGTTGTGAGGTGGAGGAATCTCAACCATAGATGTAAGTGTGCAATCTCAACAATATGAGGAATCTCAACCATAAATATAAATGAGATTAGTTAGATGGAAAGTACATTCCCATGTGACACGTCACACATTTTGTTTTTATACTTTATAACCTTAGATGTGAGGTTGAGATGCATCCACTTCAATACTAAGCACTAAGTTTGTACTTGGTACCAAGCATACCCATTTCTCTCTCTCTACGCGCGTGTGCGCGCACACACACATATATATGAGAAAAATAGGTATGCTTGGTGTGTGTGTGTGTATGAGAAAAATAGATATGCTTGGTACCAAGCGCAAACATTGTGTTTAGTAGTGAGGTGACTCATTCTTATCCGCTCATTCAAATAGTCCCCATTTGAAAATGATCACCCTTTAATTATCCAACCCACGTGAATGTGGTCCCCTCTTAAAGTGAGTGGATGAGAATGAGCCACCTCACTACCAAACACCAAATATGTGTTTTCTATCAAGCATACCCAATTCTCTCTGTATATGTGTGTGTGTGTGAAAAATGGGTATTCTTGGTACCAAGTACAAAATTAGTCTCTGGTAGTGAGATGATGACTTCTCATCCACGCGTTTAGAGGTGCTCACATGAAAATGACCCCTACTTGATTATTCACCCAGTATATGAATGGATGAAAAGTGACGATATCACTATGATAAAATTTTGTCCTTGGTACTAAGGATATCTATATTCTCTCTCTGTATATAGAGAAAAATGAGTATCCTTAGTACCATGGATAAAGTTGGTTTTTGGTAATAAAGTGGTAACTTTTCATTTACACATTTATAATTGTCCACTTGGAATTCCCACTTAATTACTCATTCATTGAGTGGATTAGAAGTGGATGCCTAATGCAGCACAAAAGTAATAAACCTCAGAATCCACTAATGGTTGCTCTTTAAATCCGCAAAGAATCTTAGAATCCATGAAGAAAATATAATAAGAGGAATTTTATTGATGAAAAGTTATGCCTCTAGGGCTTACAATCCTCTGCTTAAATAGAAAAATAAACTAGATTCCTGTTAAGACTTGAACTTTTCTAAAAATAGAAATAACAAAACTATCATTAAAAGTCTCCCTATGATTGAGGAAATCAATGTCAAATTTGGAGTTGAATCAGATTTGTTTCCTAATCAAAACAAGCTTCTAAAACATTACCCAAAATAGTAAAAAGCTGACAAAAGTTCGATGTCTCTAACTCAGGAGGGAATTTCACGAAACGGATGGTGGCAAACTAACTAATGGTTGGTTTGATTGCCTCCATCTTGAAAAAATAGCGATATTCATATATTATCTGTCCAATTCCACGGTTTGGGAGATACAAACCTTTCTTCGTTGCAAATTAGTTTCCTCAGCCAGACCCCCATTTGGGCTTCTGACAATCCAGTTTCTCCATGAATGCATCCACAACGCTTTCTACATCAACACCTCACTACCAAGGAACAAATTTGGTCCTTGATTCCAAGGGCGCCTATATTTGTCTCTCACACCCACAGATAGCATTGAGTATCTTTGGTACCTGTCGAAGTTGATCATTGATAGTGAGGTGATCACTTCACTTTTATGCATTGCTCACTTGAAAGTAGTCTTCTCTGGGTGACTTGCTCGTTAGATGAATGGATGAGAAGTGACCCCTCACTTCCAAAGACCAAATTTAGTGGTACTAGGAATACCTATATTCCTCTCACACACACATACAGGCTTGTATAACACCCTTCATATATACAAAGCATACTAGAAATTCATTTTTTTGGGTTTTTTTTGAGGGGGGGGGGGGGTAGGGATCGACGCATATTGGCTTCATTATAAGTGGCTCTAGATAGAGTAGTTTAACTTAGGTCACCTACTTTTTTATGTACGAAAATGGGGTCAGTTAAGGGAATTAAATTTTAAGGAGGCTACATGAAGGATCAACCATTCTAACCAAGCCGCATATTTTGTGCGTAATTCAAGTGAAGAAAGTTGCTTGTCGGGTCGTAAGAAATGCTATTATACTATTAGTATAGGTTAGTGCATTCAGGAGTAACCCTCCAAAATTCGCTAGATTATGGTAGAGGCAGGAAAGAGGAGGAAGTTGTAACTTTGCTTCGGGCAATGTATTAGGCTATTAGCATGTGTACATGATACGCATTCATCTAGGACATGATATAGAACAATAGAAACCATAGTACCAAAACAATTTCTAACATGTGAATCATACTACTGAACCATTTACCTTTCATATTCCTCATATTGCCTGTAGGTGCACAAAGTTTTGCTTGAGTTAAGTACCCTTGGGAACCAAGTTCTGTATCTTGCACTCTAGGACTAATCACTTACTGTCAACACCATTTTGAGAAGATTCATGCAGAAGCAAATGAAAGGAATATCTCCACCTTTACAATCTAGTGCTCACAGACACAATCGTGAGAATGGTAAGGTAACTATTGGTTTAAAGGTGAAAGGCGAGACCAAGGTGACAAGGTCCTATATTGTTCCAGGTAAGGCACCTAAAAAAGGCAATTGACCTGAGTGAAGTAACGCAATAAGTATTTAAAAATCATAAAACTTATAAAAAAATATGCAATAAAACACAACAATAAATCTCAACATCAAATACATGAGTCACAGTCAAACATTTGAAGTCATAAACTATGATAACTAACACGACAAATAAAGTAGGAAGTATTAAATAATAAATACTAACTAGTAACTACTAACATATATAATTAAATGATAAACTTTCAGCATGCAACATGTTTTCAAAGGGATGTAGGCACATTACAAAAAATTAACCAAAAAAATAACAACAATAACAGTAAAAACAAATCTTAAAAAAGTAAAAAAGAGTTTTTATCTTGACAACAGTAGTTGTTGGTGATTGTCAATAGTTGTCGATGCTAGGAAGCCTATTGTGGTCAATGGTGGCCACCAAAGGCCATGCAAAGAAGATGGTGAGAGAGAATTGAATAGTCATGTTGTCATAATCCTTAGTAGGTGCTAGGTCCTAAATTGATTTAATATATTGCCCTAATATTGTAGTTTCTTTGAGATAGTTCCTCAATGGTGTCTACTCAAAACTCAAATAGAGACAAGAGGCTAACAACAAGCACCTCAGCACCTTTGGCGTCTCTAGTGCTCGCCTTTGTAACCTTCAACGCCTGGCATGTCGCAAGGTGCCGAGGTGCAAAATTGCCTCACCTAAGCATCTCAGGCGTTAAGGCATGACACTTTTAAACCAGTGATGGCAACTTTAAATAAAAATGTTCTGTAACTATTAAGTTACAAGGGCTATATTTTTGGAAGTGTTACTTAAGTTATAAATATTAGTCTATACGTAGTTAGTGAAGTTTTGTTCATTTTCTTTAGTTTTTAAGAGCTAGTTAATCATTTGAGAATCGCACCACTTTTTCTTTAGTTTTTAAGAGCTAGTTAATCATTTGAGAATCGCACCACTTTGGCACAGTGTGATAGGAATAGGGAACAAACACTTCAAAAATTTCAACCAACCTGTATATGAGCTCTACCTGAATTGATTGCATTAATTATTTGTGAATGTTCATTTTAAGGCTATACATAAAATAATGCTACACAAGTTTTATGCTGTTTTAGCCCATTTTTTGTGATCTATTTATGCTCTCATGGGTCTAATTTTGTTTTTCCTTCAATGCATGCAAAGCAGGAAATCAAGTTGCCCATGTGAGCTGTGCTCAGTGTCGCACTACTCTAATGTATCCCTATGGAGCACCCTCTGTTAAATGCGTGATATGTCATTATGTTACAAATGTTGGGGTAATGTCAGAGACCTCTCTATATTTCTCCTTTCTGTTTGTTCTCCTTTTCTTGGTTATTATCCTCTGATATCTTTTGTAGTACATTTGTAACTTTATTTTGTGGGAGCATAATTTCCTTTCCTTTCTCTCCTAGCAGATTAACGTGAGGATGCCAATCCCTGCTAATAGGCCAAATGGAGCTACAACAGTTACACAGTCTACTTCAGCTGTATGTGTATCTCATTACTTTCAGTGTTGCTTATTTATTCTAGTTAGATCTAGACTTTCCTGACTTTCTTTAATGTCGTTTTTTTCTTTTTCTTTTTTTTTTTGGGCACAGTCTAACAGCCAAACTGTTGTTGTTGAGAATCCAATGTCAAGGGATGCAAGTGGAAAATTGGTATCAATCTCATCTCTCTTTTTCTTCTTCTTGGCATCAGGCATGCCTATATTTGTTTCGCAAGATAAACTTCATTTTTCCAGGAAGCATCTTATATCTTCTATAATTCATGTCTCAATATATTTAAACATCTTTATGGGATTCATCATTTAAGAGCTATTCTCGGTCCCGACTGAAAGATGAGTGGAATTTGCATCAGACCCTAGGAATTCTTTTTGTTTTAATGAAATAAATCTATTGTCCGGTCTTGATTCTTGGACTCCCCATAATCTTATCCCATGCTTTACCAGCTTCACTGGCATTTCCTTTTCAAAAGCGTAAAAATTTATCCTTTTTTATTTAAAACATAGACAAAGTTTAATTGATCAAGTTGCAAACCTGCAATTCACATCTAACGCTTACTGTTTAACTAAAGAGGGATAAATCTACTTATTTCTTGTACTTTTGGTGATGTCATTAGTATAATCCATAACAAATATCTTGCATTCTGAGGATGCCAACTGCGAGAAAGTAGGCGGTAGCCGAGGTACTTGGTTTTCCCCTTCTACGTAAGCTCATTAAGCAGTGAACTGAATCTGTAGAAACCTGTAATTTAAGGTTCTAAATTGCCTGTGATCTAACCGAACAAGGTTGCCTGACTCAACTTGTAAAATGTTCATCTCATGTGTTGCAGGTGAGCAATGTAGTAGTCGGGGTCACCACAGATAAGAAATGATTTCCAATGATGTTCAAATCCTATGATATATTTTCCGTTGTAAATTTGAAGTTATTAAATCTCTATTATCATGTTTTGGGGGACCTCTGCTATGCGAGGGGATAGATACAGATATAAGAACACGAGAAATGCGTGAAGGTTTATGAGATTAAAAAAAAAAGTGTGTTTTGAAGACTTGGAGCTATATATTCTTTTAAAATTTGACAATATGAAGAAGATATCCTTGGCTGGTTGCCGTAATGCCAAGATATGCTTGTGTGAATAAGTTTGGTTTAGTATCGGTTGAAAAAAAAAAGGGAGACTGTTTGTGCATTTCTTCGGGATGTATCTGCTGAATAAGTTTGGTTTAGTATCGGTTGAAAAAAAATGGGAGACTGTTTGTGCATTTCTTCGGGATGTATCTGCTTGCAAAAATTTGTCCATTCTTGGGAGCCATAATGTATTGCGTGTGGTTTGCCTGCATAAATTTGCGTCGTGGAGTGCATTGTTGAGAACTACACGCTCGCTTCATGTTGTTCGCCAAGATTTTGTTTTTACCTTTTTCTGTAGAAGTTTAAGAAAATAGACCAACATAGGAGGAAGAGTACGCTTGCAGGAGGGCAGGACCCAAGTTGAATGGGAAAACAAATAGTGAACTTTCTATTTGACATTTAGCCCGTCTAAGTAAATACAGGAGTAGACCCTTTTTTCCCCTTTGTTTTTCCCTTTATATATTTTTTCTGAAACTTCTGAACACCGGGAGCTCAAGTATTAACAAGGTGAGGTTTGCATATATACCCCTCGTCTTCAATATTTGCAAATTTACCCCTCAAATTTTGGTATTTATAAAGTTACCCTTCAAAACTAGCATATTGGGTCTTTCTACAGCTCTAGGTTAAGACTATTTATTTTTAAATAAGGTGATATCAAATTTTCCAATAATGTCCTATAGGTTTGCAACAGTTTCCCATTTCATATTTTAGGGGTATTTATGCAAAAACCCCTAACAAGGTTCATAAGATGTTTGAGAGAGTGAAGAAACTCTAAAAAATAAATCGAAGTGATCACTATTCTGGGGTTTGAGTAACTGAGATTAGAGAATAATCTCTTTGTTATAATCTTTCATTGTCAAAATGACTGAACGATTCTATCATTATGTTACTTTTCTACTGAATAACTGAGTAACTAATGTACTTTAGTGTTGTCGTCATCTTATTCTTAGGAACCTCATTTCAGCAACAATATTAAGCATATCATAACCACGTTAAAGTATAATTAGCACTTAAGCACCTTTAGTTTCCCCTATTTGGTCCTTGTATACCTTCATTAGTTTTTGGCAGCACTTATAAACCCTGAAGTAATAAATTTTGCACTTTCCTACTATTTGTTATGCAAACACGACAATTTTCCCTCAAAAAATTATCAAATGACACTTGCAGGCTAATGTGATAGCCTTTTTAGCGCCTAATGTTTGTTATACTTATTGTCAAATATATCTAAATTCTATTTAAAAACAAATTTAGGTCGGGTTTGAAATAGAATAAGATAGGCTTGACAGTAAAATCTTAAAACATAAAATATTAAAAAGCTATAAAATTAGCTTGTGAATGTTATATAAGAATTTTTGAGAGAAATTTCTCACGTTTGCATAGCAGAAGATATTATTAAAGTGCAAAATTTAAAAACCTTAGGGTACATAAGTGTTGCCAAAAACAATTAAGAGTATTTTAGTGCAAAATAGGGAAATATAAGGTTTAAGCGCTAATTAAGCCCATTTTAAATAGCCAGCAGCTTCGGTATTGCTGAAAATCGAATTTAGAGCATCGATAGCAGATTACGCTATCAAAAGTTCGTAATTTACTTAAGTTTCAGGGGCAGTTACAGAAGTTTATTTTGCCCATTTCTCCTTCGAGCCCCTGATATTCCTCACGATTTTGATGCTGCGACCACCACTGTCGATGGTTTCCGTTGAGTTTATTTTCGGGGTTTCTCTTTCACTGACAATGCTCGGTGAAAGGGGCTAAGGATCCATCACTCGTCAAGGACAAATTTTAAGGAACTAACAAATGGACGTGGGTTAAAAAAGGCTTGGAAGTTGAAAGATTATTCCATAATTAGATAATTACGAAGTTTATGAAGCTATAGGAGTTTTGAAATTAAAAGAATTTTGAGAAAACAGATTTAAAGAGTTCTTGGTTCGTTAAATAAAAGAAAATGATTGTTGATATCTGCTTGTGGCTAATATGTTCTTTGTGAAGTTGGATGATATGTTCTTTTCGAATTTTCTACTAGTTAAAAATTAGGAAAAAGGCTTAATTTCGGAGTACCGAAGCAACCCTCTTTTAAATATCAAATTGTTTCATTTCATTCATTTAAATTGATTTTTCTTACAATGAGGGGAACTAGGCTAGATGACTCCAATGCTCGAGGGCATCATGAGAGCTATATCCTTTTCAAGAAAAACCTCCAGGAATTGGGACTCACTTTAAATTTGTATGAGTTCCAAAAAGTCAATAGAATATTGAAATTTGGACTCATTAAGCATGGAGCTAACTCATCAAACTATACTTACACATCTTGGTGGGTTCATTTAAGTTAGTTAAATCCAGATATCTAAAAAACAAAGAGAAGGTGAGTACTCTTAATACGGCATCGTGATTGTTGTTGGTATAACAAGTCAAAAATAAAGAGAAGTGAATACTTTTAACAATATGTTAATGGGATTCCCTTAAACTCTCTTTCAAAAGTGGATAGGCATGAATTTTGCTGACACCAAATTATATACGAGACTGCTGTATATTATAGTCCATATACAACTTTGGATATTGGTATGTTGCTTTCAATGATTTCAGAGAATTGACTGAAATGCAAATAAATAAATTATCCTGAGAGAAAAAACTCAAAAATTTAGATAAGGGGGTATATTGAATGTAAATGGCATATGACATATGTGGGGTCCAGTTAGAAAAAGTTAAAACTCCGGGGGAAACACACCAACTTTTAGGGGAGTTATGTGAGATAAACAGAGTTCAGGGTGTTATGTGAAAACCCTCCAAAGCTCAGGTGTTTTGTGAAATTAACTCTAATTTTTATTTTAATCTGATCAACGCAAATTGTTCCATTATAATTGATCAATTTATCAAGGTCAACAAATCACCTTACACAAATTATGTTGGTTTAACAATCAAAGTTGTTACAACAAGTCATCTTACACAAATTCTGTTGGTTTAACGGTCAAAGTTGTTAACTTCTACATTAATTAATTGTGTGAGCAGGCAATACATGTGCATAGCACTTGGATCACCCATTGTACTTCGGTGGAACCTAACAAATTAAATAATTTGTTTGCTAGTGGTAGTCAATTTTGTAAATATGATCAAATGGTATATTTCACATCCTGCTATGTGCATTCGTTTTCTGTGACATGTCGCTTTTGGATTATTTTGCTAATATGCCCGAGAGTAGGTGATGAAAATTGTACTAATGATATAGAATAGAATAAGAAATTAAAGTATGATGTGCTTAAGTTTTGAAAATTTAAATTACAAAATTAAACTATCATCACTATGGCCAAGATTTTTTTTATGGAGACCGTCATAGCAAATTTACAAAGATACTTTTTTTTTTAAAGATTGTATCATCCAATGAAAAGGTTAGAGGGTGTTTTTTTTCCAAAAATAAACGATTAATTTGATTATCATTTGATTTTCACCATAAATAACTCTGAAGATATAAAGCTACAAGCTTTTTTTTTTCCTTTTTCTTTTAAATACAAAAACAGACATCTTTTTCGGTCAAGGAATTCCAAAGTTAAGGAATCAAAAGAAAAGAAAAATCTCTGTTACTCCTTAAAAGGGCGCATTATAAAATCAAGATGCCATAGGATCAAGTCAAGTTTGATTTGGCTTTTGGACGCGTTGAATAGTTCCAAATTCCACAACATATCTAAATGATGTGGATACAATGAAGGTTAATAATTAGGGTTAATTAAGGATAAACCGCATGTAGTATCTTTGAACTCAATATTCGTGTGGTTTTATTGTTGCATATAGACCCCCTTAAAAAGTAATAATAATAGAAACTTTAAGAGTAAAAAAACCGAAAAGAATTTACTCACACAACAATAAATGTCGAGGGATAGTAAGCTCAAAGCCGATATAACAGATAAGCTAACAATTACTACTCATTACTACTTTTTTTTTTGGTTGTTGTTGCCTTTCTTTCTTTTTTGGTTTTTGGAGGGGGTGGGGGGGGGGGGGGGGGTGGTGGTGGTGGGGGGTGTTGTTCCCCCCCCCCCTGTTTAACTTTCTTTGGGGGAA
>JBAKGM010000365.1:35030176-35042463 GCA_037177215.1 Asparagus racemosus | reverse complement strand
CACACACACACAAAGAGATGTGGTTTGTTACTTACTGAACTATCATTGAGAAAAGTTATTTGTTGCTTACTTAACTATCAGTGAGAAACATAACTTGAGGCAATTATTTTGTTTTGTTATCCTTTCTAGTGTTGAAAAGAACATAAATGGAAAAGCTACTTATAAACAGATATATAAAAAGAGTAATACATATGTTCTAAGACTTCTTATATTGAGGTACTTTGATTTAAAAAAAAAAAGAAAATAAATAAGCAATAATATACTTTCTGCATTTTATTAGCTTTGTCTTCCTATAGTATCCAAAAGCAGACAAAAGGTTTTTTAGCTTTCCACTGTCACAAACTTAGATGGTTTTCCCTGAGGATTAGGATGCAAACAGTTGGCAAGTGATAAATAATAGAAAGCATAAAGACATGATGAAGAAGTTAGGATGTAGACAAACCCTAACAAAGGGAATATCTTTCTGTTATGGGGGATGATAAGCCCAACGAAAGGGACTTATTTTGAACTTACATACGGCACGAAATATGGGCCAATAATTATAACTTAAACACTTATCTTTTTCTAAAGTTTGAAAATAAGATTATTTAATTAGGAAGGAGAGAATTAAACATGACAAGAAAAGGAGAAAATATAAAGATTTTATTAGAAATCTGAAAAAGAAAGAATAACAAATTTTCTACAAGAAAAAGATAATGAAACATACATTGGTTCTATAAAAGATTTTTAATTTTTCACATTTATTTAGCACGTCTCAATGTATAATAGGTTTAGAGAAAACAACCTGCTACCAGGAGGAATGACACTTTGTATCATATTTATTATTAACTAGGCGAAAAGATTATTAGTTTGCCTTGAACACAAACTATCTTGTCACATGAACTTGCAATATAATCAGTTTAGTCGTAATAAAGTTAACAAATTGAATTTAAAACTTGCAATTACCTAAGGTTAACTAACCTGAAACAATCATTTAAAAAATTTCTTCTATGAAATCAAGATAAGTCTCTAACAAATTCAACCACAGAGAAGAGCTACTGCACAGAGATATAGAGTCAAGGCATACTCCAATATGTCAAACAACAAATCAGAAGGTCATGTGAAAAAATTGGTAACTGTTGCGAACCAGTGTTTGTCATGTTAATTAAACCAGTGTTTTAAAGACAACAATTTAATTGCTTGTTTAAGTGTTTTCACCTGGAAGATCCCATGGCTCGCACTTGTTGAGATCAACATCGATCATGGTAGGATAACCAAACAAGCTTACACTTTTATCTCCTGAGATTTTCTTTGCCAAGTAATCACACACGAGCTCTTCGTCTCTAGGGTGAAATCTGAACCCTGGAGGCAATCTAGCCTCCATCATATTTAAGTAGCTCATTCTGATGAGAGAGAGAGAGAGACACAGAGAGAGAGAGAGAGAGAGAGAGAGAGAGAGAGAGAGAGAGAGAGCTGTGAAAATGGACAAGAGTTCAAGAGACGTCAATGAGAACTCAACACAAGGAAGGGCTTTTATGTAGATCAAGGCACAAGTCCAACTTCCAGATGTATTAAAGGAGGTGAGATAGTTGGGTGGAACTGGAAAGGAATGGAATTATGCTTCATGCGTACTTACCAAATGCCCCTGCTTGCTTGGCATGCTGCTGACGTGGACATAAGGCCAGCAGCCGCCAAGTTCCTGTTGCAAAAGAGGATCATCTGTCAAGCCTAAAGCAGCAAACAGCCACAAAGTTTGCATCAGATAAGTGGCCCTGGTCGAGTATGGTCTCAGACCAGATCACAATCCAAACCAGCTAACAGTGCCATTCATGGACCACAATATGGTCATGCAAATAAGGCTCAACATTCACATGCTCCTCTCACAAAAGTTGTCATCACTCTCATTATGTAAATAATGCAGGCATATTAATCTTCATCATTTAAACAAATCAATATTGACAGAAGTACCCCTCAAAGACCAATAAAATCAAGGTTAATTGCACTTAACTGCCCTATAGTTTTCCCGACCTTGCACTTAAATGCCCTATAGTTTCAAACCGAACAAAAAAATGCCCCAAAGTATTTAAGTATTGCAGATGAATACCCCATAGTTTAAAAAAACCCAGACATCATTATTTTTTTTCCTAAGTCACATAACAGAGGATACTAAAGTGAAACTCTTAGATACGTTGGGGTATTTAAGTCGGTATTTAAGTGGGTATCTAAGTGACGCCATTTACAAACTTTGGGGCATTTATATGCAACATTGGGTAAACAAGAGGGTACTAACGTGCAATATTTTAAACTTTGAGGCATTTATCTGTAAAACTTAAATACTTTGGGGCATTTTTTTGTTCGGTTTGAAAAAAGAGGTCACTTAAGTGCATGGTCGGGTAAATTATAGGGCATTTAAGCGCAATTAAGCCTAAAACCAAAAGGAAAGTAGTTGATCTTTCTATGGCAGTTTTAGCCAATAAAAAATTTTCGAGGTAAAAGCTCCCTGTATCAGCATGACACTGTTGACTTCCCCTCAAGCCGAGTTTGTTATTTCTTCTTTCTCTGTCCTTTCAACTTCTCATCTGAATTCTAGCCTGGAGTTCTAGATATCGGAGGATGATCATCGGTATGGGTTAAGTTACGGTGCCAACCTGCCCGCTTTTGAAGTTCTTCCACGTGGCTGCACATGTTTATCAACACTTACAACCATCAGATCACGATCAGATGGACTATGGCACGATTGTTGATGTTGATCCAATGGATGGGACCACAACAAGTCAAAGAGTGGCGCCTGCACAGGGTTAATATCAAAGCCTTTACTGTCATCAACCAGCTTCTTTGTTTTAATAGCAAAGTTCTTTATTATCAAGCTATCAGGCTAATGTATCCAATGCAAGGATGGGGCATAGTGGGGAGGGTCAGCTGGCATTGCAGCACGTTTGACACGCCATTTGGCGGAGGCCAAGCCATCCGATGCATGAAACGGGTCCAGGATGATGACAATTATGATGGTATTAAGTGAGATTGCATAGGTTGTTAAGCATCATAGGGCAAGTCATCATGTGGTCTTGACCTAATCCCGTTAGGCAATCTTCGCCCGTTCTCAAACCATCGTCTCAGACTTTGTCAATTGCTAATGTAAGTGAGCCACTATAATGTAACAAAACTCTCTGGGTTTGTCAGTAAACAAACACCATGATATTTCAGAAGTCTGATCTTCATCAGGTTGCCTCCAAAATCTTCTGATGCATACAACCATTTATCTGGCCCTAATAAAAATAGAGGATCAATCAATAGCGCTTGAATTCAATGCAAAAGCTGAGAATAATATATGATATGTCGCAAATAGTAATCAGTTACAATTTGCACGTCTACCACTACAAAAGCTGTGCTGTAAGTTTCCATTCATAAACTCAATACTAATAACAAGTAGGTTAACGAAGCAGATCTCAAGCGTAAAGTTGGAAAAAATAAAAAGTGATCTGTAATATAACATTATAACATAACTTTTAAATGCAATTACTTTCAGCGAATTTCAGAGTTTCAACTCTCCCTATTTAGTGCAGAATATCAACAATATATGTGTGGGGGGAAAACTGCCATCCCTAATTATGAAAAGTTGGCACATGTGTGAGGGCACATGCCCATCTCATTAATTCTTCTTTTGCAAGATTATATTAGGATAATACAGAGTGAAACAAAGGTGATCGTGAGATTAGAATAATCTTACAAGGCTTCATGTCAAACTTCTGGCAGAAACTCTATAATCTCAATTTGTTGATTACTGGTATAATAATAAGATGTCCAATAGAGTAAGCGAAGTAGTCGATGCCTTCATAAAACCCTGAAAATGTGCTAACCTGTTAAAGAAGAGTCAAATGTAGTTAGCTAAACTATAAGTTGATCTAAACACTTGTATTGATGTTGCAGCAAATGATATGATAGATTAAGTACTTAATTTGGATAATTCCTTATGGTAGGCCATTGGCCTAATTTCCATTTGAGGAGGGAGACTAACCAGAGTTGCATTCAAGAGAAAGGGAGATGTTTGCTTTTTACTGAAGTGGAGACGTATGTGATCCCAAGAGCATTCCAATGGAAAGCGATTTTGGAATTTCCTCAGATCCTCTATTTGATTCAGGAAATTCAAAAGTGAAAAGCATGCTCAATAGGAATGTGTAGATTGGCAATAGGAAAAGTTGAACCAAATGGTTTCATCTGGTAGAAAAATCTGAATCCAACCTGAAAAAAATTGAAAGCAATAGAATAAGACGGTTTTAGCATCTACTTCTAATGTGAAGAATATTTTACTTTTACAGTAGATACACACCTTATTTTCGAGAAATGGGTATAACATATTTTTCTTTTACCTTAGTTGCAATCAATATACAAACTGAATGCATGCAGCTAGAAATGCTCAAGACATAAAATTTACATGTCTCTGTAAGGTCCTCTGTAACTTTCAGGTCACTGTGTAGCATATATTGGTCCATCAATTACTGTGGGCAAGTCACAAGTTGTTGGTTAGGCATATGGCAGTTAATTCCATCAGTTCTTTACATTGTTGACTAGCCAACATGCACATGCATAATGCACCTGCTCCAAAAATCTAAAGTGAAAAGGAAATATATCTGTGTGTCTTAATCTTAGTTATATTGTAAAACTAAACAATCAAAAGTAAATGTATGATTTGATATCTAATCTCGAAGAGAAATCCTTACAAACTTCAGATTGTTGAAGTATACAGCTCAATTTTTATTCAATACAATCCAAATGAACATTTCTATTGGTTCTTACATGTATCATTCAAACAATTTTACTTTGTTCATTTTGAATTTTCAGAAAGAAAATATTTCTTAATAAGGTTTTTTTTAAAGTCCAAAGATGCATGAGACAAAAATAGATCTATAAGTACATATGATTGAAGTATAAATAATATTTAGAGTTTGGATCCTCTCCACTACCAAAAAGTAGTGGAAGAATCACTACTTTTAGTCACAATCGTTGATTATCTAGTGAGTGATTGTGATTCATTCTAAATCTAATGCTCATCAATATCCCGATGATTGACACTTATTCCTACTATATACTCAAAGGAAAATCACAACCATCCATTAATTAATTAATGATTGTCATTTAGTAGTAGTCTCTCCACTACATTTTTTTTGTAGTAAAGAGAATCCGAATCGCCAATCACAACATCAAAGAGAAGTATTAAGAATGTCATTACAGTCGAAATATTATTATTAGATCTAACTCGATTTTTGTTATTAGTATGAAGACTCACTGCTGTCGAAGCATTATTATTAGATCTAAAGCTTGACCGTTCTATAATTTTGTTTTGAATAAATGCATATGAATAATAAGTCCATTCTAAGCGAATAATAAGTCCATTATAAGGTGCTAAGTTCATTTCTAAATTTTCATTGTCTAATTAACTATTTAGGTGAAGTGACCATTGTTGAAGGATGAAAAAATAGATAACTTCACTCATTTATATCGTAAAGTTAGTTCACAATGCAAAAAGAAAACTCAATGGGGATTAGTTTGGAAATTAGGACTGACATTATCAAAAGATTGATTAATTTGAATGTATGAAAAATAGAATGATGATAATTTTGCTCCTTTATACCCTTAAAGTTAGTTCAAATTCAATACTTTGGTCAAGGTTAGTTTAAAAATTGGGATTGACAATATCAAATTTGTGTGGACATGGCATTTGACAGTGACGTCTCCTAGAAATTTTGTTTCCAATACTACCTTCAATATTTACATTTATTCTGCTCTAGATATGAAGGGATGCATTGGAATTTTCCTCCATCCCTTCACTTTCTATTGCCCTCACTTCGCTCTTTATAAAGGAGTATATATACACATATAAAATACACACAAACAAATAAAAATGATAGCCTTTATCCAAAGTCTTTAGGGGTAGCAAAATGATCCTTTATTTATTAACTAAGCATATAACTATAAAATAACAGTCATTGCCACTATTTGTAGATTACCAACATGGAATAATACCATAAGACTCGTTCTGGGAAAATAGTCAGGACAGGAATCAAGCTATTTAACCCACAATTTCAGTGTTGCTGCTTTTAGAGGAAAATGATAGACGTCATCACCAAACTAGCTTCTAATCAACAGTTGAACTAACTGCATCAATTCATTTATAGGCCATGGAAACCACTTTCAGACTATACAGACAAATTCAAGTGACTCATTGATTCCTGCAAAACAAAGTATCGATGCCACAGCACAACATTTATCACAAGAAAATTTTAGCAGTAAGAAAAGGCATTACGGATTGCCATATTTGTTGTTAATACTCAAAAGCTTCAATCATACCGTGGAAGCCAGCAACTATAGAGAAGAAACAGGCTGGCATAAAACAAAGAAGGCTAGTCAAAATCTAGGAAAATTGCGCCTATTAGTGGCACTGTTGGACCTCATGCAACTAAGCACGTGTCCAAAGTCCTTGAATAAGGAAACAACCTAGAAAGAAACCAAATCAGAACTCGTATCTAAGAGATGATTGTCCAATCTTCTACAACACCTAAGATTCTTGAAAGATGTTGTTTAACTTGAGTTGGGATGGTCCTGAAAAAGACCACAACTAACTCTAATGTTCTTTACTGTTAACTTGTTGGTGGAAAAAGTCAGTTTCAGGATAACAGCTGAAAACCAGCATGGGACTCGTGGATAATATGGGAGGGAGATCAAAGTTAATGAAGTTTTTCTTTTCCCCCGAGTCAAATTTGATGGGTAAATGACAAGTTGCCTAATCTTTTATGCAAGAGAGCACGACTCTTTTCCCCTTAAGTTGTGAAAGGGAATGATCCAAGCCATCATGCAGAGGCCCACCTCATAAAATATCTCAATAATCCAAGTTGTCATGAGAGATTATTTTTGCCTTTGAACCAGCATTTTTAAAAATTATAATACACAATTAATAGCATAAATCATATCATTCGCACTAAACAAAGTAGAGTTCATTAATTGAGGTAGGAAGCTAAATTAGCTAATTCACACAATAACTAGTGCAATTTTATGAAGTTGTGAAAACATCGAATCAGGCAAGCCAGGGTCCCCACCAGGTCACTAGCTGACTACTGATTAACAAATAACAATATATAATGCTATAGAACAAGTGGCAACGGTCCCAAGGTTAATGAAGCTTGAGCTTAATTTATAAAAGGTGTAACATGATGTCAAGTTGATTTTTTCGTTTTATTTACTTTGGTTGGTAAACATGGTAGCTATGAGTTTCCCACACTTGTTTGAGAAGAATACCATCTATGTTTCAGAGGCCTCATAGTTGTAAATGGTAAGCACATTATTATCTTGATAATGAAACTAATCTGTATGGATAACTGATATGGCAACTGCCACATATATCTGGCCATCTACAGACGCAGTTTTAGGGATACACCAGCGGGTACCTTTTTAGGTTAGAAAATTTAATATTAAGGACCAAATACAATGAAAACACTTCATAAGGGACAATTAATCAGTTTTCAGACTGGCAAGAAATTTTAAGCCACATTACTCTACTATATAGAGGACAAGAATTTTACTGCTTATAGCATCTCCTTAAATCTTCAGAAGATAATTTATGGAAAGGCTTAAATATAGAAAGTAACCTCTATCTGTTTATTATAGAAGGTAAAATGAAAGTAAAAGTAAGCTCAGACCACATACAGCAGTCCAACAAGTGAGCTAAGATAATGTGCTTAGATCACAACAGTTGTCTCATATGATAGCTAATCACCTGTTCGATAAAAGAGCACTTCAATTGATGGATTGTTTTTTCCTTTCCTTTGCTAAATAAGGAGGACAAGTGGAATTTCATGTAATGTTATGGAAAGCAAAAGCACTCAATATTGTTTTTCCATTCACGTGTTATGAGAATTAAGTTCCTATAACATTTTTATATTTCTTTAGCTATTTCAAACTGAAACATATATCATAATTCAATACACGCACGAATAAGTGTATGCACATATCCAATGAGTGTACAAGTCCATTTTGATACTAGACAGGTGTGTACTCACGACAAAATACTTTCAACTCAAAAATATTATAGGGTAATAAGAAATCCAGTTCTGAGAATGATAGTTTGGCATTTCTTCTGATGTAAATATACGGTATCACAACTTATTCTCATCCAGGCACTGTACCCAGTGAACTTATGGTTAGATAAAAAATTCAGTATTTTTTCATCTGTATACAATTATTATCCCGGCATTACAGACCAAATTTTTCTTAGTGCACCAAAATTTTCTTAGTGCTTTGAGCTACAGAATTCTCACATTTGAGTAACTGAGGATCAAACAAACCTGCATAAATGTATAACTCCATTCTGCATTTATATATTTGTAAATATTTACATACTACTCAGTGTGCAATGTACACAATATAACTTTATGTCGCGAAATTAACAAACTTTGTACGATTTAATCATATAATGGTATGATGCTACGCAACGAAGTTCATTACCATAAGTATTTGTAGCAAGTAATGCAACAAAAGAATAATCGAAGAAAATAATCATTAAGAAACGTAATTGAATAAAACTCAGGTTGAATTAATTACCCAAAATTTTCTCTTGGCATCAAATTGCATCGAATTCCGCGGGAGCAGGAAGCAAAGAACCCTAGATTTCTCAATGGAGTCAGAGCTTGGGTCTCGCTGTACAATGAGAATCTCTAGCTCCAATGCGTAGCTGCATTTCTGTGTGGACATTGTTGGGCCCAGCTTGCATGGGTTTCTTAATGGGCCCATAAAAAGATTTACTAATGGAGCACCTGGCCCAAGTACTTAGGCTTCTCCCCTGTCCTTCATTAGTCACGTGATGCGTGCATCACATTACGCTAATTTGAGTTTAGTATGATGGAGAGGTTGGAGGAATGAAGGATTTAATAGGTGGTTAATGAGTGTAGTTACAAAGAATGACGGATGGAACGAGTAGGGTTATGGGGGCAGCAGGCAGCTGTATGGATCCTGTCAAAATCATCTCTAGGGTGATCTACACCATAAATAGAGTCTATCAAAGCTATCCCTATAGAAGAAGGCCGATCTACACTATAAATAGAAGAGTTGTAACTTCTAAACTAATCTTCTAATCACCTGTGAATTGTATGAATTATCCTTTTCTATAGGGTGGTATGATAGAATTTGTTGTATCTTGAGATTTACTAAGTCTAATGAACTCTTGAGAATCGACCACGTGTCATGATTAACTTGTCGAGTCCCACTACTCTGAAAGCCCAACCCCAGTGTGAGCATCACCGACCTCTCTGGCGGCCAAAATCTGAAATGAAAGGCATCTTCGAGCTGGGATACGCTAGAAGAACCAAGTTCGAGATGAAAAGTATCTTCTACTCGGGTCCTTGCTAAAGAACGTCTAGAATAACAAGACAACCTATCAACTTCAACAGTTGTACTTCGCCACTCAATAACCATCGTATTTAATGTTGGGTTAGAGTCATTATGACTCTTTGGCCCGAAGTTATGACTCCCGCACTTCAGTAATTTTGTCATTATCGCATTAAACGCGAATGTAACTCATTCAACCGGCTACAGACACGAGTAAAGTGTGGTCTGATCAGTAGACTGCACCAACCCTATCAAATTACCGATGTGCCCTTGCCAACTCTCTATAAATAGTGGGCAATCTCCAGTACTATAAGGTACGCAAAAACTACTGAATAACATCGTGAAAACTAGATTTTGCGAACTTGCTTAATCTATTACAAACTTGAACGTCAGAGGGCTTACCGGAACAATAAACTCCGGCCCACTAACGATTGTTTCCTATGTTAGAATCTACTTCCTTCTGATTGATTGGCTATCGAGAAAGATTAAAGGACCCTAAACTCCTCTAAACATCTACTTACCCACACAATTAACCTTCTGATATAAACAGTTTGATGAAGATTTGCCCTTGCCATGATAGGGAGCCATCGGACGAGAATATTTTTTTCCCAGGTCATCAGCTAGAATCGAGGAGGTCGGTCCTAGAGTTTAGGGTCAACTAGGCCAAAGCAGTCAAACAGTTCCTCCTTCCCAAGGATCAAATATTGTTGAGCGGGGTACCCAACGCTGGCCTTCATCAAGCTTCGCGGAGCTATCTCATCAAAGGGGAGCTCAAAAAGACTGAATTATTCTGTCGATATGAGCAATCTTGGGACCTCTTCTTCAAGCTCCGGGGGAGGTGACAGCTCATAGGGAGGCTTGGGAGGTGGTCAAGCTGCTGGCAGCCACCAAGGCAAGAAGATCACCACCAGCTGCTCCCCGCTAGCCAACCAATTGCGGGGAATCATCATCAACGTTGATAATTTCAGGCGGAGAACTTGGGAAGCCTTTGGAATCAGAGCCCCACTGGTCTGCTTGGGTGCAGCTTCAGCCTGCCTAGGCTCAGAATCAACCACCTTTGGCAAGAAGTCTCTGCATGCTGCCTTCAGTTGAGCGGCGACCCTTTGAGACCGTCTTCTTTCTCTTCCTCTTCTTAGACCTCTTAGCCTAAGCTGTGGGTAAACCCAAGCCCATGCCCAATCAAGCCACGAGTTCAGACAGGTTCTGGCGTATAGTATGAACCTCCTCCTCCGCCAGCTCAGGATGAAGGTGCCCCATAGTAGAGTCAACTTGAGGAGCCTCTGTAGGCACCCCCTCAAGGGCCAGCAGAGCGGTCCGTGCTATACCCATCTCGGTAATGGGGGGGTGAGAAATGCTAGCAACTCGAAGCACGGTGTTGTCAAAGAGGTTCTCATTGTGATGGGACCTCTCTATCTCTGAGAGCTTCACCACCTTCAAGCCCTCCTTTTTTATCTCTGGCCATGTAGAATAGGCCAAGATCAGGTTGGCACTAAAGACAAAGAAAAATTTCTTCTTTCAACTCTTATTTGTGTTAGGGATGTTAGAGACTAGCTGGAAGCCGTTGACCATCCATAAATAAAAGTGGCCTTTGCTTTTACTGGCCTTGCACACAGTTGGTGGCCCAGAATACCCGTCATCGGCTCAACATGCACCCGATAGCAAATAACGAGGAAGGCGACTAGAAGGGCGATAGAATTGGGCTTCAGCTACACCGACGAGACCCCAAAGTCCTAAAGACTAGCTGAAGGAATAGATATGGTAGTAGACAGTGGCCAATGTCGAGTTGGTGATAGTACACCAGCACCAAGTTGCCGCTATGATGATAGATGGCGTGTTTCTTGTCAGAACTGACAGAGTGAAGGCGCTGGGAATATCAAAATGCTTCGCATACTACTCAAGATGGGTCTGGAGTACCGTCAATTTATACTTTTAGAGCATAGTGATTCTCGGCCCATTGCAAGTAGTAGAAGGTTGAGTGCTGGAAGCCATCAGAATGATTGAAAAAGATGATCAGAGAAGATGATCAGAAATAGCAGAAAGTTCAAGGAAAAAAGGTCAAAATTCTCGCTGACAGAACTCAGAGAAATTCTAGGGTTTGGAAAGTGAGGCGATGTTGAAGGGAGTGGATATATATAGGCGTGGGTAGATGACACAAGGCGCAATTTGAATGGTCGTCTTGGTTACCTAAAAGCCTCTGAGGTTTTTAAAACTGAAGTGACTCCTTGTCAATCGAGGAGTCGACTCAACAACCGAAGTACCATATTTTCAAAACTACTGCGCACAATCTATACTAACGTCAGAATGTTACATCACAGTTGTCTTCCAAAAAAGGCAGTTCAGATCCCAAGGTGGTAAAATGATGGAACAGTTTATTTTCTCTCAAACTCGACTTCCTGAGTCTGAGTGAAAGGGGCCAGTGTTGTATCCCAAGAATTACTACGTCTAATGAACTTTTGAGAATCGGCCACATCCCACATGTCATAATTAACTGGTCGAGTCCCACTAATCTAAAAGCCCTAACCAGGTGCGAGCATCGCCGACCTCTTTGGTGGCCAAAGTCTGAGATAAATCGTGCCTTTGAGTCGAGATACACTAGAAAAAGCTAAGTCTGAGACGAAAGACATCTTCTACTCGGGGTCCTTCCTAAAGAATGTCTCGAATAACGAGACGACCTATTAACTTCAACAATCCTACTTTGTTGCTCAATCACTATTGCATTTAATGTTGGGTCAGAGTCATTATGACTCTTCAAGCTAAAGTTATGACTCCTTGGACCACGTCAGCACTTCAACTTGTAGGATCTTTGATCTAATACACTAAAACACTAGAGGGGGTGAATAGTATTTTATAAATTTGTGCAAAATAGATAATAAATTACAAATAAGATAGCATCAAATGTAGAAAATCACAATCACAAACACAGAATTTTTATA
>JBAKGM010000365.1:35001694-35013611 GCA_037177215.1 Asparagus racemosus | reverse complement strand
TATTTAATAAATATTACTAATATATTAGATTAACTATAATATAGTATAATATAATATGATATAATATATTAAGCATGTCGGTAATAACTATATATTAATTACATTTGATGTATTATGTTTGATATTATATTAACACCTTCTTAAACTCAAAATCAAAACATCAAACTTAAAACACCTAAAAGGTGTTTTGAAATAAGTATTGTATTTTTCGTTTGAGCATGATTTAGCTCAAAAAACATCATGGTTTCCAAACGTATGATGTTTTATTTTTGGCAAAAACACCATGGAAATAAGGAAAATGCCATGGTATTCAGACGATGCCTAAAGTTTTGATTTAAAGAGCAGTTCAAACGTTCAGAACGTGGTGGTTTATTAAAAAAAATTCTGTGGGTAACAATGTTTATCTATTTTGAATAAAAATAAGAGTAATAATATGTTTAGTGATCAGAGTCTTTATTACGAGCAATGTGCGCGTTGTATAGCTGAACTAGGTCCGCCTGGTGTGGGTTAAATTTTGGCTTGGCCCATGCAGGGCTGCGCTTAACCCAACCCATATTAGATGCGGTTCATGAGTGGGTTTGAGTGTCGATCTTAAGCTGAGATCAAAGAGGTAGACGTGACTCATTATTAGCCCGGTCCGGGTTACTATGATTATCTATTTTTTTAGACAAAACTATAAAAAAATAAATAAATAAAGAGGTAGACATAACCCACTATTGATCCGGCTTGGGGTTGCTATGATTATTATTTTTTTCTGCTATAACTATAAAAAAATAAATAAATAAATCCTTAAGGCTCACTATGATTATTTATTTTTTTCTGCTAAAACTATAATAAATAAATAAATAAATCCTTAAGGCTCATTCTAATTATCCAACACAACTATGAATACTAAAAAAATAAAGTTAGCCCTATCCATAGGAATTCGGCTAACTTAAAGAATATGATGAATATAACGTGAAGGAATTTGAACATTAATTGTTAATATTTTTTTATTTTTCCTTCTCTTGTACCTGTAACTTAAATTTAAAATAAATAAAATTTATTAGCTTCTCATGGATGTTGATCTTTTTTTGAAGTTAACCATGTATATTTGTGTGTTTGAGATATTTTTCTATGTGACGTTTATCTTTGTGCCTCATTTTAAATAAAAAGTTTAAAATAGTAATAAATAAATAAATTTAATTTAATTTTGTAAATATATAGTTTAAAAGAGAAAAAAATAAAAAATAAAAAATAAAAAAAAACTATGGGCGCACTCATGATTCGTGAGCCATGGGACAGTTCAATCTTGTCTGAACTTAGGAAGGTCATGGGCCGAGCTGAGTTCCTACCTGGGAGAGGTAGGTCCAATCCACTCTGACCCGTCATACCTAGGTCAAAATCGGCTCAGCCTTAAACCCGATTGGCTGGTTCACTAGCTACAACTTGGCCCATGGCCATCTCTGTTTAAATGTAATAAATTTCTCAAGTAATGATTTACTAATGTGCTCTAATATGTTTGAGAAGTTAAGTTCAGATCTCTTGATCATTAAATTTGACCTAGAATATATTGAGAATCAAAACAATTTTCATTACATATCCTTGAACGGATTTGAAATTTTCACTTATGTACCTTTATCAATAGTGAATGAAACATACAAGTGCCTTATCCCTCCCATACCACAAGCAATCATCCCATCCCCAAAATATTAACCAAAATCGATTGAAGATCAAAAGGCAATCTTAGAATTTAAACATTTCTGAAGTGAAAAAAAAAACAACTGAACATGTCCATGCACTGATATATCAACAACTTGTGACGTGAACCTTATTGCTAGTATCATCACATGTTTGACCGTTATTATTGTATTTATTCCTTAATTGATTGTTTGTATCTATAGTATTTAATTGCATGATCGATCATCCAAACAATTAACAACTTTGAATGCTTTCCATCAATTTGAATTGTCCATTTTTCATTTATTTTTAATCAATAAGTTTTCTCAATATGTTACAAGTTCATATTTTCAAGATTAAAATATTAAATACAATATAATTATACAATACAAGTTACTAACACGTCATTAGCACGTCACAAATATTCATGTTCATAAGAAGAAATCAAATATTCATGTTCATAGGAAAAAATCTTTTATGTCAAATGATCATGATCTTTATTATGTGACATGAACGAAACCTATGTCAATTGATGTAAAGCATTAGAGTGATTAAACAGTCTAATTGACAATTAATTAGAGTGATTAAACAGTCTAATTGATAATTAATCATACGACCCGCTATCCACGCAATTTAAAATAAATATGGACACCCAATTGGATGATAAATATAGTGACCAACCATCCAATTAATCCTCGCCTACCCGATTGGTAAGCTAAATACTACTCTTATCAGCAATCAATTTCATAATATCCCATCCCTCCCAACAATTTGGACCCCATAACCAAGCCTGTTCAAGCAAATATCTTTATTTGGCTTGCATTCACTTCTCAGCTGCGCAGCAGAACATAAGTCATCTTGCCTTCTTTTTGGAGAGGATGATAAGACCAGTAAACCAAACAAAATAATCAAGTTCAATGGTCTATAAGCATATTTCAACAGTCAGACATCCTACAAAGTTTTGCTTCCAAGGAAGAAGAAAAGCAAGGAAAAGAGAAAACAAAGGATAAGGATTTATTTACAAAGACAATGAAGAACTGATCAAAGGAAAAGGGCAATTTTAAGAAATATTTCCCCTCCCTGAGATATGGTATCTCTAGCACTTGCTATTCCCGTTGCACTGATGACTGACGCCATTGCTGTAAGCTTCCTTGCGCTTCAGTTTGTTGTTGTTGATAGTATTGAGACCCCAGATTCTGATGGTGTGGTCGTCGCTGGCTGATGCAAGCATGTGAGGGTTCGCTGGATTCCAGCTAACACAGTTTACTGCTCCGGTGTGGCCTGGTAGAGCCTCTATCAGATCCCCAGTGGCTCGATGCCATATATATACCTGAGACAAAATGGATTCTCAATTTCATATTTAAAAAAAAATAAAAAAGAATTAGGGACAAGGTTTAGTTTAGCGTTTAGATTTTAAGTATCGGATAATGATGATAGATGTTAATACGCACAAGAGCTTAGTTTTAAAGTATCAGATAAATGATGCTAGATATTAATCCACACAAGACAGATATCATCTTTTATTAGGTATATGCAAAGAGAAAAATGAACACAACTACACAAGGACGATTATGAGTGCATTCATCATCTTGTCCTTATAATTCAACTATAATAGAAACTCATGATGATTCCACTAAACTTAACTATACCAAAAGACCCACCATACTCGCCTCAACTCAGACAGTAAATGGGGATCATAACAAAAACTTCAATCAAGATGGAAGTAGCAACAAATAGTTGCATTCAAGACAATCCAATGAGCAGAAGACAGAGAGCCGTATAGATCACCTTTTGCGATAAAAAACCAATTGTGTTTTCTATTTTCTTATATTGTGAGATCTCTACAAGAAAGTGTGATTTTGCACTAAAATGCTTTAAATATATAATATAACTCAAATATCCACACAGAATACAACAAAAAGTGAGAAAACATACATGCACATAATTTTCTTTGGGGAGGAAAACAATTAAGTATATGTCAGAACCACAGAGCCCAAACCCAGTTATGCTTTGGCTAGCAGTACCAGTTTGCTAACAAGATAGTTCCTTTACAGTGCATAGTACGGAGTAAATCAGATTGGTATTTGAAATCATGGGACATTCACTAGGGTATTTCAATTACTATGTATGTATATTTGTGGGCATGTAGAAGAGATACAGACATACACAGGAAGACATACCATATTAAAGATTCCATAATTGGAACTATTACCTTTTACTACAAAAAAGAAAGCACTGGAGTTCGTACATTTAAAGAAATATAGAAGACGGCTGTAACTAACTACAAATCATCATCATTCGCACCATAACGACATCAAATTATAAAAACAAAATTTAAATGCTAGATTTCAAATTGATAAACTAATCTTCAAAAACAACATATGAATCTGTCAAAAAACTTAAGGTTTATTAAGAAAAGGTGAACCAATAGAGCTAAACACATTGAAAATGATCAGACTCATGAAATCAATTGGTCTTTTATAGCTCTTAACTTATTTCTTGTATCACCATCCCAACAACACAACAGCTTGGATCACAATTTAAAAGTGAGAGATTAAATTAGGTAAAATTAGACCAACAAAATCCTTCTATACAAGTTGCCTGCACTGTGGAACAAAAAAATTAATAACGATGATGACAACGACGATGATAAAAGCAAACAAGTGTTGATGGTCTGCTCATGGATCCTAGACGTGTCTCTTACCGTACCCTATACCACTCTCCTTTCACACACGAAATCCATTCACGGGTACATAAAAGAGGCACAACTTAAGAAAATTGTTGTTTATAAACCAAATTAAAATTATCTTGAAGGTTAATTGAACAGAAGAAAAACAAGAAGGCTTGCTCGTGCACAAGCACACACCCACATGCAAAGCATGCACATGCACAGCAGTGAACACATGCAAAATAAGAAACCAAGAGAGAATAGAAAAAGTGAACAATGTTTCAATTTTCAGAAGGGGAAGGCAGAGAAACAGAAATAACAGAAAGCAGGGTGGTAACTGAAACATAGTGGGGATCTATTTAGATGTACAGGTAATAACTTTTGACTCTGATTATCTTGACATAAATTCAGGCTGTGTCCTTAAATAAGTAAATGATGGTTTACTATGACCCAAGATACTTTTTTGAAGAGGAATTAGAAAGCTTAAGGTTTTTCGGGACTACAATACATATTTTCATCATTGGATCCAAACTAGTTAAAATTCTATGCAGAGGAAGAGAACAAGTGAATGATTAAAATAAAACATGCATGATTCATTCAATTAGTTTGTTATCCTAAGCAAGCACCATCTAATCAATGCAACATCAATCTAAGGTTTTAAAGAATATATCTTGATATATAAATTTGTACTGAGAGTTCTACTAAAATTTTAGAAATAAATAAAAAGAAACATGAGTTGCAGCTTTCAAAGGCACGAAATTAAAAAATCCTGTGGCGAAACTACAACTTAAAGGCACCTGCTTTCAATAAAATCCAGCAATTAGAATATTTTCCTTGAATTTTGTAAGTTCCCTAGTGGGTTTTAGCTATGCTCTTTCCATTTAAGATCGTAAAAGAACATATTACTGAAGAAAAATTTTTCCAGTGCTACTTTGATAAATTCAACAACTAAATAAAAAATCATAGAAGGCAACAAAAACAAAATGAAAATAAACTATTTTCAATCTGTACCTGTGAATCTTCACTTCCACTAGCTATAAAAGCCTGCTCGCTCCCTCCAAAACAAGATCTTATCAAGAACCTACTGCGCTTATGACCTTTATATCTCATAACAAGCTGTGGATCATCTGTAATGCTCCAAAGATGGATCTCCTGATTCACAAGATTCACTAGCAAAAACCTATCATCTCCTGACACTGAAAACGAAGTAACCGTCTGCTCCTCTTCAATCACTTTCTCAAGCTTTGCTTCCCTATCGAGTAAAAGAATAGTAGCTTCCTTACACATGCTTATGATCCTTTTGCCATCATTAGTGATGGCCATGTCTGAAGTCTTAATTGCTCTCTGCCCTTTCCAATTTTCTACCTCTTTACCGTCAAGATCCCATAAGCAAATGCTCTTGTCGGTTACGCCGGTAAAAAACCGGGCCCCATCTGGGAACCAGCCACAAGAGATTAAACCGAGACCAGTTTTCCCGTATACGTGAAGGCATTCTCCAGAAATGACATCCCATCGCCTGACATCTTCTTCCATACCGCAGGTGAGAAGCTCGCGGTCATCAGGGCTCCAGGCAACCATGAGGACAGGTTTTTGATGGCCAGTCAGCATGTGTTTAAATGTCAGTTTCTCATTTTCGTGAACCTAAAATATGACATGACGGTTTTTCCTTAGCATAAGCCACAGGATGCTGGGATTTAAAAAAATAGCCATAAAATAGTTTCATTAATAATGAAAGAAAAGCAAGTACTCCAGTTATATCATTCATGCACAGAGGGTGCGAAGAATAATTAACATTTATAAAAATTCAAGGAAAAGAGAAAATAGCTAATATATATAAGAGATTTTCCGTGTACGCATGCAGCATTACCAGCTGTCCACTTTCACCATGAAACTAGATCCACAAATTGGATAAGAAAGATAAAGAAAAATAGGGTTAAGATAACAGATAAAGGAGCTAGAAATAGATCAACTTTTGAAGGGGTAAAACAAGCGGGAAAAATACAAAGTGTGAAATATTAGAGTTAGCACCTCTCCTAAAAGCCAGTGTTCTGATAATTATAACATAAACAAATATGAAATCTAAACATTGCCATGAAGTCCATGATCAACATAAATTCAGTTATAAATTGACTATAAATAAGATACAGAGACAGACTAATTGGCAATAAGATCATCAAACAAAGGCATACAAAGACATTTCCAATAAACAGCCATACAATAGAATTACCTCCCATATGATTGCAGATTTATCTTTAGACGAAGATGCTAAATATTTCCCAGTATTTGAGAACTGTAGGTGCCAAACTTCATTTTTGTGTGACTGCAATACCTGTTCCATTCAACAACGAGATTAGGTAATGGGAAGTTTCAAAACAAATGTAAAGGGATCTTTTCAATAGACAAAACACTGAACTTCAGATAAATAATGAACATTTATTAAATCAGGGAAAAAGGGTATGATTGACCATTATATCACAAAGCAAAACATCTGCAAGACTTTATCCTTATCCTTTAATCATCAATAGAACCACATTGGATGATGCATAAAATCACTTAAATGCTAAATGGTGAAATAATATGGTCGATCAACTACTATGAATCTGTTATACTAACTTTTCCCACCATTTACCAGCTTACACTATTGAACTCTTCCATAGAGGATTGGATAACAAAGGGACTATATTATCCACCATAACTAATCAACACTCCGTTAGGTGCTTTTCTTGTGATTGCCATTAAACTGCAAGATTACTTCATTAGACAGATTCGACACCACGCTTCATACACTAATTTTGTCATTATAGATGGATTGAATTATAAAACCTAATACACTACTACCTTAATACATTATATATTCTAAATCTTAACACTATTCTTCTCATTGGAATACTTAAGATTTGAACATGGAAGCATAATAGTGAACAATCAGCGTATCCTAACTGCAAATTAGGATCATATATACTGCTGAAAGCCCTTCAAAATACAATAGTTCACAGCTCTTTTAGCTTCCAAAGCGGAAATTGTCATACCTGTATCTTGAGCCAGTAAAAATAAAAAGAATGACGGTTAGCATCTACTAAAGTACTTGATTAGACACAAAACTCAGCTACAAGAGGAAAAAAAAATTACATGGCCAAACACAAAATTAGGCATCAAGCGAGAAATATTGAAGAGAAGGAAACATAAATTGAAGGAAAAAAAAGCATTTTAACATGCAAAAAATCTGATTGTGCCATCCTTAATGTCTTATTCTTTTGCTAATGCCCACATGATCACAATAAGGAGTAAAGGTTTCATCATTTTTCCAGCAGCCAACATTAAAACTGTGTACAAATGAAACAAACCATTACGCTTATATGAAAATTACAAGTGTAGTAGGTTAGGAATACAATTTAAACTACCAAAAAAGTTATCATGGCTGATTGCTTTTGCTGTATAATATCCTGTATTTGACCCAGTTATTTCACATGACTAAACTAACAATGTTTACCCTACTGCCTATTAGTAAGCAAATGATAGTAGTTCGTCCACAATTAAGACCCAAGTTTTAGAGTCTTCAAAGAGAGAAGTACATAGCTATATGGGCTATTATGCTTGAGATGGCAAGAAGATTGGCAGTAGAAATAACAGCTTTTACATATCTATGCATCATGGAAAAAAAAACTATTTAGTAAAATAAAGCAGCAATATATCTAACCTGAACTGTCCGAGAAGGAATTTGATCTTTCCCACATTGATGATCAGTGTACAACGATAATGACTTATCCAGAGAATTGTGAAAATAGCAAGCTTCTCGTTGCACATTGAGAGCCTGTTCAACCAAATGCTCTAGCCTCCTCTCAGGTATCATAACAGTGGGAGGAAATAATTTCTGCAATTCCTCCAGAAGCTTCAACCGTGAATTTGATGTATCAATACCCAAATTAGCAAAACCAAGCAAGACGCGCTGTGAAGGAGAAACAATACAACTGGAAAGCTCATGGATGCGCTTTTTGTTTATATTAAGAGGAGCAATCTCATTTCTCAATGTCTTCAATGCATCCATGACTCTGTCACTTTCCAAAAGTTCAAAGAACTTATGTTCCAATATTAGAAAAGCCGCAGACGTCAGAACACTTTCATCCGTGAGTCCTATTTTGTGCAAAGTGACCACACTTTCATCCCACTTTCCATTAAGCACATGATCCCTAAAGAGATTCACCATAGGAGAATGTAAGTGTATTCCTGATTCTTCCTCTAATGCAGATCCACTTTTGCCATAGCCAAGAGAATAAAGAGTCTTGGTTATGATCCTAACAAATTCAACTTTTTTAATAACTCCACTACTACCAATAGTATCTTCTTTCCCTTGGGATGGTAACGGTCTGGCCATTGATCCTCCCAAAGGAATGATGGGTCCTGAGAGAGTTGAGTTATTTGAGAGGCTCCCCAAGTCTAGTGAGGATGATTTTATACGTTTTGAGGGTGGTTCTTCATCGTCTACACCTCCCATGAAATGCCACAATCAGCCCATATATTTGGCCACACTACAAGTTAGCTATTCTGAACGATGAGAGCACCTATAATAAATTCAACGTTAGAATGTAAAGTAGGTTTCTTGGCGTTGAATATGTTTTTAAAATTTACTATTTTTCCAATAACAACACTAACTGGTTCAAAATCCACGTGACTGGAAGACTAAACCTAGCTCAAATTCTTCAATTCAGAAGGGAAAATTAAGCAGAATCTCAGAAATAGTTACTGATAAACAAACTGCATAAAGTTTTCTGCAAAAAGAGAAATATAATATTTCCCACTTTGTAATATGAAGGTATTCAAGTCAATCACCATACTTCAAAGATTGCTCAAGATTATAAATTTATAACAAATGAAGGTTTCACTTTTCTCCCTTTTGTTAAGCAACAATTTTAGTTCAAGTTGTAACTTGCAATCACGCATTGTAAAGCACTCCTTATATGCAATCCATCTGTCCTTAACCATAGGAATGAAATTCACTACAGGTAGCAATTGAATGACTTGTATTCTTCTTCGTTGAAGAAACTCTATGAAGCAAACATCTAAGGACATTCTAATATTTTACCATTTAATAGGGAAGTTGCAAGTTATCACATTCTTGTATTTTCCTACACACACCAAACAATTGCGTATAAAATCTAGTTTCATCTTCATTTACATTAAACAAAACAGACCATGAGTATAGGCAAGAAATAAGAATGTGATAAAGTACAAAGATTTCTACATCTCCATACTCTTAAACCTATACAAGCAGACTAGTACAATCTTATAATAGATAGAGCTGAGGACTATTTTCAGCGAAATAAAATGGAAAAGATAAGGGGCTTGCGAACCACATTTTCATATCTTGCTCCTACATTCTTCTTGCTAAAGAATTCAACTGCATCGAATACGCAAACTAATAGTACCAACAGAGCATAAATAATTCAAAGAGAAACTAGAACTAGTATTACAATTCAATCTACACACAATGCCAGAAATCACAAAGTGATCAAGATAACAATGCCACTGACACCACTCATAGTATTCAAAATATGTCAAAACTCCTTCAGATAATGCACTGTATCTCGGTGATCATGCCTTCAATTTTTATCTAAGATAGATAATTTCAAAAACCCATTCACACAGATTTGAACCCATTCACACAGATGACATCAATTAAATCCCAAATCCCAAAAAGGGGGAAAACTTCACTATATAACAATCAAAACGATCAATATAAGAATATAAATTCATACCAGCAATCAAAGCCACAGTAGATAGAATATGTAAAAGATCATCAAAGTTCTAACCTTCAAGCTAATTATCAACAAATGGATTGTAAAGAAATGGGATTTTCAGGGAATCTATGGAACTAACTACAAAACCTCCAAATTAGCCAAAGATATGCCAAATCAAGACTGACCCAGATTCTAAAATGGGGAAATTTGGAAGCGATTTCAAATGGGTTGATCAATTATCAATTCTTGGCTCAGAGAGGGGGCAGAGAGACAGAGAGAGAGAGAGGAGAGAGAGAATTGTGTTCAAGGATATAAAATAGATTCTGAGAAGTGGGTCGGTGTGCTAAAGCCTGGACAGCAAGGAAAGAGGAGATTAGGCTACACCAGAAGAAAGAGAAATAAAAGAGAGCCCATTAGCAAAATATACAGGCCCTCGCCTATAATATTAGAGAGAAATATTCTGAAATTTTGGGGAGAACTAGTAAAAAAGTATTACAAAGTATAGTATATATCCACATATATTTTGTAGAGGTTTCCCACTAGTCGGATCTTTTATTACTTGACGTAATAGAGTTTCATGTGTTTGGTTTATGTAATGTGTATACAAGTAGAAGGCTAAAAGCCCATGCATTAACAAAATTCTTTTCTTTGGTGAGAAGTGTTTGTTACCAAGCATAAGCCCATGGAATATGCTCTCTAACCACAAGTATTATACCTTGTATATATTAGCAGCTAGGTTGCTAATGTATCGGGCTCGATTTTTTTTTTATTTGGGAGTTCTCAAGGCATTTTGTTTAAAGCCTGGAGGCCGAATATTCCCTCATATCGAGAAATTCAATCGTATGATTCAAGTCGGAAAATACATGACATAACAGTCCAAACAAGATCCTCTAACAAATTTTCTGGCCTATAGCACCACATTCACATCTTATCCAGACATATTCAGTCATAATGTCATCATCACGCAACAAAAGTTACGACCGTCCCGCTAAAAGGAGAGGCCTCACTCTCGCGAGAATTCCGATCCTTATGAAGAAACCTCCTAAGCTAAACAAGGCTTACATTACAATGCTCTTCGCCCCTAGAGCACGTTGTTCAAATCCTCTTAACATTAGCATTATAGGGGCACAATACTGAGATGAGCCATGCTAACTCCTACCTTGAACCCTTTCATTCCCTACCGTGACGACCACCAACACCAATGCCTCTTAGTCATTGTCTCGATCGTTTGAGTTTTGTTACCAAGATCATACCACATATCACCCAAAGGTGTGCGGCAAACCCTTTTTCTTGTTATCTACCAGGTTCAGAGATTAATAATTAACCACCTCCAAGCTTGGTTGCTTAGTTCATCATTAAAATGGAGGTTAGAGTTCACAAAGGATATTAACTTTATACTTTGCTGAGGTAATTTAATCTCTAGCAACGAGACCGCATTCTATCAATAACAAAATGTGATGAGTGATGTTAAGTTGCTAGAAACTTGTAATTAACACCACATTCATGAAAGAGTGTCAAATATAGGAATAGACCCTTTTTGTTTAGTCCCACATCGGATAGAGTAGAAGAATGAGACCACTCTTCTTGTATATATAGACCCCAATACTAATGAATAAATAGTCTTCTTTTCTCTTGATTTGCCCTGTTTTTAACATGGTATCAGAGCCTCTAAAACCCTAGCCGCAAAATAAAAACCGAACACTGTTCATCCGCCGAACACTGTTCAACCGCCGAAACTGTTCATCGCCGGCGATACTGTTCACCGCCGCCGTCGCTTCGTCGTCTTCATCCTCTGGCGATTATTTCCTTTGTGAGATAATCCCCTAGGGCTATTATCCTCCTTCGTGGGGATAAT
>JBAKGM010000365.1:34987529-34997936 GCA_037177215.1 Asparagus racemosus | reverse complement strand
TTAATAGATATCTTTCGCCCATCTTGAGGAGGAGTGTTAAATATAGGAATAGACCCCTTTTATTTAGTCCCACATCGAATAGAGTAGAAGAATGAGACCACTCTTCTTGTATATATAGACCCCAATACTAATGAATAAATAGGCTTCTTTTCTCTTGATTTGCCCTGTTTTTAACAAAGAGCAAGCCATTTTTTCAGAAAAATCCTTTTGACCTACATGTAGTCTGTTTATTTATTTTATTTTTATTTTCTAATCACTGATTTCTTCTGAGAGTACCTTTTTCATGTAATTGCCATAATGTTTATAATCTTTTTCATGTATTTTCCAAAATGCTTATATCACTATTCACGTAATTGCCAAAATGCTTAAATCACTCTTCTTGTTGTAATTAGTAAATAAATATTGCTAAATAAAATAATTCACCTTTTAGCTTTCTACAATTCTTGGTCATCCTTGCCTTACTCAGATATAACAACTATTAACTTTTTCTTTAAATTAACTTCTCAATGAAAAACAAATATTTATTTAAATTTACCCTCAACACAAAGTTCCCTTTTTAACCATTATGTTGAGGCAATCTGAGTTAAATCAGTAGTATGCGTAAAATTTGAGCATCCTGGCTTCACTGCTATACCCAAGTCGCAAACAAAACAATTTTTTACTTGTCAAACATAAATACAACCCAAAGAGGCTACCAAGATCACAAAAAGACTGAACAAAAATGACCATCTCATTGAACATAAAATAAATAATAAGGCATGGTACAAGTTAGGTTTTATCAAACTGAATTATATAAGTATGACTGCATCATTATTTCCTCTGATCCCATATTAACAAATGAGCTGTAACTCCTACCTCTAAAACCCCGTACAAGTAAAAAATAAAATAAAATAAAATATATACGACTAAATCCTCTATAACCTGCCTCAATCTTAATTTCTAATCTCCTTCATCTCATCAGTATAAATAAACATAAGATGATTAAGGGAGTTGATAGCCATTTGGATGATTTTTCTGCCATCTCCAAGCGACTCGAAGGCTCTCCTTAAGATCAGTGTATTGAGCAGTCCAGTTCAACTCGAGGTTTATCTTGGAAGGATCACTGTAAACTTCAGCATAGTCTCCTGGTCGTCGACTTAAGTAATCTACTTTAATGTTGATGCCTGTTGCTTTCTTGCAAGCTTCGACAAACTCTTTCACTGATCTACCTGATAATTAAAATAACAGAATAGTCTTAGAAACGATGCATGTCTTCATCATTGTCAGTTAAAGAACATGATTTTTAACTCAGAAAAAAATTTATAGGACGGGCAACTTTGTTGATCATGGTGAGTAAAAGTTTGACTATTTTGTTGATAGTTTTACATTGCATTTACAAATTAGCCTATCAAAGTTGATTATTTGTTGATTTGGGTGGCACTTTTTCCAAAGTTGATATTTGAGAGGTATGCAAATACTGTGATTTGGAGTGTAGTTTTGCAAATACACATGATTTAATGAGTACACACACACACACAAAACCATAATTTTAATAGGCATAACATGAATGATTGGTCTACATAAACATGCATGGATCAAGTTAAATTTTGACATTTTGTTCTCGGAACATTTCTTTTTAATGCCTTGATGCACAAGTAAAAAAGTCAAGTTTCGATTTTCTGCTAGGTTTTTCAATATGGCAAGAATTGAGATTTGACCTCTTGTAAATTAGGATGTCGGCCAAAATGAAACATTTCATGCACATGAATATTTTCACATGCACAATTATCTCAGACTAAGCTTTCAAAACTTATTAAATAAATCACATATAATAAATTCAGAGACAAAGAACAAAAACCAAAGAGAAATTTTAGATGATAGAGAAGAAAACAAATGATATAATAGCTCAGGCATTCTGAAAACAATTATTGCAAAATGAAGTGCAGGATCTAATTAAAAATGAAAGCAAGTGGCCTTATTAGCATTGCACACCCTGCACCAGTTCACAAGGTTGTCTCGGATGCTAACAAATAACAATGAAGCACACTAGTGAAAGGATGTTGGGTGCCTATTTATGTGAAAAAGATACATGCAAATGGGGATATTCAAATGCTAAGTTGTATGAAATGGCAACATGCTAGCAGAAGCGATGATTTGGCTATCAGGTTAATACAGGCCTAAATTTGATATGTGAGTTCATTTAGGGAAAGTTAAATCTAGCAAAAATAGATGGTTATAATTTGCATCACAATGAAGAAGAAAACGAAATAAAATTTCTACTAGAAAAGGGTGGGATTATCGGATTACCTCTTCCAGTACCAACATTATAAATTCCAACTTTATTAGGCTTTGCCTGGTTAAGGGCTTTCACATGAGCATCAACCAAGTCAGTGACATCGATATAGTCCCTTACACAAGTCCCATCAGACGTTGGATAGTCTGTTCCTTTAACCTACAAAAAGTGAAAGAATTATGTCTATGTTGTACATGTAATAATCAACAATGAGTAAATTTCACAAGACCCCCAAAAACTTCGGGGGATTTCCCACAAAAACCCCCTGAACTTTGTTTTTCTCAATAAACCACAAATTTTTTCCTCACAAAACACCCAAAACTCCCAAGAGTCACACATAACCCCAAACGTTTTTCCCACAAAAGCCCCCAAAAAGCAAGGAGAAGCGAAGCCCTGCAGAAAACAAGGAAAGAACAAATTTTGGGCAGATAGGCTCCTCCAATTGCAAGATGCATTTTTTGTGGTTTTTGCGGGACAAGTCAAAAGTTTTGGGGGATTATTTTGAGACGCTCTGGAGCTTTAGGGGTATTTTGGGAAACTTAACTTCAGCGAGTTTTGTGGGGAAAGCCCCAAAGTACCCTTCTTCTTCTTCTTCTTCTTCTTCTTCTTCTTCTTTTTGTGTTTGTGTGGGGGTTTGAAATTTAACCACAATAACTCCTGTGAACTAAGTTACGCAAAAAATATATATATTTACCTTGAGGCCCGAAATGACTCCTAATGCTGCATCGAAGCAAGCTCCAGAAATACGTCCATGTTCTCGGAGTTCTGGCCTTGGAGCTTCTCCTAATCTTCCTTCCGGATCCGATCCAATGACATTGAAGTATCTAAAATAGCAGGTAACTTGTAAGTAATCACTATTCAGAATTTAATTATTAGTTTTAATGTGGAAGAGTAACCAACCTTAGAATCATGATAGCCATGTCAGTGTTCTTTGAGTAATCCAATATGATGTCCTCTGCCATTTTCTTGGCCTTCCCGTATGGATTAATAGGAAACTGCATTTAAGGAATACGACTAAAATTAAAGACCTGATAATACGCCCAGAGATGAATAGCTATCAATGTTTTAGCTTTCTAATAGGCTAAAATCTTTCTACTCCCTCTTCTATTACCAAGTGAAGTTAAATTTTAATTTCAATTGCGTGTGTATATTCCCAAATAAGAAATATTCCCAAATTCTTATAAGTAATTTCATTGTCTATATTCTCGAATAAGAAATAATCCCAAATACTTATAAATAATTTCACGCTCGTGCGTGAATGCATTTATTGTCCATTTCGTGCTATTGTGGTTCTGTGCACAATTTTCATAACTTTTCATTGGATAAATTGGGGATAGAACCCCTGTATTATCACCCAATTGCAGATATAACCCCAGTAGTCTATTGGTACGGATAAACCCCCTGTAGTTCTATTGGTGCGGATGGACCCCCATACTCTCGCCCCAAGTGCAGATAGACTCCCTGAGTGAAACCTTTGACTCTTACCCTCAGGAGGTCTCTTAAAAATATTAAATAAAAAAACTCTTTCTCTGTGGGGAAGAGAGTCAAAAAAGTTCACGTAGGGGGTCTATACTCTATCCACACCAATAGAACTACAAGGGGTCTCCAAAATTAACCCTTTTTTATTACCAACGTGCCATGTTCGTGTCATGCAAGTGTCAGTGCGTCAGTGTAATTAACCGAACTAGGAAATAATACAATATGATTTTCTACAACTTTTAATAAATAAAGTTAAATGCCCCATTTCATGAGGGATAGAAGCAGCCATTTGAACTAACCTGAGGAGTTTGTTCTGTTATTGGCATTTTCTTGGGTTCTCCATAAGTGGCACATGTACTGGAGTATATGAGAGTATTAACACCATGAGCAGACATAGCCTCCAGAACTGTCAAAGTGTTCGCCGTGATGTTATGATAGTACCTGATTCAAAATGGAATTGTTTATTTGATGCTGGAAAAAAATCCAAACACTCAGGATTAATCAATAATTACAAAAAAGTTCATTTGTCTCGTTTCAAAATGGTAAGCAAGCATACCTAAGAGGTTCAAGTGTACTCTCACCAACATAAGCAACAGCTGCAAAGTGCATAACAGCATCAAATTTGTTCTCTGAGAATATTCGATTGACCTAGAATCGATTAAGTAATTCAACTGAAGCCCAGTTTATGCAAGCACTTTTCCATAACTACAAAACATATAAACTTATCACGTTAAGGATACAGCTTTGCCATCCCCTAAATCAGCATAAATGAACTGAAGCCTTCCGGGTTCTGGAAATAGGCCCTGGAGAATCTTAACGGCTCCAATGTTTCCCCTTGAAAGATTATCCTGGGAAAATCATGGAAAAGTATTAGATAATGAATTTCAATAGCCCTTTAATATAAGCATACTCATAATAAAAAAAGATCAATAGAAATATAAATGGGATATTACCACTATAGTGACTCGATAAGAGTCCTTAAGGAGACGAAGAGCAGCATGTGAGCCTATATAACCAGCACCTCCAGTAACTAAGACATGTGTTACCCCAGGGTCCCGACAAGAGAACTGTAAGGTAAAAAAGATTCAACAGGCACATACAGGAAAATTAGACAATGAGAGCAAGATAACCTATGTAGCAGTTCAAACATAACTATGAAAAACCAGTCTAATACAATGACAAAGGAAAAAAGAAACAGAAAAAGGTTTTAATAAGATTTTCAATATATGAAATAGAGTGTCATTATTAGTGCCTGAGATGGGGCTGTGTGTGTCAGTATGTACAAGTGTCGTGGTGACTTTTTAAATTAATTTAACTTTTCTTTCACGGGGCAGTTGTTGTGGTCCATTTGTGGGTTTGCATGTGTAGTGAACTTTGAGCATGATCTTATGCCATCTGAACAATAGCTGGAAACCCATAGTACAAATTTTCAAGTCTTTCAAGACTTGTTACACATGACATGTGCCATGAAAGATTATTAAATGACCAAATGCTTCTTCCAAGGGAGAAAAGTGGAATACTCATTTCATTAGTTCAGCTCTATGTTGGGTGGGTACTTCTATCATGAAGCTGTACCCATACCCAACACGTCCTGTATGTGAGGCTTCTTACACGCTCCTTAAATGTATGCATACATTTATTCAGAAATGTACTCAATCATAAAATACATGTTTTAATTTAAAACATTGATCATCCACTTCCTCGACATATATCATACACTTCACACCCACTTTTGCAACTAGTTGAACAAGGGTCGGTTCCTTTCACCCACTTCCTGGACATATATCCTACACTTCGCATCCGCTTTTGCAACTTGTTGGACAAGCTTTGGGTTCCTTTCAGCCATATTCAGTTAAAAGTTATATGATTCCAAAGGGTTGTTTGTGCATCTAGCTCAGAACTATGATTTCTGCTCGTGTTAGCCGTGTCCTCGTACCCTACCTTTTACAAATTTGACATATTCCTGTATCCATGCAACTTAGGTTCAACTTAAATCCACGCTTTTTGGTTATCTCTTTCTCTTGTATATGATATCCAACTTGGAATTTAATTCATGTATGACAGCATGCGAGATGGTAACATAAATTAATCTTAAAACATTTACCACGCTCTTGCTGCTAAAACCAGGAGATTGCTTTAGAATGATTATGCACAGAGCTGTAAGAACAGCAGCCACGAGAAGTTTTGCAAGAACATGAGGCTTTCTTCTTGTATCCAAGTAATCCATTCCTATGAAAGAGAAATTTTTACATCATTTGAGAACTAAATAATAATTAATAAAAGAAATGGACAAACCACTGCAATATTTACATATATTGATGCATGAATCATGATACTAAATCCTACAACTGATGTACATGTGTAAAAGAAGTTCCATGGCCAGTATCAAATGGTTCTCGGTAGGCATACATCACCCTACATATGAAGAAAGCCTTTTTCTGGAAGAATGGGATTTCTTGAAGGTCGGTTCTATCAAAAAGTACAAGGTCTAGAGAATCACTACCAGATGGCTGAAATTAATTTTTCGTTTTCATGAAATATAGGGGGGAAAAGTCTCAATTTTCTCAAACCATAGATGCTTGTGAGTGTAAATCTCGAAAAACTTTCTTAAAATTGCAGGATATAAAAGAAAACTTGATTTCCATGGAAAGACGTCTCTCTTAATTTCATATTAAAACGCTAAATAACAACATATGCAAAGAAAACATTAGTAGGTATCAAATTTACATTTACTACATCGACTGACGTTTTCACATTGAGCAAGCACCAAAAGCTAACCGCATAATCAAAATTGGGAAACCCATTATTCAATTTAGTAACCAACAACTTCTAATCCATGTAGCAAATGCATATATGATTCTAATAGAGGAACTCAAAATTGAAAGCAGAAATCAAATAATCAATGAAGCAAACCTCCAAAAGGCCAAGATCTTGTAGGCCTAGTCTGAGTTCTGTTCCTATTAGGGAGCATGTGACTAGTGATTCCCTCTCTGAAGAACCACCAGAGCCAAATTGGCTGCTTCTAATTCAAGTAATGATCACCCGCGGCCGCATGCATGTAATTCTACAATCCAATTCCAAGTTTCAGAATTCATATAGAATTGCAAAGCAAAAACTGCTCAAAGCAACAACAATTTATACTTTAATTTGTTGACTTAAACTATTTCAGACAGCAAGAATATGAAAGAAAAAAGCTGTATATATGCAAATGGAAAAGCCCTGATGTCTAATTTCTGATCATTAGTTTCCTTTATCAAAATCGATAATAAATCAAGGGAAAAAAACATAACAGATGTGGGACTTCTCTATATGAAAGAAGAACCTATATAGAAAAAAACAACAACCCATCATCAAAAATGGAAAAAAAATCCAAGAAATAAAAATTACAATTATAGCAAAGTTCTCATGCACAAGTACTAGAACGCATAATATAAAAAGGCTAAACACTCACAACAACAACAACAACAAAAGAAAAAAAAATCAAAACTACTGGAGCCAAAAAAAGAGGAAGACCTTACCATTTGATAAAAAATCAATTTTTTAATGGAAAATCAAACACCGGGAAAAAAAAAAGATTGTAAAGGGCAACACGCGATTGATGAAAGGTAAAATGTTAAAAACTAGAAAGAAAAAAAGTAAAGGAACTAAAATCCAGCAGAAAAACAGGAGGGTATTAATGTCTATACCTCAAAAAATAAATAACATTAAATTCGCAAAGCACTCCAGCCCTACCAAAATAGGATCCCAAAATAAATCAACAAAAACTAATTTGAAAGCAGAAGAAAAGTTTAATGTTTGGATAGAAGCGAATCCAACCTAAAATTTCAGGCGTAGAAGGATTATATTTCACCTAAAAAAAACCATAAAGAGCTGATAACAGCTTCAAAAAAGTATCTTGGTAACAGAGGAGAGAGAAAGAGAGGAGGTTGGAACGAGTCTATGGCTCCTTTTGAGGAGAGTTTTTTTAGAAAGAGAAATTGAGACAGAGGAGAGAGAAAATGTTTACAAGAATCTGTTCTACATTTTTTAAGCATCATGCTCTGCGCATGAGGGGGAGACTTCTTAGGTCCTCCTCTATGTTTCCTTCTTTTTTCCTTTTTTTACCCATCCAAAATTTAAATTTCTTTTGGATTCATATTATGCGTGGGCTAAATAGCACTTAAATACCTAATAGTTTCATTCGCTTTGTACTTATATACTTTTACTTGTCTATATTTATGTACTTTAAGTTGTTGAAAATCGACATATTAGTACCCTCTATTATGTAAAAGTGAAGATATTCACAGGAGCATTCTCATATGACATTTCTAATCAATTAGCATATGATTGTGATATATGATCATTGAGATGAAAATTTTCACGTTTGCATTACAGAGGATACATATTGCCAATTTTAAACAACTTAAAGAATATAAATGCCAAAGAAACAAGTCAGAATATATAAAGTGCAGAGTGAGTGAAAGGATAAGGTGTTTAAGTGCTATTAAGCCTTAATTTTTTGGAAGTTGTGTAATCTTTTTTTAAAGATTAAACATAGAACATTTAATGTTTCGTATTTATTCCCGGGCATGGGACTAATTCGTCGTTCTTAACGTAGTTGTGCCATCATCCTGTGTGCATGCATCATCAACGAAACCTATCCGTGAATAAAAACATTGTCAAAAAAAGTATACAGGAGTCATATTTTGCCTTTGAGTAAATTGTAGATACCCCTTGTCTATATTTTCAGTAGCCTTTATCAATTTGCAATTTGTTTATTACCAATTGTCTCTCTTCTAATAACAACATTAACAGCGGTTCCTTTGTCCCAAATGCTTGTTATTCGCACTTATCACTTCTGAAAATGATATTTATCTGGAATTCATCCTGGACATTTTAAATATCTCATTTACTTTTAAAAATATATTATTGTTTTCACTATGTAATCGAATCATATTGAGAGAGCTAAAAGGATTTTCACTTTTATGTTCTCGAACATTTTGTAAATTCCGGCAAAAAGTACGAGAGAGTTTGAAATTAGTAAAAACAAACTAAAAATCAGTGTTACTTTCATGCATTTAGCATATAGTGAGCTTTGCATTGAAAACGGGACCCACAATGCTAAAATACAATGTTTTTATCAAATCCAATGTTTTTGTCATTTTTCATACCAGGAATTTGGGGTTGCTACGTAGGATAAATGTATCAAATATGATTCCCTAAATTTGTGCTGATTTCATCCGAATTTGTGATATTAGTCATATATTCTCAACAAAATGCATGTGCAACTAAACAAAATTTGGTTGGATTTTATTGTTTATGGAAATTCATTTTAGTATCCATGGCAAACAAACAAGATTTTGAATATGGATTTTTCTAGATCCATAGCTTACATTAAAATACAATCCACAACCCATACAGCCCTTGGCAGCAAACAATCTGAAATGGAAAGACAAAACACCATTAAATCTGGAAAAGTTCAAATATGTTTCATATGCACTTACATCATCATCAATATCAATGCCTAAAATCATGTGACATGGTGTATGAATTAATTTTTTAATTTATTTATTAATACTAATTAGTCTAATGAAGTGTCATAAATCATAATGTTAAGTAATTAAGATCATGATCTACTTTAAACCATGGAAATTAAAATTAAGAAAAATGATAATGTACCATAAGAGTTGTACTACTCCTTCACTCCTAGACATAACAAAGTGGGGTCCATTACAACTCTCTTTTTTTTTTTTTTTTTTTTTTGCAATTTACGAAAAATACTCTCTTTTCTATGTATAGGAGTACAAGAACTATATAATTCTTATGTACAGTTAGCTGTATAATTCTTATATACAGTTATCACTACTCTAAAACTAAAATAAGAAAAATTATGAGTCACAATCATAACATTGCACGGTTAACAATCGTCACGCAAAGAGAATTCCAACTTACAAGTCTCTTATTGGATAATTCCTTCGTACAAGTCTCTCACTGGACGCATTTTTCCTCCTTCACTCAAATCCGCGTAGTTGAAGAGTCTTGACAAATATGATTTTGACAAGTATTTGTAGACTAAGAGAAACGTATGAAATAAATGAGTCCAAAATTTTTCAGCATCTTTTCGCAAGAGAAGCTAAGTATAGTGTGAAAGTGTAGATACAATTAATATTAAACAAGATGTAGAACCAAATTGTAATTTAATTAACAAACTGCCCTTGAATTTTCTTACAAATATCTTACGTAACCTAACATATTGACACTTTTTCTTCACCATTTCCGATATGCAATTTGAGACAATCTCCTTCTTTTTCAGTTATTTATTTATGATCTCCAAGTTAATTTTTGCAAATCAAGCTTAATTTTTCCGAAGACTTGTTTATCATAACAAATCGAGGCTTTACATTGGAAACATTTATTCAATTAAAGACATCCTCTAAACACCAATATTTAACCACTAATTAAGCACGGATAAGTGTCCTTAACACCTCATTAATAGAGTTTAATGATAAGGAGTGGAGTATAAAGGAATAGAGGCAGCTTGCCATTTATATTACAACTCCCTTTCCTTATAAGCAAGTACGGTTGTAAGAAAACTCTACCTGTTATAAAACTATAAACTAGAATAGAGAGAATAGGCAAGAAGTAGAGAGAGTTTGAAGCAAGTGTCTAGGCCAAAG
>JBAKGM010000365.1:34970435-34981045 GCA_037177215.1 Asparagus racemosus | reverse complement strand
CCCTGTTGGATCCCCCCCCCCCCCCCCCCCCCCCAAAATCCAAATAAGAGGACTACGTAAGAAAACTAAAAAACATCAATCAATAAATAAAAGGATGGAGTTTTGCGAAATAAGTATAAGGTAGAGAATTAATCATAACAAGGAATAAATAGATTCCATAAATTCCCAAAATTCCCAACGAAATAAGCATAACAAAGCTCTAAAAATAAACCTAAAAAACAGTAATAATCTCTAAAAAGGGTAGACAATAAATGCCAAATAAAAAGCAGGTAGAAAATTAAAACATCAAGACAGTCAAATAAACATAGTAGAGATAAATAGATTCCATATACTACCCAAACAAATGCTCTTCTTACCAATTTATGAAGAATTGCTAGTTTCAGCGTATCCCTATTCGCTGAAGAATTACAAATTTTAATGACACTTTTTTTAGTTGTTGCCGCTATTTTTGCTGTATATGGTGATGTGGTTTATTTTCTTGTACATGGGTGGTTTTTTTTATAGGGAAATAAAAATAAAAATATGATGGGAAGGAAATCGAATTAAAAACTCATCGATCCACCTCTGATTTATTGTTTACTAAAACAGTTATAGGCTTCTGCTTTAAATAAAAAAAGTGAAAGATGTCACGAATTGTTTTCACTGGATATTTTCTCTAGCATATATGGATAATTGGTATATTGTACGACCATCTTCAATCTAGCCTAATTATGTTCCCTAAAATTTTAGGCATTTGAGGTATAATCATGTAAAGGTTTGGAATCCACAAAAGTGAGAGCTCGTCCATCGAATCCAAGCGGTAAAAGAAACACAAAAATTAAAGCTAAGATATAAAATTTTATTATTTTCTATAGTGCTATTATTTAGCCCTACTTTAAGCAGAGAATATTGGCTTTTTTCAATTTCTTCGCTGACGATGCGCACGCGCAGAAGAAAAGCTGCATTTCCAATTTTCGTCATATTATTATCATACTTTATACAGTTCATGAAAATTAAATATTTAACTTTTTAGAGGTTTTAGGAGTTTGACTTTGACTGGGGGGAATCTAATCATTGAGCTCGGAGCTCGAAATGAAGCTCAGGTGCACGTGTGTCAGATGACTAACTCACGTGAGCTGTCTTTGATGTCAGCAATTTTACCATAACATCTCTTCTCCCAGTAAATAATGATCCGTAACAAACTTTGTGTATTAAACCTTGTGTTTTGATGTGAGTTAAACCTTGTGAAATGTAAGCAATTTCCTAACAATTTTACAATATTCTACTTCTACGAGAGAATTAAATTTGGAAAACTTTGAAAAAAAAAAGGAGACTATCTTTCATTACTGCAGCACTTTTTGCATCCATCGCCTGTGCCTGCAAACTAGTATCCTTCTTATTAAAGGATAATCTAATTTTTTTTTGGGTATACTAGTTCTGGTAGAAAAGAGACCTAAACATACTTATAATTGTTAATTGCACATAGACTATTTGTGATGTCATGAAATACCATTTATTACTCTTCTAAGTTCGAAATTTGCAGATATACTCTAAAGAAATGAACATCGTTAGAGATTTGTGGCTGATAGACCCTCTATACTCTTGCACCCCACACCTCCCTTCCCATTTGCCTGCTTCATTTATGTCACAATTTTCACCAAAATCAACATATCATTCAATAGAGAGGTGACATTAAGGGTGACTATGATGTTTCAATCCACATTTAGGAGGTCTATTTGTCAAAATCAAACTTCATAAATTAACTTTGACATAATAAGTGACAAGACTTGATAGGACATTAGGTTTTATGTACAATTTAATTATATCATGTCCACCTTTTCTACACTAAACAAGAAAATGAAATGTTTACTCTGGAATTAAACATTGATCTCTAACCATCATCATCTAAACTACAGGTGTAAGCTGTAGGGCTTCTTGTCCACCAATAAGAATATGGGCTGGTTTTTCCGGTTATGTGAATGTAGCAAACCTTTGAAAGCCCTTTTAACAAAGCGCAAGGACATTTTCATATTGTTGGGCCGTATAACGAGTTGAATTCTTTAGCGATTTACAATTTGGGGCTGTTTTAGCGATCAAAATTATAGTAATAATAGCATTTTGGCGCTGTTTTGTTGGATATAAACTGTGTTGTAAATGTAAATGGAGTAATTGGATTTATAAATACATTATTTACTTTGTAGTATTGTACTTAGAAAAGGCAAATAACTTGTATTTTATAGAAAAAATTTACAGCAAGTGCTATGACTAATTTGATGGGAGGAAAAGCTACAAGCTTTTAAAAAAAGTTTAAAAATTAAAATAAGTCCACCTCATCAAAATAAATCTTTTTACAGAAGACTATCAACATCTAAATTTCCTTACATGGAAAAATTATGTAGCTTTTGCATTACTTGCTTTTAACCAAACATTGAATTTGCATTGAAAATTTATTTTCTAGAATATAATTGTAGATATCCAAACAATGAATTTGAGGTTGATTACCTGAAATAAATGTTGCATGTAACATTTGCTACAGTTTATTTTTCCAGCAAACCAAGTAGTTCCTTTATAACACACAAAAGTGGTTTTGTTTGGTGCTCTTCAAAATTTTGCACCTATAATAAGAAAATTGTAATTGCAAAAGTTAACTCCAGTTGGAGTGGGAAGAAATCAAGAAAGATATTCGTCAAGGCTTTGTTTTTGTTTGTTGCAATTGTTATTTCTGTAAAAGTGCAGTTACTTGCGAGAAGAATACATTTTTTTACAAAAATACTTGTCACCACATAGAATGTTTTTTTTTTTCTTTTTTTGCTAAAATTAACTATTTTTAAAATTAAAAATGTAAAAAGGTTGTAGTTACCTTAAGCAAAAGTTGTAATATTTTTTTATACGAACCATCATAAAATATAGTGGTTTTTCAGAGATTCATTATGAAATTTCTAGTTTTCGTCAAACCAACATAATGATGTGCACCATTAATAGAGTACCTATGTTATGTAAATAATAAGTTATAGATTTTAAAATATCCTCACGGTGGAACCCATCTATCTTTTAGAATATTTTATCCTCTCAACAAAAAACCTGACATCCATCCAAAACTTAGTCAATTCCCTCAAATAAATTTTACTTCCCTCAAAACATCCCTAGCTTATCTCTCCAAAAGTTAGTTGCAATGAGCGTTTATATCATTTCATTCTCCTGTTTTAAACATATAATGGATGAAGATTATGGCTTGATGACACTTTATTAATATTATCATGGTGATTTTATAGAAACTGGAAATTTTGCGGTGGTGCTGTGAAAACCTACTATGCGGTTTCATATAAAAAGCATTTGCTTTTGCCTAATCTCCAGTTTTATCCAAGCAAATATCCGAGCGAACAAGGATAGGGAAATTTTTTTATGTTATACAAAATAATATCGATTGGATCAATAATATGATATATTGCAAGCCCGCGCTGATGGTAAAGAAAATTCTAGATAATTAGCGATAATGATTTCAAGCCATGATTATGAGCTTTTTATCACAACAAATTTAAGTTCTCTTGTTAAAAATGTCGATATTATTTAGGGATTGTTTTTCTTTTCAATAGTTATATGAGTTTCAAATTAAAATAAAGGAAAGCCTTATGAGCAGAACCATCCAGAAAATTTTAATATTCCAAGTAAAAGTAAGACTTTTGTGCAAACAAACACGCGTAGACCCCGTATTCTTATCCCTCCCTTGACAAGATATCTGTATTTCTTTCATGTTCTTGTCTTAAAAATCCCCAATCCCTTGAATTCCTCTATTTTCTCGGTTCCTTCTCTTCATTTCTCAACGCGTTTCTCCAAAAAAATCCCCAATTTCTAGGGTTTCAGCTCTTTCTTGCACAATTAATTCCCGATCGATCAAATATTGAAGGATTGTGATAGATCATCCTGTGTGTTGAGATATCAAGGTCTCTCTTTTGACAAGCTTTGTGCAGATCGGGGTTCAAATTTTCTCGATTTGGAGGTAAGTTCTGATGACCATATTGTATTTGGGGTTATTTTGATGCTATTTATGCCTTTACTGTGCAATTCGTTTACTAAGGTATAATTTGAGATACGAGCAGTCTTTATTTTGTGAGGAGGTGTTTTTGATTTGGAATTGATCAACATTGGGATTCCGATCGGATGGGTAAATGTCCGATTGCCGTTGGAATTTGACCTCAAGGCTGAATTTTTTAGTCTTTTGATAAAAGAGTTGCACTTTAATTGTTGGTATTTAGGCTTACTTTGACCTCTGCTAATTTATTTTATATTCAGAATGAATGAAATGTTTTTCCTTTGACAGAAGTCTTAAGCTCTTTGAAGCTCTTGAAATTGGCACCATCATTTAAGTTTTAGGAATTCTTGTCATCCTCGCATTTCCTGCATCATTTATTTTTCTTATGTCAATTATGTTGATATTCTTCAAGCCCTTCTGTTACACCAAAACTTTGAGGTTGTGGTGAGGGCTGAGGTTACTCTAGAATGCCCTCACAGATGAAGTGCCTTTTTCACGGGTCAAAATCTGGACTATTTTACACTATTGTACAGCTTTTAAATCCTCTTCAAAATTTAATTGCATGTCCAGTGGATTGGAGTCCGAGTTGCTCTAATACCATCAATGTTTTAAAAAGCGGATGTGCAAGGCGAAGCATTATTTAGACCCTTTGAGGAAGTGAGGCCTAAGCCTCATGAGTTAAGTATGATTTAAGTTTAACATTTATAAATATTATGAACACATAAAATATAGTGATATAAAAAATTTACGAATAGATACATTCATATCCTGATTAGTATAGACGCAAATCACAATAAACTAACCTACATGCATAAGATATATATCTTATTGATGGTCAGATGGTCATATGTAGATATGCAGGGGCATTTTTAATTTTAGTAAAAAAAATCTTATTACATCCTTGTATCTTGTCTGTGTGCGCTTCTAAAGAGAAACATTTTGGGGAGCATGAAGCGCACTCTTTGGTTATGCTTTAAGCGATGAGGTGTATGCTTTGAGGGATGAATAGTTTGTCTTTTGGTTTTCGAAGTGATTATCCTTCAAAAATTTGCGTAGAAAAGCTTTTCAAATGTTGGATACCGTTTGTTAGAAACTTAGATAACGGATCCCTGTAATCTAGTTGTTAGAGGGAGTGGCTCAAATCTCCAAAATCCCACACTTGACTCCACATGTAGTCTGATTCGCTCTTGCAACCAAGGACATGGTTGACTCTGAAGGTATTATATATTATTATTAGTTCATTTTGCAGTTTATTTATGACAATGAAACCTTGCAACTTAAACATACATTTTATCTTCTTTGCATCAGCCCATTATCCTAGATTCTCTCTTGGTGATAAAATTTTGTATTATGGAGCATCCAATAATGTGGTTAAGAAACTCTTCTAGACTCATAACTAGCTTTAACTAATTCATCCATAAAACCTGTCTCTCTTAATCAATACTTTCTCCAAACTTGACTCTAGATGGAAAATACTTAATGAAGGAAATGATGATGTAGAGTTTTCATCTATGCATCAATCATTTGCAAAACACTGTGTGGAGCCATGTAAAAAAAAAAAGAATCATTTGATGCATGGATTAAAAGTTTCAAAATTCAGTGATCTTTCACTCTTAAACTATATTTGGATCCAAAGGTCAAGTTAAATGGTTTTTTGGATCACCCGCACGGCCGAACGATGACCACCATTGAGTTATCACAAAAGCTTATTTTGAGGACTAGTTTACAAAGTACAATCTCCCTATATTTAAATGTACGGAGGGTCATGGAGAGAGAATGAATAGAGGGAACGAAGTTTGGCTACGTCTGGAATGATTTTACTGCATATTGGAGATTGAGCAACTTGCTAGTTTCTTTTAGCCTCTTTAACGGCACATTTGGCAAGCAAATGATGAAGATTAAATATAACAAATTAGATTTTAAGGGGAAAATAAGTATAAAAAGATAACTTGAAAATAAGGCGGAGGAAAAAATCATACACTTATGTTCCTGGGCACTCATATCATGAAGTCATACCTGTGACAGACACTCAACAACTGTACCAGACACTAACATTTCCTTGGGCACTGCTTGGGTGCATGCATTCACTTCTCAATTATATATAGCCTGTGGCAACCTGCCTCTATAATACCTATATGTTTTTCAATCTTGCTTTCTTCATCATTTTCCAGGATAAGGGTCTTAATCTCAGGTATCTTGGTCTGCAATATCATGTATGCTTTATACAATATTTTTTCTTGACAATGCTGTCCCTCCTGGATGTTAATTGCAAAAAATGTTAATTTTTCTAGCAGGATAATGGCCGTGTTTGCTACCTAGTAACCCAATATTTCTTAGTATCAAGAAGAAAAAATTGCTGGTATATGGTAATTTTGTATTCTTGAAATTTCTGATTGTAGAGATTCCATACTTGCACTGCATGCAAGTTGACATTACTAGGAATAATCATCGACTAATAATTTGACATCTAGTAGTAAGCAATAAATATTTGGTACTAATATTTTTTGTTGTTGACATTGTAGGATGCAGAGCCAACTTGTGTGCAACGGATGTAGGAATGTTCTTCTTTATCCCAGGGGAGCCACTAACGTTTGTTGTGCAATATGCAATACAATTACCGCAGTACCTCCACCTGGTATCTCTCTTTTCTGATTATCATGTTGCTTTAACCAGAGAATGTCAATTCCTTGTTTTATATTTTATATTAGGGTAATGATTATGAAACCCCCCTCAAGTTTGGCCACTTATTATGAAACCCCCTGCTGATATCTTTTTATTACAAAACCCCCTACTGTTTAAAGAGCTGTTAAGTTTTATTTAAAATTGCATGTGCTAGTCACATGCATTTTTATGTTCCAAAATAGCCTCCTTCCTTTTAATATATTTTTCCCCGATTTCATTCCCATCTTATTTCTCTTCATATAATCAATTTCTCTTTCTCCTCCTTTCTCAAATAATTATATTCTCTTCTATGTTTTCAAAAGTTGCAACTTCATCATGATCCACATCTCTTTAGTATCTTATACAACATTCGTTCTATTGAAATTCAAACAATATTCGATGGGTTAATGTTAAATGTTTGTCATGTAACAAATAGGAAATGCTTGCTTATTGATAGGAAATTTATCCATGGATTGTAGCCTATTTGGCATTAAGCAGCAAGAGTTTACCATGCCAACAATCAATCATATATGTTTTAGGGAAAAAAGAGAGTTCTGCAATAGTTGAGAGAGGAGCAACCCCATTCATGGGGGGGATTTGAGAGAGATTTTTTTCACTCACGTGCCCTGCACATGCTAGTCTTAACAATTATTTTAACAGGAGAGGGTTTTGTAATCAAAAGATAAGGAGAGGGGTTTTCATAAAAAGTGTCCAAACTTGAAGGAGGTTTCATAATAAGTACCTTTTATATTATTTCATGACTTTTGCTTGAACTGGTGTTGTTGGCAAACAGAACTTGTTGTTTAATTGAAGTAGAATGTTAACATTCTCCATTTTATCCAGTTTTCTATTTGTTCCTGAATTTTCTTAGTATCTTTTAGTCGCCAATGTTACACGGTTTCATAGTGTGCACATTAAAACATGCTCCATAGTCGGGTACATGTTTCTTATCTTATCTAGGAGGAATTATGTTTCGTATTTACGTTGCTAGAGCATTTCTTTAGCATGTATTGCTTTCATTTGAAAAAAAAAATTAATGTCTCAGCCACTGTCATCATTCAAGAACTTTTGTTGACATGACACATCTTTCGCGTGCCAAACAATTTGTGACTTCCAGATTAAACTTAATCATGATTTTTTTACTAAGGATGAAAAGTGCCCTTTAAAAAATTGCAGTTATTCTTTGAATATCTACTGCAAATATAAGATAGTAAATTTTGTTGCTTCATTCCACTCGAAAACAAATAAACTTGTTTTCGAAACAACCATTTCTGGTAGCCAACCAAATTGCTTATATTTTCAAAAATTTGGAGGATTTGGACATGATATGTGAAGTTATTCTGTTTTCATATACTTATTTTGTGCAATTTAACAACATTTTCCTGGCTGTATGGTGGTTGGACTGTCTTTTAAACAAAGACTAATAAACTAATAGTTCTAATCAAAGAGCATGTACTGACATCTGTTATATAAATTTATATAGGAATTCAATGTATAGTTAAGGATTCTTTTGGTCGTGCAAAACTAAGTGAAAAGGAAAATTAGAATGAAAGCTTCCATGTGGACCCCAATAACTGTTTCATTTCACGGAAAAATGAAACTTCTCATATCTTATTTTGAATTCTAAGAAAGGATAAAGAAAGTGTTCCCCCCCTGTTATGTCGTTTTGATTATAGAACTACATTGTAACACTATCTTCCTACAAAAAACTATTCAACTTTGTTTGAATTATTTTATCATTTTATTTCTATTTGCGGCAAGGCTAAAAAACTATGAGTTGCCATTGATGTTCGAAACATAGTGTACAATTGTATTGTTTTCCATTTTAGATTTTTCCCCATTGAGCCAAATATTGGAGAAGTTCACGTTCCAGATTTAAGATGATGGTTGAAGTTGTAGAGGGTTATAATGATATCGCAGTTTTTATTTCACTTCTCAATATTTCGTTGCAATATAAGCAGTAAAAAGTACAGGTGGTCAGTAGCTACAAACTGCACACTTTTTTACTATTAACCTTTTTTTAATAAGGCTTAATTGCACTTAAATATCCTATAGTTTCCCTACTTTGCACTTATATACCCTTACTTATTTTTAACAGCACCTATATGCCCTTAAGTTTTTAAATCTTATATTTGTATACCCTCACTTGTTTTGGCAGCACTTATATACCTTAAAGTTTTAAAAATGTGTACTTAAATTCCCTAATGTTTTTAAAATTTGCATTTAAATACCTAAAGTTATGCACACTGAGGGCGTTTAAGTTCAAGTTTTATAAACTTTGGGGTATTTAAGTGTCAATTTTAAAAAGATAGGGTGTTAAGTGCAAGTTTTAAAACCTTTAGGGTGTTTAAGTGCCAATTTTAAAAACTTAAGAGTAACTAAGTGCAAGTTTTAAAAACTTTAGGGTATGTAACGCAAAAGTGAGGGTATATAAATGAAAGTTTGGAAAACTTTAGGTCTACAAGTGCTGCCAAAAACAAGTGAGGGAAACGATAAGGTATTTAAGTGCAATTAAGCCCTTTAATTAAACAAAATACATATCAGAAGAAAGAAGTTCAACTATGTTTAAGGCAATTTCTTTTTAACGCATTTAACTCTTTTTAACATATTGGTAAATCTGACATTTTACAGGAATGGAGATGGCTCAACTTGTGTGCGGAAACTGCCGAACGTTGTTGATGTACACCCGAGGTGCAACGAGTGTTAGATGTTCCTGCTGTAATACGATGAATCTTGCTAGATCAGGTGTTGCCCATCTTGCTGTTCCCATTAAAATTTTCCTGTCTTAAATGTTAGCATTGCAATATATGCTCTTTTCCATAAAATTTAGCCTATATATTTCTTTCACTGTGTTTAATACAAAGAAACTTTGGCCCATATTTCTTATAGATATTTGTTATATATATAATAATGTTGAAAATAGCGATAATGCATAATTTAACGCTCTGCCTCCTGTTATGGGTTAAAGAAAAAAAAGGCAAAAAACGTAGCACATAATGTAGATTATTTGGTTTATTAATTATCAAATATTTTATAAATACATACATTTCATAATGACTTTAATAATTGAACTCATCAAAATTTTCAAATATATCATCACAATTGTCAAATATAGGAATATAGTATCACAATTTCTTAACAAAAATGAGTTATATTTGACTAACAACCAGTCTACAAAGCATCATCAAACGACTAAATACATCAAGTTTAAAGCAATCAAACAAGTCTGAACAAAATCAAACATTTCAGAGACTTAATTTTAAAATGAATGAAAATATGGAAAATACCTTGCTGTAGCCCTCAATCTCCCAACCAAGTCGTAGCCGTTGACGTCGAAATTTTCATCCATCGATGGGAAGTACCGAAGTAGGGCTACTGGAGAGGTCTTCTTCATTGGATAGAGTTTGTCTTCATCGAGAGGAGATAGAGGTTTATTTTGGGGAGGAGCGAGACTGGGAGGAGCAAGACGGGGAGGAGCTAGACAGGGAGGAGCTAGGTTTTATTTTGGACCTTGGTCTTCATCGAAGCCATGGAAGGCTTTTGTTGTAGGTGCTGAAAAGGGGAAGAGATGGAGGGGGCAGAACTGGAGAGGGGGAGTAACATGGGAGGCTTCGTCGCAGGTGAGAGGAAGGATCTAGGGTTTGTTTTGAGTGAGAGGTAAAGGTCCGTGATCTCAGTTGTGAATGAAAGCAACCAGGATCGAGAGGTAATGAGTTAGGGTTAGCTTATCTGGACGGCAATGATGCATCCACGTGTCTAAATATGTTGAATAATTTAACTCATCTTAACTCACGTTATATTAAAGGTTATATACCTTACGTTATGACACTTTTAACATGTTTTTTTAGTGTTAAATGAAGGCTGTGTTATTTGCTTGGGTTACATAAAATGTGATTGTTAGGTTATGAAACAGGTTATAACATGTTTCGAAATTTATTTC
>JBAKGM010000365.1:34958557-34970335 GCA_037177215.1 Asparagus racemosus | reverse complement strand
TACTCCCCGATCTAATACGTCGCGGGCTTGTTCGCGTCCCGTTTCCGTGTATTTTGGGAAGCGGGGCGTGACACATCTTGTCTTATTAGCTTTAATTATTCATCTTCCTTTTATAACGCTATTTTTTCAAGTGTTTTTTCACTTTTGCAATACTATACTTTCTAAGGTCAAGCTTGATTTCATGTCGGTGCAAATAACATGATAATTCAAATTGACTTCAGATTACACTTGTTTCCTGACAATTAAATTATCAACATGAAAATTTAAAATGGGTGTAGCTCATTTAAACGAACATAAAAAAATATTCACAATACTAAAGTTTAGAGATATAAGTGAGCAAAAGCCATCAAGTAGAACCGAGGAACAAAATTTTGGTAAGAAACTAAACCAAAAATACTTAATTATGGTATTTAACCACGTGCATTGCACATGCATAAAACTGTGTGTGTGTGTGTGTGAAGAAGTGATAGGATGAGATGGTGAGATGGTTTTCTTAACGTGAGATGGACATTCTACACTGTTAGATTCAAATTAATGGTTAGATTTAAACTAATAGGTTAATTAATTAAAGACATGTGGCCCCCACATTTATTAATTTTCCTGCCAAATCTTCTCTAACCTTAACCCTAACCCAAACCCGAACCCTAACCTAACCCTAACCCTAACCCTAACCCGAACCCGAACCCACTAACCCTAATCGTAACCCGAACCCTAATCCGAACTCTAACCCTATCCCTAAACCCGAACCCAAACCCGCTAACCCTAACCCTAACTCTAACCCGAACCCGAACCCTAACCCTAACCTGAACCCGAACCCAAATAAGAAAGAGAGGATATGGAAACTCTTAGAGAAGATTTGGTAGGGAAATCAAATAAATGTGGAGACTACATATCTTTAATTAATTAACCTATTAGTTTAAATCTGACCATTAATTTCAATCTAAGGGTGTAGAATGTACATCTTACGTTAAGCAAACTATCTCACTATCTCATCCTATTACTACACACACACACATACATACATACATACATATATATGCATACACACACATATATATAAAGATTAATTTCGGACATTTGGCCATTTTAGTAAAGAAATGAAAGGTCATGTGACTGTTTCGACTATTATCTCAAAAAAAGTTATCATGTTATTTTCTTCACTAATCTAATAGACAAGAATATTAACAGTTGACTTCACTCCCTTATATAGCTGTCTGTATTCTCTGGACACCGAAGATGAGTTCATCCTCACATCCATAAGTGTTACTTAATTATTTTAATCAAGATATTATTTAAGGATACTCTAACAATATAAATAACATGTCCGTGGAGTTATTAATTCTCCCGACACAAAAAAAACTTATGAAGTCAAATGGATAAAACAAACATATGTACATGACATAAGTAAGAATAAAACATAAAAGTTTATCACAATAAAATTTATCAGAACCTAATTTTGGGGAATTTCCATATTGTATTGTCTATCCATAGTTCATAAATTATTCTTTTGAAAAAAAAAGTACAAAAACCACATACTTAAATATTTTTTGCCGGATACCCAAAAGCATCTCGGAGGATATTATATATGTTTGCATATTAAATTAATAAAAATGCATAAGGACCCTTTAATATTATTTGCAGTCCTAGCAGTCAATTTTGGTGAACTTTCGTTCAAGAGTAAGACAAAAGTTTACTAAAATATCCATATTCAAGATCAAATACTGCTTATTTTTCAGGTTCAAGACCACGCAATTTATTGAAATAATAATAATAATAATTATTATTATTATTATTATTATTATTATTATAGTGATAGTAATCAACATAAGCCTGCAATTTGTTTTGTGGGGAAGATATGGTTTAATTAATCAAATTCATGAATATTCCCCGCTGCAATTGGCATGTTAGTCTGGTTTAAGGATTTTTATGGATCACCAACATGCTCCCAAAATAATAGCCAACTTGAGCTGCTTCCATAAAAATAAAAGTTCTCCTTCACTTCATAATACGTATACCAACCAAATGCACATGCATTTGCCACGAATTTCCACTCAATATGAAGTAAAAGTGTCATTTTTCTTCAATAGAAAACACGGAGCAATTTCATCTCTTTTTTAGCTTAGTGTGCCTTAACAATTATACTTAGGTGCAATTAATGCATCCCACCTTGTACTAATGATGTCCATCTCACTTCAAATCCCTTCCCGTAAAAATCGGCGGCTAACATGAGCAATTTGTATGGCTAACTATCCATGAAAAGTCAACTCAAGCATTTTAATTTGACTTATAAATGTTAGGTGGGCACTTAGCATGGTTGCAAAAAAAATACTTTAACAAAAGTATGGTTAAAAAATACTGTCTTCAAGAATTTATCAGTATCTGTATCCGTTAGAATGTGGATATGATTATTAATATTTATATCCGATAGTAGAAGATTATGGATAAACAGTACAATATTCATATCTGTATCTGAAATATGTGAATACATGTTGGTCATACAATTGCAATCATTTTAATCCTAAAATTAATGTATCTGAGGTGATTTTAGCTTTTCAGATATAACATAGTAATGAACTCTCTCGTATCATATGCATTGTATTCTTTTCAATATTATCTAGTCTTTTGATATATGTTTCACACACACACACACACACACACACACACACACACACACACACACACACACACACTTATACACACACATATTTATGTGTACAACAACAACAACCAAGCCTTTATCCAAAATGTTTAGGATCGGCTACATGAATCCTATTCTTCCATTCCACACACACACACACACACACACACATATACACATACTTGTGTGTACAACAACAACAACCAAGCCTTTATCCCAAATGTTTGGGATCGGCTACATGAATCCTATTCTTCCATTCCATTCTGTTATGGGTCATCTCCTCTGTTAAGTTAGTTATAATCATATCCTTTTTAATTGCTTCTAACCAAGTCATTTTAGATCTAGCTCTACATCTCCTAGCCCATTAACTATAATATAATCACTTTTCCTAACCGGTACACTAAGTGGTCTTCATTGTACATAATCAAACCATCTTAATCTATTCTCTCTCATTTTATCCTCATTAGGAGCAACCTCTAATTTACTACGGATGCACTCATTTTTTATCCTAACTTTTAGTGTATACCCACAAAACCATCACAACATTCTCATTTCTACTACACTCAGTTTTTGAACATGTTATTTTTTAATTGCCCAACACTCTGACCCATAAAGCATAGTTGATCTTATAACCGTCCTATAAAATTTTTCCTTAGTTTCATTGGTATTCTACGATCACATAAGACTTCCGAAGCCCTCCTCCATTTCAACCATCCCTATTTGATTCGATGTCCTGTATCATCCTCTATATCATCATCATGCCTAATGATTGATCCTAAGTTTTATATATTTCTTGACCATCAACATGTACCATAAGCTTTCTTCTTTTCCTAGTTTTACTAAAAATACACTCCATGTATTCTGTTTTTGTTCTACTAATTCTAAAACATTTAGATTCAAGAGCTTGTCTCCTTCGTTTTACTTTTTTATACCTCTTCTAGTTTCATCAACTAACACTATATCATGTGTAAATAACATACACCATGGGATTTCATCCTGAACGTGCTTACTAGATTAGTCCATAACTAATGCAAAAAGATAAGGAGTTAAAGTTGACCCTTGGTGTTAAACCTATGGTAACAGGAAATGACTTTGTCTCTCCTTTATTAGTTCTTACTCTAGTTATTACTCAATCATACATATCATTAATCACATTAATATATATACTAGATACATGTTTCTTTTCTAAAACTCATCACATTACCTCTCTAGGCACTCTATCTTTAGCTTTTTCTAGATTGATAAAAATCATATGTAGATCATTTCTCTTCTATCTATATCTCTCCATCAACCATCTCAAAATTTGTATAGGTTCCATAGTTGACCTTTCAAGCATAAAACCAAATTGATTTTGAGATATATTTGTCTCCTTTCTTAGTCTTTACTCAATTACCCTCTCTTAAAGTTTCATAGTATGACTCATGAGTTGTATACCTTAATAATTTGAACAATTTTGTATATCTCATTTATTCTTTTATATCGGTATCAAAGTATTAGTCCTCCACTCATCCGGCGTTCTCTTCATCTCGATAATCATATTAAATAATTTAAATAGCCATTCTAGGCCTATATCTCCAAAATATTTCTAAACTTCAATAGGGATACCGTCCGGTCCAACGGCTCTTTCACTTTTTATTTTCTTTAGAGCATCATTAACCTTGCTAATCCTAATTTTTTTGACAATATCTATAGTTCTTATCTTTCACTATATGGTCAAAATCTCTACTTTGCTCACTTGTTTAGTTATCATTAAACAATTGATGAAAGTAACTCTTCTACCTCTTTTTTATTTTCCCATCGGTCACTAGTACTCTTTGATCTTCACTTTTAATACATCTAATATTACCAAAAGCTCTACTCTTCCTTTCTCTAATCTTAGCAAGCTTAGATATATCTTTCTCTCCCTCCTTAGGTTCTAACTTCTTATAAAAATTTTCATAAGCCTTGTATTTATTCTCACTAACCACTATTTTTGCTTCCTTACTTACTTGTTTATATATATTTTTTAAAGTTTTCCCTGCTCCTACACTTTTGCCACTCTTTATATAAAGTTTTCTTCTCTCTAATAACTTTTTGCACACTCTCATTCCACCACCAACTCTCCTTACCATCTAATCTACAACCTTTAGATTCTCCTAGTATATATTTTGCCACCTTCCTAAGATAAGAAAACATGTTATTCCACATAATATTAGTCTCATTATCTATATTCCATATATCTTCTTTTATTATTTTATCTTTAAAATGCATTAAATTTTCTCTTTTTAAATTCTATAATTTGGTTCATAGTCTCTTGTTCACGTTAATTTTTCTACTCTACTTCTTAATAGATATGTCTAAGACCATCAACTTATGTTGTGTAGTTAAACTCTTTCCCAGTATAACTTTACAATATTTGCATATTAACTTAGTCGCCCTTCTAGTAAGAAAGAAAGCATATTTGACTACTATTAAATCCACTTTTAAATGTTATTAAGTGTTCCATTTTTATAAAAAGTGTATTTGCTGTTATCAAATCATATGATGTTGCAAACTCTAAAATTGTTTCTCCCATATCGTTCTTATCTTCATACACAAAACATCCATGTATCCTCTCATATCCGTTATTATTCTTACTAACATGCTCATTAAGATCCTCTCCTATAAATAATTTCTCTCTAAATGGGATTCCTTATACTAATTCACCTAATCTCTCCCAAAATTCCCTTTTAGTACTCTTGGGCAATCCTATTTGTGGTGCGTAAGCACTAATAATATTAGTAATCTCTACACCTAAGACAACTTTTATTAGCATTATTCTATCTCCAACTCTTTTTACCTCTACAACACTTTCTTTATTATATTATCTACAAGAACTTTCACTCCATTCCTATTCTTCTATTTTCCCATGTACCAAAGTTTTATCCGGTTGTTGATGTCAGTTATCTAACAGGGAGTTTGTTTGTGGATTATGAGGAGTATATGGTTCTCAAACTTCTTTAGACGGTTGGATCTCGGGCTGATAGCTCCATCATGCACATGAAGAGTACTAAGAGATCGGAGTTGGGATCTTCAGTGGTTCCTCCGATGGTCAAGTTAGTATAGAACTTGAGCGGAGAAGATGAACAATTTGAGAGTTTTAAGGGCAGAAATTGCTTACCCCCAGCAGTAGATATCATTCCTCTTTTATAGCAGATCCAAAGGGGCAAAAGAGTAACTTAGGTCGAGTCTGAACAGGTGGCTCTGTCAGTATTTACTTCACAGATGTCGGCTGCTGATGGATGCGATGGTGACTGGGCGGCATGGTGCTAACGAGGTCCGATGAGCCATAAAGACTTTTGAGACTGAAGTAATGATGATTCTGATCATGCATTTAATGTGATGGCTCTCCAATGTTGGCAGGGGCTCGAGGATGCACCGCCTTCCGACTCGGCTCTTTGGTAACTGACAAGTAACGCCTTTCTAGTCGGCTTCGCAAGTTGTCAGCCTGGAAAGGCTGAGTGCTGAAAGGGAGTGGGGTCGATTCGAATGGTAGGTCGAGTGAGGGTGCTCCTCGTCTCGATCTCACGAATAGACTGACAAGTGCCACCTTTTGAGTCAGCCTCGCAAGTTGTCAGAGCGACCTCAGATATGCTCGATAAGGTTGCCCTCATGTTGCTTGAGTCGTCCTGGCTTAGGGTGAGACTAAACTGATGCTTAGCAGTCACGGGACACGTGTCGACTCCAGAGAGGAGGTTAACATTTAGGTTATTTGTAGGATATAACACCGATCTTTTTAATTTCTCTAGATTTTTCACCTATCCATTTAGTTTCTTATAAATAAATTCTACTTATTTGTCTTCTAAGCATGACATCTACTAATTTCATAGTCTTTCTGATAAGTGTACATATATTCTAAGTAGCTAACCTAATTCTATTCTCCTGTAAAAGTCTCCTACTATTTTCCCTCTTATACCGTTCTAGTCTATGCCTAATACTATTTGGTAACCTATTAGAGAATTGTAGATTCTTAGAACACGTTTCCTTACTTGTCATTACACCGGGGTGATGTCGATGTAATGCGTTGCTTCCAGGGGACGCCCTAGCAAACCACGCTTACTTACTTATCATTACATCGGGGTGGCATCAATGCAATGCATCTTGGTGGGGACGCCCCAATGAGTATCTTATAGGATTCATTTTTATGTGGATCAGACTATGTTTTACGATAGCTGTCGGCTACCTAACGCAACCCTCCTCCTTCATCTTGGCTTGGGACAGGCAGTGCTGGCAATAAAATAATGCACAGCACTAGCAGAGTTATGTATATGCGCGCACGCGCGCCCGTGTGTGTGTGTATACATACATGTATATGTATTTGAGGTGATTTTAGCTTTTCAAATATAACACAGTAATGAACTCTCTTGTATCATATGCATTGTATTCTTTTCAAGATTATCTAGTCTTCTCATATATGTTTCAGACACACACACACGCACACACGCAAGCACGTATACATACATACATACATGTGTGTGTGTGTGTATTCCGTGTATATTAGTATCTATATCTGATTTTAGCAGATATGGACATGAACCTTTGTTATCGATGCATATCCGTATATGTATTCATATATGTGATTAGCATATGGTTACAAATTTATTAAGTATCATATCCAACCCGTATCGGAACTGCTTGCACCCCTAGCACTTAAGATGAGGAATGGTCTTGAAGTATCCATGATAACGAAGCTTACTGTTATTTCATTTTAATCAAACAGGATGGCGATACTCCACCCTTTTATTTTTTCTTAATATCCATCATCATAGTTTGGATCTCTTATACTATATTTTTGTTAGCACAACTAGTAGCGATGGATCCAAAAAATCTCCAGGGAGGCGGACCATAAAAATATGATCATTGATTATATAATTATGGGCTGTCGAACGCAAATGAGCTCAAATGGGCTATTAATTATTGATTTTATAAGCAAGAATTTGGCTATTGAAGTGCAAGTAAATAAAAAAATAAAACAGATTGAACCTTGAGAAGGCTCTAAAGTGCAATGTTGAAATTCTCAGAGGTGGAATTGCGGCAGTCAGAACATAGATCTGCCTGTGACAAACGGTAAACAAACAAATGGTGTTAACGAAGACCTTTTTTTTGACCGAAAACATGAATCACACTTTTCGATTCAATTTTATTGTAGATCATCAATTTTATTGTGGATCATCTCTTTAAGAAAATTAACTATTATTATATCCTTTTTAATTGCTTTCAATCAAGTTATCTCGGATCCGCCTTTGGTTCTCTTTTGTCTTGTTAGCTACCTTATTATTTGTAGACAACTGTGAGTTAATTTGAATGTAATACAATCTAATCAAATTACACTATTATATCAGTGGCAGTATCGGATCACATATGCTACTCAATGATCTGCATTTCAAGTGCACTCGAAGCGTTCGGAATAAAGTCCTTTGAGAAAGAAGGAAATGAGTTCATGGATTGGAAATCCTTTTTGAGGCTAAAAAGGGAGCAACAGAGAGAGGATGGCTGTTTTGAACGGGTTGCATCATGTGACCGTAAACTCCATTCAATGGAGATTGACTGTTGAAGGACGTTTCAAAGCAAAAAGTGAAGCTTTTCAAGAGTTCCCATGCCCCTTCTCTTTGTTTGCCACATTTCAAAATTTGAACCTCCCAAATCTGAAAGTGTAAGGCTGTATTTCACAACCCATTAAAATTGGATCATAATCAATCTTGACTTAGTTTTATTCTAAATCGGTTTAAAATTGGATCACCAATTCCGGCCCAGTGTTTAGCAATTAAAAATAAAAAAGCTAAAAATCACAAAACTAGGTTAGATTTAGTTCTGATCTAGTTTGAAGGGTTGCCAAAAACGTCCTAAAAAGTTAAATTTCACAACAACCCACCTGAATATTAGGGGGTTTTAACATACCCCTTGAAATTTTTCTACCCCACAAAGCTACTTTTTTTTTTATTAAAGAGACACAAACCCCCTCTTGAACTTACGGATTCATTACTCAAAAATGACTAATCTTTTTTATTAGATCGGGCTAGTCCATTTCCATTAATCAACAATTCGAGCCTCAACAAACTGGTGGTATCATAGCTCATAATTAAATGGGCCTTTGTAGATATCTACTTTATTTCCAGCCTCTATTCATATGGCTTATAGCTCAAGGTGGAACACCAGAGGAATTATAGCAACGGGCATTTCAGGCCCAACAGTGGTACTGGGCTACTGAGGAAATGTCAGATCCTGTGTTCCCATTTGTAACAGTGCGACACTGTCTTCTCTGGACTCACTCCTTTAGAGCGGCTTGGGTCGATTTCTAGTAAAAAAAAAAAAAAGGGAAAAAAAATTGTCAAAATTTAATTTCCTTGTATTTCTATAAAAATTTGTGAGAAAGATATATAAAACTTAAAAAGTATTACTTTTCTTGTTTCTTGCTATTTTTTTTGTTGGGTACAAAACATGAAAATGGGTTTCTAACTTTATAGAAAATAGGTTGCTTTCTTTTTCTTTTGTTTAGTTGGATATGAAAATTTTATGGAAAAGTGCAACCCATACAAGAATCTTTATAATGGCTAGTTTAAAGGCTAGTTTGGTACAAATTGATGTTATAAAAATTCTATCCTCCACTTGTCATGAACAAAACATTGCCAAGTTAAGAAGACTCGCCTTTAAAAATACATGAGTAAGAAATATAGAGCTATTGGTGAATATTTATCTGCACCAACATCAAAGGTAAGAAATTTAAAGTAAAACATAAAAAAATTCAATTTTTTTAATGTCAAATTACTTTGCTTTTTTTTATCTCAGAGTGCTCGCAAACTACCCACTTTTGAGGAATAGATTTCCTATACAGATGAAGATCAAAAGCATGATGAGATGGATGATTTAATTGAAATAGCAGAAATAATGCTAAGAGCTAATGCTTTGGAAGTAAGAGACCAAAACGGGTGGTGAAAGTGTCACTATTGCATGGATATCCCGAACATGAATAAGAACAAGAATGATCTCTTAACTGATGCATAAGAAGTTGGTCACAATGGAACTATGCCCAATATGGGTAAGAAGGGTATTGCCGAGCATCGTGAACTAGAAATCTATTTACAATGGTTAGATCAAAAGCAATGAGCTAAATAAATTAATCATGTACTACTTTGGTATTTTCATATGCTACTTTGCTATTTGCATCAAGTTAAGAAGGCTGACCTTCATGAATATGCTATCATAATTTTAGTATATGGAATTTGCCTTAGCTGTAGTTATTTTGTCAAAATTGATTGCCTCACCTAAAACTTAGAAGTTTAACGCATATTGTATTCTAATGATGAATTGCTTACCTTAACATTGCGCTTACAATGTAGGTTGCGCTTTCCATCAACGAATGCCTCATCTTATCATGAACATTGTAAACTAAATTGCAATCTAAGGAATAGACCATCATCATTGCCAATAACACAGACAATATATAACCAATCACGAAATAAAGCTCAAACTAAGCATAAATTGATCTGAAAATTGATGAAATATACAACATATACACAGAGAAGCATCATGCAAGAAAGTGGCTCTTTTGGAAACTTCAGAAAATAATGACAAAATTACATTCTCCCACCTCAATTTAAGACTCGCGTAAGCTATTAAGCTCTAATAGAAGTTAATCCCAAAGAGACTTTGGGCAAGTAATTTGGATTTCTTTCTAAAGCTTATTCTCCATAGCACGCCACACTAAAATGGGGGAAAATCATGAATATTTAAAGCAGGAGGACCTAGGAAGGCTATACAGAGCAAACAAGGGAATGTTATAAATAGAGCTCAAACTAAGCCCCAAATCACCAAGAAGAAACCTGATCACAAATTGGGAAAAAAAGAGCTCAAACTGAGCTCAAAATAGACCTAAAACTGAACATAAAATAGTGCTGAAATTGAGCTAGACCTGAGCACATATCACCACAAAATAGAGATCAAACTGAGCACAAATAGAGCTCTCAATTTTCTTGCAATTCAATTCAAATGCCATGATCATAAGAAACACAAATATGATAACTAATAATAATATCTGAAATTTCAACACATTTGTGTCTACGAACGGAGGCAAAATATAAGTTTATTTACAACACATTGAAATATTAACAATTGCAACATGTAGAGTTTACAAATAGCAAAATATAAGTTTGTGCCGACAAATAGGAAATATGAAAATGCAACGTATATGCAAATCACGTGCAATAGTAAAATGGAGTGGCATGCACACGAAATACTGTCATCAAAAGCTCGCAAAATCTATCCATCGACTGATGTATCCCACCCTTGTTCCACGGCCAGACCAGTGATATACCTCTTTTGAGCTTTCTTTATTTTGATAAAAAATATTCTAGCCTCACACTTACTATCATACAAATGATCTAAGACCTTGTTAAGAAATTTATCACTGTATGAGTCACTATGAGCCTTCAAAGCTGTAGTCAATTGTTCAGTCCAATGTATTATGTGTTATTTTCTAATTGACTCCGACATTGACTCAACAAAGCTACAAATCAACTCATCATCACTATTGGATTTTCTTAATGTCTTGCTTGAGGAAGGCTTTGAGTTTGATTCAGTCGGGAATTTTGTGGAAGTGTTAGCATCAGATTGAGGCATAGTTTCACTCTCAAATGGATTATCACCATCATCACAATCAAGAGGAACATCGTTGTTAGGGCTAATTTTTTCATAAGTTGGCTTTGTAAAATCACCCCTACCTGGTTCATCACCCATAATCTTCTGTAAATATTGGTGCAAGTCTTCATATCAAAATATTTGTTCTCCAAGTTTTCATGTGATTAATCACATGAGTGTGTAGTGTTAGGAATCTTGACCCCAAGATATGATTATTTTGATAATAATAAATATTACATGATTGTGTGTATTATGTGCTAACATTTGTTTTGCAGTATCAGAGCTAAATTAACAATAATATTCAAAGAGATACTCAAGACATAAAATGAGTTCAAGGCAATATGAACTAAAGAAGAAGATATGCGTAATTGTCAAAATGTAATTTTATATTTTCCTTGCTTAGAATTATTATACAAGCCTTGATCACTCACAACACATTCACACACATTAGAGTTTAACAATATAAATCCCCTATATTAACCATTAGA
>JBAKGM010000365.1:34947332-34957796 GCA_037177215.1 Asparagus racemosus | reverse complement strand
GAGAAGAGTAGTGACTTCGCTTGGTCGATTTCACTCACTTAGGCGATTATTTCCTTGGTGAAATAATCCCCTCGATCATGTAGATCTTAGATCTGAGACCAAGATCCGACCACTCGGAGGTCCACGGATTAATCCCAGCACCAACAAAGATCCCACGCAAGCAGTAGACCGATAAACGGGGTCCTACGTTTGTTTAAAGGAAAAAGTTGTAATTTTTATTATTTCGATTTTCATTATAACCTAGTCTTATAAAAAGACGAGTGTTTTTGTTAAATTCATTTGTAAACGCATAAAGCTGTAATGAGTTCAAGTTCAATGAAGATCGAACCGACTTTTCTTTCGAACAGAGTTTGGCTGTAATTGGTTTTGAATTGCGTGTTGATCTTCATAGTGACCAATTTATAAGCTTCAGCTTTGAAGTTCTTTTTAACCTTCATTCCATCTAGAGCAAATTCTGCAGACCACATCATGCTCGGGTAGCCACCACATGTTAGAAACCCCCTTCGCATTCACAGTTTGTCTCATAGTTGCAGACACTTTTCTCTTGTGAGCCAGTTTTTTTGTGAACCCGTTTTTTCTTTTTCTTAAAAGGTGATACCTCCTCACTCACATCAATGACATGGCTCTGAGGTCCACCAAATTTAATAATGGTTGGTGACATTTATTGTGGACTACTATTTTGAGAACTATAAAATGGAATATGCAAACCTTGGGGACTATTTAACATGCTAGTATATGACACATTTTGCTAGCTCATTCCACTATAGTTGCCTTCAAAAGGTAGAAATTGTGGGAAAGAGTTCGGCATTGTATGTGGCAGAATGAAAGGTTGAGGTGGATATGGCATTGTATGTGGTGGAATGAAATAATCGTATTAGCTCACATCCTCTTTATTTATTCTCCATCTACACCATCCATCCATATTCATTGCAATCAGGGAAATATTTTAATTTTTACGTACAAAATGAGAGCTCAAACTGAGCAAAAATCAAGCTATACATTAATGAAGCTATGAACTAATTAGCGCTTCAGCTTGATTAATAAAAAAAATCAACTGACTGAAATAAACCCAATGAAAGAATTAAGATGAATCTCCATTAGAATCCCTAAATTTTTCTGTATCAAATCTCAATACAAAAAGACAACAATGGGTTTATCGTCAATACAAAAAGGCAATAGCTCGAGATTATACAAATATACAACTATATAGTTAATTAACCAAATAAGATTCCTATATTCAAGTAGCAACCAGTCGAAGCCTAAGTCTTGGTTAATTGATCAATCTAAGCCTACAAATTGATTAAAATATTATAAACCTGTGAGTAGATCCAAAAGGCTCAAGAAAAATTGTAAAGAAAAGGAATGTGTTAAGTATATAAGAGACTATGAACGACAAATCATTGTAGAATAAAGATCTTACAGATTGATAACTGATGTGCATCCTTTCCAATGATTATTATCACCCCACTCTTGCTAACTGAAATAGTGTAAACCCAAACACGCATATGAGAATATCAAGAACAAGGTTTTTTTTAAAGCATGAAGAAGTTAAAATCAACAACCTTCACTTCTAAGCATCTTACATGTCCAAGTCTACGCATGACAGAAACTTAGGAAAGGTGTATGCATTTTACATTAACAAATAATTGAAGATCACTGCTATAATACAAATTCTTAGTAACTTTAGTAAATAGAGATTATACCTTGGTGTGAAATCGGAGACCTGAGGAAATCGATCAAAACAATCGAGAATTAGCCTAGTAGATCAAACTGATCAACCAAGAATTAACCGAGAATTAGCCCACTAGATCAACTGCAAAATTCCTAAAAGATCAACAGAAGAAGAAGGAGGCCAGCGAACATAAATTGGGCTGGGACCGAGAGCGGGGGTCCAATTTTGGGGCGGGAACGGGAGCGGGGGAGATGAAAAATCCCTAACTCCTTTCCACTCAAATTTGCCGGCAGGAAATCGCTAGGGTGTTGGGAAAATGGGAAAGGGTGTAATCTTCAGCCCATTAGGGGAGAAATTGATTTTTATAAAATACCCCATTCTCCTTATTTTATACAAAACATTTCTATAAAATCTTTTTGAACCAAACATATTTTATAGAAACCTACAGAATTTATTATTTATGAATATGCCATTTGTCTGGTGTTTTCTCAGAAGTTTTCTATAAAATAGGTGAACCAAACACCCCTTAGAATAGAAGTGCACGTGAAATAGATATACCCTTCAACACATGGAACATGCTGGTAAATTGCGCAAAACTCCCCTTCAATTTAGCCCATTATAAGGGATTTTAAATTTAGCCCACTATAAGATAATCCCTCTAAACTTTAAAAATATCTCTTGATCTCTCTTTTAAGTTACATTAGATTAACTCACTTAGCTAACAACGTTGCATCCAACTGCATGGAAAGGAGGGGGAAAAACCTTCCATGTACTTTTTAATCCTTTTAATAGTAACTTTGAAATAACCCCTAAACTTAACTTCTGGCGGTCTAGTTCCATCACAATTAGTCATCATTCTTTCATCTTCTCTCGTAGGGGTGAATATAAATTAGTGCAAACCGATCGAATCGACTGAAATATGAAGATTCAATTTTGTTTAGAATATTTGAAATTGAAACAAACAAACTGACCACTCTCAATATATTTTTCTAAAACTCACGCTTTTTTCAGGTTAAAAGTAATCTTTAACTAATATTTTTATGTATATTTGTTCATGAAAATTCAATTTTAGTTTGTAAAATTAGTTGATTAGACAAGTTTGCTCTTCAACTTAGGATATGAGATGAATGAAAGGTTTGAGGGAGCAAGAACATTGAGTTTGAGCTATATTGCTCTAAGTTAACATGCGTAGGCTTAAACCGAACCAGCCAAATTGAACCTCACCGAAGCTATTTGGATCAGTTCGATTCGGTTTTGAATCTAGCTCGGTTCTCTTTTTTTAAAAAAATAACCAAAACCAACTAAACCGAATGTTTGCTCACCCCTATTCTCTCGTGAGCTTGGGAACACGGGCGTCACTTATTTGTTTTTTCTAAACAAATTTGAAAACTTGGGGTTTAATTTAGAAATACGAAGGGGTCAAATATAGAAATAACAATGACTCGGCCGCTAATGACAAAAATTCCCAATAAAATTATTAGGATTAATTGCTCATAGACCCCTTATAGTATCACCCAATTACAAAGAGACCCTCTATAGTTATGACTAGACCCCCATTAGTTCTACTCGTTGCGAATAGGCTTCTTGTAGTATTGGCCTAAATGCGAATAGACCCCCTTAGTGAACTTTTTCGACCCTTTTAAAAATCAAAAAAATTAACTATTGGGTGTCTATTCTCATCAATAGAACTATAAATGGTGTATCCGACTCCTCAAATATTTTTAATGGTTTTAAAAGTTAAAAAATTCATTCAGGAAGATTGTTCACAATATGTAGAACTTCGAGGGGTCTGTTCGCAACAAATAAAGCAACAAGAGGCTCTTTGCATTTAGGTGACACCACGGGGGGCCCCAAATTGTTTAGCGACTATGAAGACGTCCCGAGTAAAATAATTCACAGCAAACCCAACTACTCAGAGCGAAATAAAGAACAATCCTTCGATCAATCGAGAAAGGGAAAAAAAGAGGAGATACGAGTTGATTCTAATTATAACATAATAAAATTATGGACAATAATTGTGTCTTGATGTGGGAGATCATGGGCCCAGGCCTCGCCGGGGCCGTGTTCGGCGCCGGGTGGTGGTTCTGGGTCGACGCCGTCGCCTGCAGCTCCGTCAAGGTTTCCTTCCTCCATTACCTCCCCGGTACTCTCAAACCCTAACTTTGCCCTCATTTTCCTCTCGAATTGTTATTTTTAGGGTTTCTAACAAAATTGGTTTGTGTTTCAGGAATCTTTGCGTCTCTGGCGGCTTTAATGTTCAATTGCGTGAAGAAAGAGGATATTGGTTATGATTACTACTCTCCCTATGGCGATTCTGAGTGGAGGTTTGATTCTGCCTTCGAAATTATCTCAAAATTTATTTTCTTAGCAAATAATTTGCTTTTGTGCAGTTCAAATCCTTTTTTTTATTTGAATAACTATGCAAATGGTCACTCATAATCAATGGCGAAGCCCGAATTTTTTTTTGGGGGCGGGGAGGAGGGACAAACTAGAACCATCATAATATATCTCAATAAAGAATGACAATTCTCATAATACAAAATCTTAAATTATTCTTATAGATAGCAAACCAGGTTGTGGTCGACATTTTTTCATTGAACTCAACTTGTCTATGATTGAATCCACACTGAATATCTTTGCAATTTATTTTTCTATGTACAAGATCAATGAATCATTCAAGAATTAAATTTCCACCTTGTTCCGATGTTTTGTCTTCACTATATTCATGATCAAGAATGCTCATTCTAGTTGCTGTTGATACAGAAAGATTAAGCACAAGCCTATCCAATCTTTCAATAAGTGAATAAATTGTTGACATTCTTGTTCTTGTTAAGTCTGGACATATGAATATTATATAATTTTTGTACTTTGGGTTGGTTACAAACTATAAATTTTAATCTTTTCGAAACCTAACAAATTGACAATACTATAAATTAAATCAATGTTCTAAATATTGGATATCCGGGAAATATCGGATGGCCAAAATTCATATCGGATTGTGTATATTGGGGAAATATCAGGGATATGTGGTGAATATCGGAATGCCATAATGGGTGTTTGCATATATAGTATAATGTGCTAAAATGTAATCTCAACATATTTAATAAAACCTAAGCATACAAAATGTAAATAATACATGTTTAGGATCACTAATCAACCTTGTAAAACAAACAAAAATGCAAATCAACGTTGCAACATTTCATCTGATTTTTTTAGGCCAAAATGTCATTTGATATAATGGAAAAATCATGATATCTCACAAAAATTGGTGAACACAGTATATTGTTTTGCGACAAGCCATATAAAAGGATATATATCGGCCAACTTATCGGCTAATATATTGGCTATATCGGGGATATATCGGCTATATTGGGGATATATCGTCTAAAATAGCCAAAAAGCGTAAAGGATATTTAGAGACCACATCGGTTGCGACAAGCCTATAAAAGGATATTTTGAGCGATATATCGGGCCATGTCGAGGATATTTAAAACAATGAATTACATCATTGAAATTTATTTCAACAATATAAAAAATTAAAGAAGAATGATTTATTTGCGAAAAGGGAATTGTCTATAATGTGCATATACTTCAAAAATGAACTAGAGATATATAAACGATAAAGCAAATGATCAACGTAGAGACATGCATTAATGGGTTTTACGGGATTTCTATACTTATTTAAAGATGTAAATGACTGAAAGAAAAAGTAATATGTGTTGCACATATCAATCGAGCAAAACTAAAACTTCCTTTAGATCATGTTTCAATATATAGAAATATTCTCTCATCTTAGAAAAATAAATTAACCTCAAACAATTAATGTAAAGATTCAAATATTTATTATCCTAAACTGATAGAATGTAAGACTTAGGAGCAAATCAACACTCGAAGGGGGAAAACATTGTTATGTTCGGAGGGAACGAAATCCTCAATATTTAGATAAAAATTAACAAATCAAAGTCACAATACTAGCATCAATCAATTGAAAGTTAAATTTATAAGAAGAAAGATTGTCTAAATCAACAAAAATAAAATAGGGTTTAGACTTTCCAGGTTACATTGTTGATTGCTCTGAATAAGAAGTTGAGAAGAAATGACATTCTAAGAAGATGAGGAGCTGGAGAAAAAGATTAGATTTTGCCGTTTGAGTATTTTGCAAACACGGTCTAGAGAATTGCTATTGGGATTTTAGATTTCTTTTTGGTGTGGTATTTTGTGAATAAGTTTGAGGGATTGGGTTATTTGGTTTGGGTACATGGACATAAATGGACCCATTATCCAATAGGTTTTTAACTTAATTCGCCCACAAAACTTATATACACAAAACTAAATGTATGTAAATAAATCCAAAATCTTTTTTTTGGGGGGTTGGGGGTGGGGGTGGTGGTGGGGGGCATGGCACCCCTCTGCCCCCCTTGTCATCGCCCCTGCTCATAATCCTTATTCTCTACTTCCAACTCAATGAAACTGAAAAAGTCTGGCCACCTTGAATTATATCGCCCTTTGTTTTTGTAGAGTTCCATGATTTATGTTCGATGATGCATATATTATCTGAAACTTTTTTTTTACTGGGATGCTCATGTCCAACTTTGTTATTCATATACCTTCCTTTAGATGACACATGATAGGCGATTAAGGATTATGTTGAGATCAAAACTTTCCCTAGTTAATAATACAAGTGCACATCCTATTAAGACACAGCTAACAAAGTTTTGACTTATTCATTTGAGTTCGGTTTTAATTCATAGATATATTGTTTATGTGCTGACAGTATTCAGAATACAGAGCAATTTTGTAGTGCTGTTGATTTTGATATGTCAATTTCTAGTTCTAACTTTCAAAATGGGGATAGTAAGCTTGTTGATCTGAACTTTGTCACGAGATTCTCCTAGTTAAATGCTCATTAGGATGTTGTTCATTAGCGGTAGGTGTTATTTCATGTTAGGGTACAAAAACAATTGATCTGTTCAAAATTGTTTCCATTAGCATAAGGCATAGATTACAGTAAGTAGGAATTCTTGGGGAGAAATCAGGTTCAGCCACTTATAGACTTCAAATTTACAGTTTCTGCCATCTCCAAACCTCCACCAGTATCCTATGTAGGTCAAGACTTAGTTATGAACGTTTTGATGTGTATTTAGTCTTGTCCTTCAAAAACATCACTGGTGGAAAACCGATATATGTTTGCAGAGCTGCAGTTCTTTCATTATCCAAGCAACGGTGATGGGTCTTTTTTCTAGTGATTACTTTACCATGGTAACCACTACTTGAGACTATAATTATGATGCATTGATATGGCATGCAAGTGAGCTTAGCTTGGGTGGTACTATTTTTTCTTCCCTTCTGGAGGTATTAAGTTCGATCTCGCTGTTAACATGTCAAGTAGATTTTTGAATTAGTATGTTGTTATGTGCTGATGCACGTTTTCTATGTAGTAAAGTTCTTTATGAACTGAAGCTTCTAATGATGTTTTTTGTGGGAGCTTCTTCCATGGTTGGGGACTTCACCATGATAACAATTATCTGACTATACTTATGATGCATTGATATGGCTTGCAAGTTAGCTTAACTTAAGTGGTAAGAGAGAATCATTATGAGATGGTTTGGTCATGTGCAATGGAGGCTTTTGCACCAATTGAGAGACTTGATAAGATTAATATTGATGGAGAAAGGACCAGAGATAAGCCAAATTAACTTGGTGAACTGATAAGAAAGATGTGAAGTTTTAACTTAGTGCAGGAGATAACCCTCAACAAAACTGAATGGAAGACTAGAATTCATGTAACCGACCTCAAACGTTTGGGATAAATCTTTGTTGTTGTTGTATCAATATGCCATACAAGTGTGCTTAACTTAGGCGGTACTATTTGTTCTTCCCTTCTGGAGGTTTTTATTTCGATCTTGCTATTTGCATGTCAAGAAGATTTTTGAAAGTACACAGGTTTTTGCTGATGCACCGTGCATGTTTTTTTACGTACTAAAAGTTAGTTCTGCACTGAAGCTACTAGAATGGTTTTACTCCATGATGTAAGCCTGCAGACGTTTCTCAAAAAGCATAATAACAATAATGATAATAATGACAAATATAGAAAAAAAGAAAGAAAATGATGATGATAATAATATGACATGCAACCAAATCATGATATGTATGGCAACCAAACCATTTGGCTCTCTTCAGTCATATTTAATTTTTAACTTTTTTACTAAGTAGTTTAACCCTTGCCACTTGGTTTCTATCTGAGCACTGCATTAACACCATAATTATTATGATGCTGGTCCTCCTGAAACTGGTGGTGCAGGATAAAGCTATGGCTATTCATTGCATATGTAGTATCGTTTGTGTCTCTTGCGGGTGCAGTCGGCTTGCTGGTACAAGATGCACTCACTGATAAGGGCCCCTCTACATGGACTGGTGTTGCTGGCATCTTTCAGTGTGTCTTTGTGTTGATCAGGTAATGTCAATTTGTTTTTCTTTTGATTATCTCAACTAGGGTAAATTGCAAATAACGCCCTTCATCTATACCTTCATTAGCAGATAACACCCTTCAACTCATTTCTGAGCACCTAGCACTCTCGGATTTCCTTTTTAGTAAGATAAATTGCACGTAACACCCCTCTTATGAATTGAGGAGGCCTAAGTGCTAATAAATAAATTGATGGGGGTTAATCTACAAATTTACCCTTTCAAATATGTTGTCTGATTCAGAGCTTCTAATGCTTGCAGTGGGCTCATGTACTGGACCTGTCATTCTGAAGATTGAGTTTGCATCGATATTTTGCTTGTAGATGACGTGATTTACAGTGAAAACATCTTTTATACAAGCATGTGTGCCATGAGAAAAAGTAGTTTTACTGTATATTTTGTTCTTTCCGTTTCCTCAGATCATTTGAGGTGTCCAATGTATATGACAATGTCGATGTCCAATGGATGTAACTCTGGATTGCAGAGCTACTTTTTCTCACATAGTTTTATGTTCAGTGCCTGTTAAATAATCTTGAAACAGTTCTGTCATTGTGATCTTAGAGAGTTGCGACGACTAATTTTGTGATTTTGTGTTGCCTTCAATTATACTTGAGCTGGACGATGGTTTGATTATATTGCTGATTATATGTATTTTGATTATATAGCCACTAGTCTAGAGGCTTTAATATTCTGGTGTCATTTGTAGTTTGTAGTTCATCAGAGTAGTCATTGCATATGAATCCGTAATGTTAGTGTGCAATTGGATAGTTCAAGAGAAACCATTTGTTCCTTGTTCATTTCTTATGTAACTGTTTGATTTTTGTTAAATTCATTAGGATTCTGCCATGTTTTAATCAGGCTTTTCCTTATGGTGTTATATTTGTTTTGTTAGAATGTATTATATGTAACATCAAATGTTCTGAGTTATGGGCTTACTTTTTTGATACCTTTTGTCCGTACTCCAAATTCTCTGATTCTTGCCTTCGGTTTAGTGAGCTAGTGTAAAAAACCTACGATCTCTCTCTCTCTCTCTCTCTCTCTCTCTCTCTCTCTCTCTCTCTCTAGTGCAGTAGTGAATGATTAAGTTAGCTGGATATTCATTAAGGATTCTGAACATGGTTATGTTTGTGATTTTAGCACTCTAATTTAGGATAAAATGTTGAGGAGCTCATAAATAACCATTGACAAGCTCAATTTGCTCAAAAATGGGTTTGACACGGGTGATAACAAAGAAACCTTACCACGAAGATTTCTTCCAAAATAGCCTTATCACGAGGACTTCCTCAAAGATAAAATGCTAAAAAACTTTCGTCAAAAATAATTTATTTAATTTTAAAAAGATGACAGCTAATACCAAATTACAAAGTATTTAGAGGAAAACCCTAAACCCTAAAGAAGTTTCAAACGAAATTACAAAATTACCAAACATGAAATAAATAAATAGTAAACCGCAAATTTGAGGCCCCAAACGATCTCGGATGCCAAAAAAACAGCGGACTTCATGGCTAAGCCATGTGTTTTGCCCGTCTGTCCGTTTCGCTTGAGCTGTGCGAATTTCGGCCCATTCGGAAACTTTGACTTCTCGATCCTACATAGCTTTTTGTCCGACATCAGGGTTAGAAGAGATTTTTCGACGATTTGAGAAGATGATATTCGTGGGTTTTGAGATTTTAATTAGCGGGTTTTGGGTTTAAAGCTATTAGATGTAGCTAGCTTGAGGGACCGATTTGCAAGAACCCTCAGGACTTGAGGGATGTTTGAGCAATTTAAAAGATACTAGCGGTACTGCACATGTAAATGCATGTGCAATTAACATTAACTTACTTGTGTATCTATTTATCAAGGTTTAATTCAAGTATTTTTTTGGAATTCATATGGTAGAATTTATTTGAATTTGATAACATTCTAATGATGAAAAAAATTTAATAAACTTTTTATATTTTTTAGTTTACTCAACTCATTTGTTTTGTAATTATTTTAGTCCTTTTGTCCATCATTATATTCTCATTTTAGAAACTATATTATTAGATAAATTATTGAAAGTTAAATTTGGCACGAAAATTCCCTTGAATAGTCTTATTTTTTAATTCTTGTGATTGCATCATTTTATTTTTAAATTTGTATTGAAATGATATATGATGCTCAACGACTTAATGATTTTCGACCTTACGCAAAAAAAAAATTACTTTTACACTTTTTTAACTAGTTTTTATGCACATGCAATGCACGTGGTTAAATATCAAAATATTTTTTTTTTATTTATTTGATTACTATAAGTAAATACTTTTGATTAACTATATAGGTAAATAGACAATAAATTATTTTAC
>JBAKGM010000365.1:34903377-34913735 GCA_037177215.1 Asparagus racemosus | reverse complement strand
CAAATAAAACCCTCTAATAATCTCTTAGATTTCTCACAATAGCTCTCTCAAAGGAGTGCTCAAAATTACCCTCTCACACCTATTTTCTCAAAGCACTAAGCCACTTTGAACCCTCAACCTAGGTCCCAATTTATAGTGCTCTCTTTCTCATCTAGGCCTTGTAAAATTCGATGTGGGACTAAAAAACAGAGAAGAGCCGCGTTGGTTCTTTTTCCCCCCACGGAAGCACGTGGGAAGCGGGCCCCCACAACCAAAACCGCGTTCATCAAAAAATGCGGCTACTTAACGCGGGCGGAAGCTTCACGTGGGCAGCTTCACGTGGGCTTCTTCCACTTGTGGCCCCCACATGCTCACACTTTGATCATCTAGATGGCTTTCATAAATGGATGAAATAAATGTTTCTTCTGTTTAATGAGAATTACTTCCGAAGAAATTCACAAATTTAGGATTAACTGGCGAACGAAGCTCACCACATGGATTTAGGATGAAAATTATGTATGCTTCCTTTCACCAAACCATATTAGTCAAGACAATCGAATGTGAAGATATATTTTGGTTATAAACAACTTTGATTACAATTTAATCTCCTTTGTAAATTTTGTTTCTGTTTGCGTAGTGCATTTATGCTGCTGTATTTCTTCTGTGTTTGCAAGATAAATCAATCAATGTATATATATATACTAAAACAAGGCCCTATAGTTGCCACTTGCCAACTTCTTAGAATTTTAGATATTAAAATGTATTCTTATGATTTAAATAAACAATATGATAATAATGGGAATACGAAAAGTCATCTTTATAGTGTATAAGAGACCCACTAAAGAAAGTTTTCATTATGTATAGCCTCCAAATAATTTAACCCATGAATTGAATTATATTTTTATAATCCACCATGAACATATTAATTCTCATACAAACCCATTCAAATTCTCAATTCATAACCTCTCTTTCTGTACTAATTTACTATAAAATTTCACTATTGTCATCTTCATCCTACAATATTTAATACAGCCATTAATCTTCAATTCAAAAATAGGAAAAACTCCATTGGAACTTCATGAGCATGACAAAAAAAAGGTATAATTAATTTCTATTTTTATTTCACTGATAGTATATATGCCATTTTGCATTTTATTTCAAATTCTACTTCCATTCAATACAAACAGAGTGATATTATAAAGTATGTGATTATTTATACAATTATATTTTAGAGGTTGAAAATTAATATGAATATGTTTATTAAATTGCATTTTAGCATTTATGTATGCAATATGCTGAATAAAGTTAAATCATAATTTAACAATATGTTTTAGAAAGTTAAAGCTAACTCAAGTTTTAATAACTATGAGAAAGCATTTTTAATAAGAGGAATATATCAACAACAAAAAAAAACCAACAAAAGCAAGGATGTAGTCTTATTTTATAAATAGATATATACTAACTCTTTTTTTTCTCGTTATGTATATAGTAAGTTTAACTTAAAGCATAATTCAAACACTCATGGCTATAATAAAAGTTTTTCAGCATGATAAAGTCTTTGCAAAAAGAATTGTTGTTAACTTTCTTAAATAGTTATAGTTTAAATTTTATTTTATTATTTTGGTAAATAATACATCATGAAAAAATTCCCACAGCAACGTGCAGGTATAACACTAGTTATTACCTCATCAAATGCCTCAAATATATTGGTACTAGGTTGGTGAATTGTGCAGACCACTGTTCTTCCTGTCCCAACAATATTTTTCACTGCACGCATAACAATTGCAGCTGCTCTAGCATCCAAACCTGATGTCGGTTCATCCATGAATATAATAGATGGATTTGCAACAAGCTCCACAGCAATTGTCAGTCGTTTTCGCTGTTCAGTAGATAACCCGCTGGTCCCAGGTATCCCAACTAAAGAGTCTTTAATTTCGTCAAGCTCAATTGTCTCCAGGACTTCAGTTATGAATTCCTAAGGATCAAATATCAACGTTTAAGTCTAGCCTTTACAGACAAGTATTATATCTAACCTTGAAGTGGCAGTTTTGTTGTCCTAGATTATCTATTGCTTGTTTGAGAATTATAGTGGTACTTTACGCAAAAAACGAGGTTATGCAAAAAACTCACCCGTCTAGTGGTGGGATCAACTTGTGATGGAAGCCTCAGCCAAGCTGAATATATTACTGACTCCTCTACAGTAATGTGTGGGGAATGTATGTCATTCTGCTCACAGTAACCTGATATCCTAGCAAATGTTTTTTGTACCTTAGGATATCCTCCGATTGTTATGTCCCCTTCAATAGTACCCCCTGTTTTTCTTCCGGCAAGAACATCCAATAGCGTGGTCTTCCCTGCACCACTGACACCCATCAACGCTGAAAGGATTCCGGGACGGAATGCACCGGTAATACTATGGAGCAGCTGTAGTTTTTTTTCTGCATGGCCGTGTTCTGTCATTTCCTAGTGTGTAGAACAATAATATGAGTATTATTAAAGAAAGTTTCCATATACTTTAGTCCTATCAGATAGATATAATGACAATTTGGATATGATTACCGGAGGAGTGTCGATATAGTATTGCACATCCTGAAATGCTAATGTGAGGGGAACAAATGGTAAAACCAAACTTTCTGCAACATGTTTCTTAAACTTAGTCTTATCTGACTTAGTAAGTCCTGTAGATATTTGATAGTTCTTCCTTCATTGAAGAAAGAGACAAAGCAGTCTTACCCTTTCTCCTATGTCCTGTGGAAGTCCTGGAAGATTTATCTTGTGATGTGTTCCTTAGGTCCATTGCATTATTAGAGCCTTCTGTTTTCTTTATTTGAGAAAGATTCTCGCGGGAGATGATAGCTCGAGATACTCCTGGTGCTGAAAATTAGAGCCTTCTTGTCAGTGTTTTTCTCACGAGAAAATAACATAGGAGTCAATATCTCTCGCAGTCGAAGAATATTTTTAATCAGTTGTATAGTAAACTTGAGAGGTGTAATGAGATACATTACAATTAGTTGACATAGCTTACGTTTTTTGAAAGTTATTGCCAAAGTAAATGTCACATTGAGAAGTAAAATGTATCCAACCAAAGCACCCATTGATATCCAGTAAAAGTAGCTATTGAAGTCCAGTCCACGGCTTGTCAAAACCTGCTTTCCTATAGCTGTATTTGCTGATGAAATCTGTGAAAATAGAAGACATTCAGAAAGATTCAGAGTTTAAAACAGATTCAATATGAGGCTAATGTGAGAATCAATTAATTGGTTGTTGAGCCACACCTTTTCCCACCGGGGTCCAAGGAACTCATTTACTGCCAAGCCTATCTCTGCATATGTTAATGGGGAACACCAAAATCCCCACTTTAACCAGTCAGGCATGGACTCTGCCAAAGAAAATCATGGGCATTTTAATTTTCGTCCTGAAATGTGATTCCATTTGACTACGTATTTTGTACATCAGATGTGCATGTCATGACCCTTTATCTCTATGTCTATACACTTTTCTGCTCTGCGGAATTTAGTGGGTTTATTCCTGGTTACACTAGTGTAAATTGTTTTGTCAAAATAGGTAGATAGATATCAGGTCGATAGCTGGAAAAATTGTTGCAAAGCCTTTTCATCGATCTTAATTGGTCAATGCCTGATATAGGATCCATCGTTGATTTGGAATAGGTGTGATAATGATGATAATGATGATAATGTTGATAAGTTTAGAATATGGAAGGACTGGACTTACGGCGTGGGAGAATGAAACCACCAAATGCCAGGACAACTAGTAAAGACAAAGTACCACTAGTTGAAGAAGCCACTGCTGTTTGGAAATATGAGGCAAGGAAACGAAACAGAGAAAGTGACATCTGGTGCACAGCGAAAAGTAGAAGAAATTGTCGAAAGAACCTAATAAGACATAAAAAGAAAGCTGATCAGAGATATGTATGTCTCTCAACCCTAAAGAGTAGGACAATGAAGACAACTTTGAAAGCTACCTTACTGCCTCTGGGCTGTATCCAATTCCGTAGTATGTAATAGATGTCCATATTAAAGATTCTATCAAAGAGATAGGAACTTTTAAGAGAAAAGCAGGAACTGCATAAGCCCATGCAGGATAGAAGTAAAAATCCCGCTGTTTGTAGAACACTGGTAGTCTAGAAACTGTCATGGCCAACTCTGGAAATCCATTAACCATATTGATGATTAATGTGTAAAACAGTGCTCCAAGGTAGCTATTAGCATGAAAAACATCGACACCCAGACGCGTGCGCAGGAAAACAGTCATAGTGATGATTGCAGTAATAGAGAGCTGCAAGAAGGGTGTATAACTCTTTGAGCTGAATGCTTATCTTTCATATGAGCAACAGAAAGATTAACTCATGGGACTGTATATACCTGAGTTGTTTTGAATATGTACACGAAGGAGTTCCTCTTCATGAGAAGAAGTTCCCTTGCCATGCAGGCTTTAAAAAGTTCCCACGTTGGTAAGGAATAAACATTGAAAGATAAAGCATTCTTATGACTCTGAGACTTGTCATAGGGCTTTGATAGATCCTCCTCAAGTTTATGTCCAACTATGTATGCCTTAAATTTCTCGCGGAGTTGATTGACTGAGACATAATGATACTGCTCATGTGGACGAGACCAGTACTGTTCTTGATCTTTTCTGGACAATACCTGAACTTATTTTAAACAAGAACCAATTTAGAGGATCTGTAAGAACACTCGATTAGCTAATAAAGACATCATTCTTGTTACCTCCTGCAAAAATTCAGCTTCTCCTTTCCTTTTTGGGCATTTGAAACCACATTCTTCAAAAAAATTAAGAATTTCATTACGAGATCCATGATATACAATCTTTCCTTCTGCCATTAAGATGACATCATCAAAGAGATCATAGGTCTCAGGTGCAGGCTGGAGAAGTGAAACCACGACTGTAGTTTCTGTAATGTGAGCCAACTGTTGAAAACAAGAAACAATTTGGAATGTTGTGGAGCTATCTAGTCCACTTGATATTTCATCCATGAATAGAGCTTTTGTCGGTCCAACAATAATCTCAGCTAGCCAGTTTGCATACAAAAACAGTTAGAATCATTGAAGATAACAAATTTAAGTTGCTGTAGATCAGGGTGATTTCTAGAATGAAAAAGTTAAGCGCAGAAGATTTTTTAGAGTTTGTTTCCTCATCTTTTTCACACTACCTGTAGTCAATCTTTTCTTTTGACCACCTGAGATTCCTCTTCTCATGACGTCTCCAATCATTGTATCTGAACATATGTCCAGTCCCATTATCTGCTTACCAAACATTTTTTACGAAAGTGAATTACTTCCCGAGGCCAAATAATTTAAGGGGCTGTGATAAACTTTAGGTTCTATGGCTATTGAGTTCGGCAAAATTACCTTCAGTATATAGTCTGTTTGGAGACTTCTTTGTAATCCCTCCGCAGATATGGCCTACATTAACAAATCCATTCTTCAGCCCGATCATTGCATGAAATCATCATTTAGATTATAGAGATTAAGCTGGACCACTCGATGGACCAGTATATCATTTCTTGTACTAATCTTTATCATTAAAGAATGAAGAAAGTTTAGCCACTCTTAAACTTATAAAGGTGCTGATAATCCAGTATAGATCCCTGGTTCAAGAAAAAGTGTCATGGAAAGAATCAACGGTTACCTTCATATATGTATCTATGTCGGATTCAGGGATAATTCCAGCCTGCTTCTCCCTTCTACTGACTTCCTTCATAATTTCTGTACAGGGAAAACAGTTTGAATTAGGGATAACATTTTTATATGGGTGTTAGTTGGTCAGTATCTAGGAATGATTTTAGGAGATGTGAAGACTTTACCAGCTCTGCTTCCAACACCTTGAAAACGTGCTGAAAAGTCCAGAGTCTCCCTCACTGTCATCTCAGGAACGTGCAGGTCATATTGGCTTACATAAGCTGCTGTTTTCTCTGGGACAAACTCTTCCAATCTGAAGCCATTGTACGAAATTTCTCCTGTAACCTGTGTGATAAGAACTCGTTTATGAATGGTTAAAAACCTCATATAGAAAACTAACCCACATAGATGGTCATATTACAAGAAAATGAGATTTGTTTTGGCGGACTGGTAACAACATCCTGTTGAGATGGAGAAGGCAAAGGATCCCTTTGATAATATTAAAGAAAATTTATAAAATACTGCAAGAATGAGAAGTCGCGTGTCATCAATTGCAATTTGCAATAGGCATATCCTGATTTGTTCTCCAACACTTAACATATAAACACTATTTACTAGAAGAGTGGAGCATTGACATTATGCATTGTATCTTCAGTTATTTGGGATGTTGGATTGTGGGTGATTAACTGGAAGATCATAACTTGGCCAAATCATTACAGTGTCAGGATACAAACACTGCCATATGAGAGCATCTGTTACATTGCAAATTCAAATGGATAGCGCAAATGGCCTTAACGAGTGATTAGATCAAAGAAAAATAGTAGGAACTGTCCTTACGTGTTGACTTCCTACTTTTCAGCTTAATCTTAAGCTTTTATAAACTGGGAGCACAAAGAAGAGGGTTTAAAAAAAAGAACCTTTATAAGGACTAATGAGGAAGTATATATACGTAGTATGTATGGTCATTAATAAACTCTAACTAACTGAAACAAATTTATCCCCTTCTAGAGGAAAAGGAACAGGTAGGGAAGATGGATTTGTACTGCTACAAACACATGGAGTAATGCTTGATTTTTATTCCATTTCAGTTAGTCAAAATATTCGTACTATTCTATTCCAGTATTCTTTACTATATTATGTAGAATGTACCTGATCAGTGAGCCTGCTTTCTTCCCTTTTATACAATGGCGCAAATTGATGGAACATAATAGAAATGATTGTAAAACAATAGAAATGAGACAAATATCTTGATTATAAACTTTTCCTTTGTTATCTTTAAGTTAGATCTAGCACCCTATGGTACAATCAAAATTATGTCTTCAATTTATTTAAATTGGAATATATCTCTTTAGGAAAGTGTGTAGACAGTGACAACTTGTACTTCAAAACAATTGTTGATATAATACATTGATATTTCATTTTAGAAAGATTTGCTGCCCGATGTTCTTGGTCATATAACAGGATAAGAGTGTGTTTGTGTACACTAGGGGGGGCGTGTGCGTGTTTATTCATGTGGAAAGCTTACATAGCGTGTTCAAGTTAGGGTGTTCAAGTTATCTATAGCTGTGACAAATATTTCAATAGGCTAAAGTATACTGCCCACTTAATTAGTTAGAAACGGGGCACCCGTTATGGAATCAATGATAGTCGAATGAGCTTGGGACACATGGAAGCATCTTAATTATAACCAGAAGAAGAGAACTATGGATCACAATGTATTTTTTTAACTGAGAAACACTAAAATGAGATAATTAGTGTTGTGGTGGAATCTTATCGAGTGGATGGGTTATGGTCTAGGAATAGGTTACTTAAGGTTTCATCAAAAGAAAAATTTATAGGGAGATCCGAAATTACTGATAACGGATAGAAAAATAAAATGCATAAGTGTTATTAATTATGCCTATCAGAAGTAATAGGAAGAGAAAACCTCGAGATTCTTGTCTAACTGCCCTGCCAATGCTTTCAAGAAAGTAGTTTTTCCACACCCTGGAGGTCCAAGTAAGAGAGTCATCCTGCAATCCATGTACAAGAGAAAACATTCTCATAGTAAAGCAAATGAAGATGACTTTGAATAATGATTCTATCCATTCTATTTATGCGCGACTTCAACCTGACTTGACTTTAGTTGTGATCAGTTATAAAATGAACCTGTGTTATAATAAATGAGCATAATAATCCTAAATACTTTCCTGGAAGGCTTGATAATGCCACTGATGTCGCTGAGGATGCTTATCTTTGTTCCCTCAGTCTTCAAACCTGGAACATTTGCAAAACCCTGTACAGATAAAACATAGACTTAAGAATATCATAGAGAGTATTCAATCAAATGCTCCACTTAAAATTAAAGTTACTTTACTTAATCTTTGGTTTACATGTGAAACTACCTATTTGCAATAAATTTAAAATGGAGTAAAGACAATATGAGAAAACCAGCTTTAGGAGGCCATTTCTTTCATATTTTGTATTTATATGTACCATAAATATGGTCCAAGAAAGAAAGAAACCGTGGCTTAATTATAGTTACATAACTGAACTTGGATTAGTGAGTACATATCTCACCAAAAGAATTCCTTTAGCAGCATTCCATAAAGTGGGTAGAGGCTTCCCTTTAACTACTTCACACTCTGCTTCCACGGTCAAATTCTTGTATCGTACTTCAATAGTGGGAAGTTTCACATTTACTCTGCAAGAAGTACCTCTTGATCATTGCATAGCCGGATCCAATACAATATATACATGTAGTACACCCATCAGTGGTACAATATACATGAAAGACACTTTAAAAAAACTGTAGATTTTGTTGGAAAGCTATAGAATTGTTAGACAAGTCGATAATGTTAAAGTTCCTTCCTTGCATATATGGAGTTTTGCACATATGGTTGTTTTCCAGTATACATATACAAGAATGTATAAAGGACATTAATGATAATTGTTATTGGTTTTCTAGCAATTTCAGAAAAAAAGTTTTACAACTAACAGAACAAAATGGAATATTTGGGGGTTAAGTGTTCTCACCTGATAAGGATATTATCCTTATGGTCACTAGTTATGTTGGCGGCATTTGTATTTTTGAACTTCTGATATCTTTTAGTTCTTGTCTGCACTTATGATTATTATTTTTTTGTGGTATACTTCTGATATCTTTTTGTTATTGTGTACTTGTACATATGGGTTTATTTTTTGTTGAAGATCCTATGTTCTATATATTCTGGGGTCCTGTGCCGGTTAACTTCCTTTCATTTCTGATTTGTTTTTTATTCATGGAGATCATCTTCATTCCTATTTTATGCTTGCATTGGTATTTGTATGGTGAAGCTGTTTTTTCATCAGATACCATAGAAGACATTGTTTCAACGTGATTAATCATTTCGATAATCATTTTAGTAAGGGCTTTTGTTATATTAGACTCCCAAATCTTTGTAAATTGTATATTAGACCCCAAATCTTCATATTTCACAACTAGACCCCCAAATCCATTGCGTTGTTTTAAATGAGACTTCCAAATCTATTAAGTGGCTCTAAATAAGAGACCCCCATTTCAAACAAACATGAAGATTTGGTGGGTTTCTAATATTAAGTTTGAGGGTCTAATATGGAACTAACAAAGGTTTTGGGGTCAAATATAACAAATACCCTTTTCATAAATGGTCCAATTATCACAAGTTCATATGACATCTAAAGACAAAGATATACATGATTTACTTTGTTGGCAATATAAACAGCTAAAATTTACCTGTCCATTCTTTGTCTTTGTTTCTGCAGCAGCCGGAGGTTATCATTCTCAATGTGCTTGATAAGCTTCTCGATGAGCAGCCGCCTCTCAAGAGCCCCGAGCTTGGTGACGTCAACAACTCTCCTCTCTTTCTGATCTTCACTACTCTCTCCATCAACCACCGACTTTCTCACCCTTTCAAAGGTTTCTAATCTCTCGATGGCTGCCCATTTAAGCTGATACTCATCATCACCTTCTCTTGCTGAGCCAATGCTGGAATTTCTTCGAAATGAAGACCTTATGCTTCTTCCTAGCTCTTCTAGCTCAATGTCATTGTCTACTAACCGAGCCATTCTTTTGCTGGTAAAGAGAGAAGAAAGCAAAAAAGCTATATATAGTGAAGATTTCTTGGAATAAAAGGATCCATGTAATTGCTACATGAAACATGGCTTGAGCGATATTTTAGCAGTAGACAACAAAGTTAGAGTTGACTTATGTATTGTTTAAAGCTAAACTAGGATCGATTGTTGTTAAGAATGCATCTGTCCATAAAAGTTGACTTCTAATATTAAGAAGCTTTTAGTTGTGTTTTTTACTCAACTTTGATGTGATACTTTAATTCCAGGTGACTTGGACGTGTCAGTTTAGTTTTGAGTAGGATCTTGATTCGTGGAGCAATTAATGTGTTAATGATTAAAATAGAGGAAGAGTTGTTAAAGATTGGCAAGTCAAGTTTGCGTATTGCTTCGCATGTGACAATGAATCTGGTGTGTTTGGTGGAGGAATCTTGTTGTATTTTGCAGAAATTAAGGTCAGTAGGATAATGGACCTGGACTAGTTCCGGATAGACCCCCTGTAGTATTGATGTTCTGGATTTGCTACCCTCTAGTTTTATTGTTGTAGATAGGCCCCCTGAATGAATTCTTATTTGACTCTTTTACGCTCGGGGGGGGGGGGGGGGTCTACTTGTCCGAAAACAATTCTCCCCTTTTTTTGGGTTTAACCGACTC
>JBAKGM010000365.1:34880097-34903367 GCA_037177215.1 Asparagus racemosus | reverse complement strand
CCCCCCCCCCCCCCCCCCCCCCCCCCCCCCCCCCCCCCCCCCCCCCCCCCCCCCCCCCCCCCCCCCCCCCTCGTCACAAAACATTTATCTCTTTTTTAGGGGTTTAAACGAGTCAAAAAAAAATTCAATTATATTTGAAATATTCTTTACACATTACATGCTGATTTTAGCTATAAAACTCATGTTCCATTTATATTTGTATATATATATATATATTTTTGTTTGCAGCGTCGTAGGAATTAAAAAACAATGCATATGAAGTTCTCTGCGTATGCAAAATATTGAAAATTAATGTAATCCCTAATTTTGTTGACCCATCCCTATTACTGCAATCCTTTCTCAAGCTCGAAGCTCTTGGATTCTACGACTAAGCCACTCTATGCGCTTTTGGTTGGTTTCGTTTCTGATGTTGATTACTTTTTCTTTTTTCAATTTTCAAGCTAAATAACAATGGAGAGTTTTATATCACAAATTACACTTTACGAAGAAAAAATTTTAAAGACCAACTAGAAACCTGAAACATGCAAATGCACATGATAAGAAAACTGCTTTTTTATATTATATTTTTTAAAATATGAACAGTTATTTCATCTTATTTATAGCGGGAGTGTGCATTAAATAGTAGATATGGAAAGAGTGGGGATCATATAATTTTCAAGTGAAAATTATACTTACCTTCATCATTTGGCTTTGATGTCCTCCACCAATTTTCTTTATATAATACAAAACAAATATTAATTATTTTGTTGTCCTGAGACTCAGCAGCGAGATTAGCGGATAATCCCGAATAAGCGACGAGGCTTAGGGTAGACATGGATGATGTAGGTCTTCTCATCTCCTCAAGTGGTTGCTCCCCTGCTCGATATGAGAAAGCTGCAGAATAAGTATGTTAGAGGACTGGAGTTGGGTTTTCCGGTAATTCCTCCAACGATCAAGTCAGTATAGAGCTTGAGTGGAGAAATAATGAACTGAATGAGTTCAGAATGTGCAGATGATGAAGTTAGTTAACCAGAAATAGCGTAAGTGTGGCCCCGAGGGGGCCCCAAAGGCGATCCCTTTGAGCCCTCCTCTTGGCAGTAGGCAATGAGCCCATATTTATACTCAACTAAGAGGGGTAGAAGTGTAACTCTGGCCGAGTCCAGACAGACAGCTGAGTTCGCATATAGCTGATAGGTGTCGACTGCTGAGGGGGATGAGTCACCACTGAGTCTGACGTGATGGTGATTGAGAGGGCGTGGTGCTGACAATAGGTGATGAGTCATGGAGACTCGCGTCACTAGTAATGATGATGGTAGATAACTATTGGTGAGGAGTTCCAGGACAAACCGCCTCTGGATTCTGCTCTACAAGTGGGGCGACAAGTACCACCTTTTTTAGCCTCACAAGTTGTCGACCTAACTCTAAATAAATGAGGAGGGTTGGCTCAAATGATGAGGTCGACCTAACTCTAAATAAATGAGAGCTCATCTTGACTTGGCCTTGCTCAGGAAGGGACGAGTGTCCATGCTATCTGAGTCACCCTGGCGGTAGCCTAGGTGATCCATTGATTAGTGCTGATATGGGACACGTGTTGACTCCGGAGGGAGGATTAGCACTTAGGTTAATTGTTGTCATAACATTGGCCCCTTTCGTTCGAACTCGGAGTAGCCGAGTCCTAGTGAAATAGAATAGTAGTTGGCCGCATTCGAAGTGCATTTGTGAGGGGTTGCTAAAGAGTTTCTTATGTGACGTTGCTGACGTCATAGAAGATCTTGAGGTGCCACTGCATTTGTGAGCGGTCGCCTCATATTCTAGGAATGATCATGGCCGTTGGCTCAGAACTGAGTCAGCTGTTGCGATCTTGCCACCTGTCGGCTCTGCTGCTTATAAGTACGACTGTGCTGATGTGAGAGACTTTTGTTGTTCACAAAAACTCTTAAATTCTTCCGCTGCAAAAGAACTTCGGCTTTCTCCACTTTATCTTCTCCGGCAAACTTCTGATCCGATGGCTTCTTCAACTCCGATAGTTAGGAATGAGTCCTAGGTCACCCAGCTGCGGAAATTTCATTCTAAGGTGTCGCTATCGTAGCTGGAGGCGTTGTACAGTAAGTACGACATTCCTAGGGTGTTTGCCCTGATGGCACCGGCGCATACGCAGGCGGTCTACGATCATGGCAACAACATCGCTCCGGTGTATCTCAAACACCTGGGGTATGGACTGTGTCTGCCTCTACATCCCTTCCTCCACAGTGTCTTCAAAGCACTGGGGGTGTCACCGTCACAGATGAAGCTAAATTCCATCGCCACTCTGGTGGGATTTGTCATTTTCATTGGTTAGGAGTAGACCCGACCTTGAGGATCCTTGGCTACCTCATCTGTGAGGAGGTGAGCAAGCATCAAGGCCACTATTACCTCCAAGTCTTTGGAGATAATAAGATCATCGCCAATGCTCACGAGTCCACTAAGGACTAGAAGGAGAAGTTCGTATGGGTGGCCGGGGATGACTTCATCTTGGGCTGCTCCAACTGGCTCGAGATCAAGAAGGATGCTCTGAGGCCAGGGGCTACTGTTGAATGACGAGAAGATTGCGCTCGACATGATCAGGGTTTACACCGGCTCTTGTTGGATTGAGAACCTCTTCGACAACTCAGTCCTGCGAGTTGTCGACATCTCATTAGTTCCTCCAACTACGGATGATGAAGCTAGGTCAGCCATGCTGACGTTGGGCACGGAGGAGACCGAGGTGGGGCCAGCGACTCTGCTTGCTCGGACTTGGGGAGGGCCCTCGGTGAGGTCGAAGAAGCGTCTCTGTCCTCACTTGGCCCCTTAGGAGGCTGAGAGGGCTCAGGCCAATGCGACCGAGATAGCGGTTCGCTTGGCCGGGTTGAGCGCCGCTATAGTCCAGGCCAAGAGGTCTGAAAAAAGAAGAGGCTGAGGAAAATGGGCAGCCGAAGCCCTCATGGGTCGGTCGAAGCTACTAGGGAGGTGGGCACATCCTCTACTGCTTAGAGGGATGCCACAAGCCAACCATCGGCGGAGATCCTGCCTCCTCAAGCAGTGGGGGAGGACTCTGCTGCTGTCCTGGCCCAAGAAATTGATGTCGTCATTATTGACGATAGGTTTCCTACCAGAGAAGAGGGGGCTGTCATGCATTTGGCCGAGGTTGAAGAGGCCGAGGTCTCCCTGGAGGGAGAGGTGACTCCGGACACGCCTGCCGAGTCAACTCATCGGTAGGGAAAAGAGCCAGCTGATGAAGGGGTGCTTCCTTCTCAAAGGTTCAGATGGCTGTATCCTCATCGCATTGATGAGCATGAGGCAGAGAAGTGGGATGAGCTGAGAACACTGCTAATGGGATCTTCTAGAATCGATCCCTACTACGATAGAGAGCCGCCCCGGGAGCACAAACATGAGCCCAGACGGTATCTCGATAAGAGGGGTTTGGTCCTAGAGTCCTGACTCACCCAAACCAGAGCTGTTGAGCAGTTCTATCTTGTTCGTGACAACGAGATCCTCGGCTAAATGCCAGATATCGGTCTGCACCAGTGCTTGAAGAGCTACATGATTTGAGGAGCTCTGGTGGAACAGGAGCTGTTTGCCCAATATGAGCGGGTCCAAACCTCCTTCCTCAAGCTCCAAGGAGAGTTGGGGGCTCAGAAGGACGAGCACGAGAGGGCTCTCCTGGTGTTGTCTACCAGGGAGGATGAGCTGGCGATCTAGAAGAGGAGCTAGGACAAGTGGCGCTGGGAGGTGGAGATGCAGGAGAGGATGATCAATGGCCTAAAGACTTCGAAGAGCAAGAAGTAGGCCGAGATTGGCAGGCTCAAAGAGGACCTCAGCCATCTCCAACAAGACCTCTGCAGGCAGGATGGGAGAATAAAATTCTTGGAGGACGAGGTCGAGCTCGAGAGGCGAGAGTGCACTATTGCCTTCGAGTGAGCTCGACTGGCTCACTAGAATGTTGAGAGCCTGTAGGACGAGCTAAAGGAGGAGCAGACTGCTCATGAGAAGTTGAGGCAGGAGAGCACTCGAGTAGTGCCGGAGGCTGAGCGACAGCGCGAGTCATCCCTCGCTAAGGTCTAGGCATGGCAAGGCTACCTTGCTCATGTGGAGTCCGAGGCCCTCCGGTTCAAGATTGTTGACGGCTACCACAATAGCACTCTCGAGAAGGTGGAGGTTGCGCTGGCTTGCAAGGTGGGCTACGACTATCTCGAGGTGCATCTCCCGGCCAAACTCCGAAATGACCCTGAGCGATTCCACTATCCTCCTAGGCTGGCCAACTATCTTGGCGCACTCCAGGAGCTAGAGAAGCAAGGAGGGGGGCTCGTGCTTGGCGACGGGAGTGGTGACGAGGATGGTGACGAATCGATCGAGGAGGCAAGCGAGGGCTCGGCTCATGATAGCTGACCGAATCAACATGGAGAGAGAGAAGGCAAAGAGGTCGAGCCTGAGGTCCAGTAGACTACCCTGCCATCTTCCACTGTTGCTGCTCCTCTGAGTCTAACTCCTGCTCCTGGCTCTAGTGTCGCTCCACCCGTTTACGAGAGTATCTTTAATGTGATTACCTTGGAGAGTTCTCCGAAGCTGTATATACTTTATGGTAAGCCGGGCGTCTTATCCTTACATCAAAATTTCATACTGCCGTGAGTCTCAAATGGTGATATAGCTTTATAACTCCTTAGTTCGAGTATACGAGATCACGCGCTCTTGTGAGAAGAGATGAAGAGGCCCCATGGTGGGTGCCCGTGTTGATGTCCTGAGACTCAGCAGCGAGATTAGCGGATAATCCCGAATAAGCGACGGGTCTTAGGGTAGATATGGACGATGTAGGTCCCCTCATCTCCTCAAGTGGCTGCTCCCCTGCTCGATATGAGAAAGCTTCAGAATAAATACGTTAGAGGACTAGAGTTGGGTTCTCCGGTAAATCCTCCGACGATCAAGTCAGTATAGAGCTTGAGTAGGGAACCAATAAACTGAACGAGTTCAGAATGTGCAGATGATGAAGTTAGTTAGCCAGAAAATGATATACATGTGACCCCGAGGGGACCCCGAAGGCGATCCCTTCGAGCCCTCCTCTTGGCAATAGGCAATGAGCCCATATTTATACTCAGCTAAGAGGGGTAGAAGTGTAACTTTGGCCGAGCCCAGGCAGATAGCTGAGTCGGCAAATAGCTAATAGGTATTGATTACCAAGAGGGATGGGTCACCATTGAGTCTGACGTGATGGTAATTGAGAGGGAGTGATGCTGACGATAGGTGATAAGTCATGAAGACTCGTGGCACTAGTAATGATGATGGTGGATAGCTGTTGGTGAGGAGTTCGAGGACAAACCACCTCTCGATTCAGCTCTACAAGTGGGACGACAAGTATTGCCTTTTTTGTCGGCCTTGCAAGTTGTCAACCTAGCTTGGAATAAAATAGGAGGGTCGGCTCAAATGATGAGGTCGAGCGAGAGCTCGTCTCGACTTGGCCTTGCTTGGGAAGGGATGAGTGTCCATGCTACTTGAGTCGCCCTGGCAGTAGCCTGGCTGATCTGTTGATTAGTACTGATATGGGAGCACGTCGACTCTGGAGGGAGGATTAGCACTTAGGTTAATTGTTGTCATAACTACAAAGAAACTTGGCGCTTTTTATTTTATAAATATTTATTTTTTTAAAGAAAATCATACACTTTCTTTTGCGTACTCTCTATAAACTAAATATAATTGATATAGGCCTTCAATCTAATGTTCATGTTATTAAAAGATCTATATCACTGAACAAAGAAAGAGAAATAAAAGAGAAAGGGAAAAAGTGAAAAAAAAATATTATTCTTTCAAAATTGTAACCATTTCCTTTACATTATAATTACAATGAGTAAATGTCTTTCATTCCTTTAACATTTTGATTACCTCACTTAGTTTATTTACATAGTAGTATAGTCGTATAGATTAGCACTTAATACCTTATAATTATCTCATACTTTGCACTTATATACCAACACTTATTTTAAGCAGCAATATATACCCTACAGTTTTTTAAAATTTGCTCTTTAATGAGTCTTGCTATACAAATGTGAAAAATTTCTCCCAAACTTTTCCACGACACCCCTACAATAATTTCAGAACCTTTAAATCTATCCAATTGGTTTAAAGTAGAACTAATATAGGCTTAACACTGAATTTAAAATTAAGTGTTAAAAAATTTCGTAATTAATATGTGAGTGGAGGCAAGTGTAGACAGGACTATAAAATTATGAATAGAAGTGCCGTCACTACCAATGAGACTACGAGACACCATCGGATACTTAAGTTCTAAACAGCCAGGTTTAAATTTTAAGTTAAGATTTGTTGGGGTCCTTTTTGTTAAAAAAGGACAACCCTCCAAAAAGTGGCGTATGCTGCTTTGATGCGGAGAGCACACGGTATTCTTTAGTAAAAGGCGAAAGAATAGTTCGCTCTGTGCTCACCACGCAGCTGCGTGATTTTCTACCGAGTCAAGGCTAGCTTTTATATAGGCTAGCACCTCCACAGTCCCCTCATTTTAACCGATGTGGGACTAAGCCGAAAGACTCTGCCCGTTCTATGATCTCCCCTTTTTAACTTTTTGCCCCTCGTTGCTTTATAATAGCGAGGGCCTTTGCCATTTCTCTCACCCAGCGACCTGCCGTGGTAAGTTCTTTCCTTGGTTGTGCAAAATCTCCTGTTTATTTCGTTACCTGAGAAAACCTTAGTTTTGAAGGGCTTTTTCCGAAATATTGTTATAGTTTGAAGTTCGAATTGTGTTTCCTCCAGGAAAGGGAAAAGAATAAAAATGTTGAAGGATTCCATTAACACGGTTCGTTTTTATGTTCAATTGTGCATTGCCATCATATATGCAGTTCTCGAAAAGGAAAGATTGATTTGGATTTGTGAGACCCTAATTAGTATCAAAATGCGCGAGCCCATTTAGGGGTTAAACTATAATAACTTCGATTGGATGAAAACTGAAGTAAGTCAACCTATGCTGTAAGAAATCACTTTCTGGTGAAGACACTGAATCAGTTATTATCATCCTCTATTGGGATTGTACAGATGATTTGTTTTCTCGATAGTTGACTCAGCCATTGCTGTATAGAGGAACTTCAAACTCCAAATTACTGTAATTATGCTTCAGTGAGTTACGGCATAGTGTTCCTTGGGGCCATTTTGGTTCTGTGTTTTCTATATGGTACGCCATTCAAATCGAGATGAAGATTGATTTAGTTGGCAGACTTGAGGTAGTATGCCCTACACACAAAGTTGCAAGATCAAACATTTTTAATTGTATGCATCTACGACCAAATTTCACCGGCAACCGCAACATTGTTGGTTTCGTTCAGATGTGTAGGTGGGCATGCTTTTCTTATGTGGTAAGATGGAGGGCATGTATTCTTTGCAAATAGCTTGCGACTCATTAGAATATGGTAGGATATTTGCATTTCATGATATATAATATATAACATGTTCAACCATGCAGTTTGGTATGAAATTTTGCATTTACAACTACTAAATGGTAAGAAGTCATGCTACTTTTTTTTATTTCAGATGTTTGTGTTCTGGTACAGAAGCTTCTTGTTCATCTTCTTTGAAAATTTAGCTTTTCTATACAATATGCAAAGAGACAACCAAAGATGAGAGGATATGCGATGAGAATAACAGCCACAAATCCCATATGATCATGGTGGTACCCAAAGTAATCCTTTATAAAAGAGGAAATTGATTTCATTTCTCCGAACACCATTATCTCCTTGTCTATGTCTCCATATTGTGAAGTAAAGAGGCTATTTATTGTCCAGGCCATGGGGTTGATATAGTAAAACCAAATCCACCACTTGGGAATTTGCTGCAAGGAATCATCACAAAAAAAATTATATATCTACGTGTTAACATGCATGAAGTTGATTTAGGAGTCCTTAATACTTCTTAACCCAAAAAAAAAATATTATATCTTAAATATGATGTTTAACTTCAAGGAATACATGTGTGTCATTGGTAATTTCATTGTACATACTTCTCATATATATGCTTCAAGGTATTAAAAAATATCCAAGTCAAGGGAAATTACATTCTTGTTCATTAGCAACAAAAATCAATATTTAACATGTTATGTGCCTTTACTTGGCTCGAAGCTGGCTTGTTGTATAGTTGTATCACCATTTTATTCTCCTTCTTAACCTTTTTCCTTTTAAGTTGGTCATGGAAGGTGACTCAGAGCATAGTTACACAGTACATGGTACGTAGCGGGTTGTGGTACGAATTCGAGTACGCAATTCGCCACTTAGATAATTTGGATTCAGATTTTTTTTGGGTGGGGGGGGGGGGTGTAGCTTGCTTTGGTATGCAAGTTTGGTCATTGGTACATAGTAAAATTTTTTTTGGGTGCGCTTATCATTTTTCATAGTAGAAAACTAGAAACTAGAAAGCTTATTATGTATTTCAATATTTTATCATACAAAATACTTAAATGCTTCATTTTTATGGAGTTCATTTTTTTGTTCTGTTTTTTTTTCACATAGTTTGTGTCAGGATCATGGTTTTATTTCACATTGTATTAACAAAGATATTTAGTTGTAGTAAAGTCATTGACTCATATATTTTATTGTGTGCCTCCGTTTACTCGATTGCACACATTGTATTGTGTCTTGCGCATGTACACTTAAAAGGACTTTGCGCCCTGCATACTTATAAGCGCTATGCCAATTTTAGGGAACCAATTCGTGTGTCGGAGGGAATCGGTTCGCAAATGTACTGGGAATCAGTTCTCAGGAATTGTATGACAGTTTGAAGGGGGTCCAGAGAATCGCGCAACTATGACTCAGAGTTGAGAAACCTCACACCTCACAAATATTGATCTATAGCAGGAAATTAACAAAAAGCTACACGACTGATCCCATCTAGCATGCGAAGCATCGCCTGATTATGACAATCTTGAAAGACTGTCAACTACCTATGAATTTTGATGCATATGATTGAATATGAAAGATCCTTCAAAGGGAGTTATTCTGACCAATAAACCATGCAAAAATTCAACCTAGCTTTGTGGAATTAGAATTAGTTTACAAGTATGTCGTGTCACTGATTCTATCCAAGACTGTCCTAGAAATATAACTTGGTTTAGCTTGACAGTCTATTTATAGTAGACTAGTAGGTTACTGAAAAGTCCTTGAGAACAAATATCTAGCAGCAGGATTGACACTTGACAGGATGACTTCCAAGTTAACAGTTAAGAGAAGTGAAGGAAGACTTACAGGGCTTGGGACCATAAATCCTGAGAAGAGATTTAAAAGGGCATAGCATGGAGATTGCAATATTGAAGCGACTTGAACATTAGGGGTCAAAGAAACAATCAACATTCCTAGGTAAACAAAATAGAGCAATGTGCAGAACATTGTGAAGAAGAACCATAAGAACTTGTAAGCCGACCAATAAAACCCAATTGCTGGATATATGATGACCATGAACAATCCTACTTGGATGAATACATAAGGAATCTCAATGACCATCTGCAGAAAGTAGGAAAACATCAGAACTTGCTTAAAATTCATGTAGGCTATTAGTATTTTACATGCAAAATATCAAGAGATCTGATTAACCTGTGCAAATGAGTAGGCCCACGGAGAGTACATTCCTGCATATCTTTCACGGTAGAGAACAGTGCGTTCAGTTGCTACAAACGTCAAAACTGATGACGAATTGTTTATGCCGAAGAAGTTTGTGGTAATATACAACAATCCAAAAATGTTGAACAGATCTTGTTGGTTGTTTCTTCAACAAACAAAACAAACAGTGACATCATCAGTACCTTCTGTATTATTTTTTAAAAATAGAATCCAGTTTTTAATATGCTGTTGTTCTGTGAAATATGTTCAATGCAGAGAATTGTTATGAGGACTGTTTCAGTTCTTGACATTCTTGTTTATATACCTCTATTAGCTGACTCCTCAAGTCTTGATATAAGGGAAGAGTTATGCCAAGTCAAAGCACTGATTAACATTTTACAATATTCTTTCGTTTCTTATTCTTCTTGTCTTAACTGTCTGATTAGGTAGCACACAAAGCTCAGCTTGTATTTGCAAATTAGTTTTATTTTTATTTAATTTCTGGATCATGCTTGCCTCTAAGGAAGATAATAATTGTGAATTTCCTTCCAGAGATCAACAATTTGGGTCATCTTGTGTAATTTATCACTTCAAAAGTTAAAACCTGATTTAACTCTATGTTCATTTTCTCAAGAATGATATGCAAGTAATGTGATATTTGTCATCTATAATTCACTTATCAATAAAACTTAGCTTTTCAGAGCTTGATTATTCACAAGCTCCAGAAACATCATCTCCTGATGGGTGAAAAGAAAGTAAAAGAACATTACTGGCCATCAACTTACAATGGTCCATCACTCAGAATGGGATTAACAGGTGCTAACAAAGAATTGTATTCCTTATACTTTCCTTTTATTACATCCATGTCTGTTAAGGTTCTTACCTTGTAGTTTTAACCCTTGAATAGCTCAAACTCAGCTTTTGCAGATATAGTCAACCTATACTTGTTTTCTAAATGAAGACTCTGCAATGTGTATGATCTTTTTTTTTGGCTATTTGTTATTATCTATTCATTCCAATAGGATATAGACAAAGCTACTTATTATAATGAAATAAAGCTTTGCCTCTGTAATAGACTATCATGCAAGAAAGCTGGCAATTCCCTTCCTATGTCACTTTTGTTTGTTTAACAAGAATCATGGTCTCCTATGTCGCATCTGACCATGGGAAATATTGCATCTGATAGACAATCCACTAGCTATGTGATTGTGTTTTGGATCTCGCCTCACTATCGTTATTTGTGGCATTGCATTTTCTAGATTTTCTCTTTTCAGTGAATCTGACTGAAGATTTATTATTTATGCAGAAGATTGTTGGTTCAATAAAAACTGCAACTGCAACTGTAATTGCAATTTGCAAAATGTAGTTTTAGGTGCAATTGATGCTTAACAAACTCCAGTTAGAAGAATTATTAGAATATTCAAAGTTAAGGCGCCTGAATAAATATGATGACTTACATTGTGTTCCCATGCTTCCAGAACAAAACTGCAAATACTGTTGATGAGATACTTATAAATATCAAGCGCATTAAGTTATATGAAGGACTTCTCCAGTATGACAGGTACTGCTTCCATAGGCAAGTTTTGAACTGCGCCCAACCGTTTTGCGGAAATCGAGTGGGGAAATGTAGCTCAGCTGAGTCTGGTGGTGGTTTGCTCAATTGTTTGACTAGCTCTTGGGTATCCCTGAAAATTAGTAAAATTGGAAAACAAGGTAACGTTCACAATCTGCACCTAAATAATTTTTTTAAAAATTTGTTGTGATTATTTGGTCATGTTTGATGTCAACAATCACTTTATACATCTTAGCATGGATAGATTAATTTAGGCATCTAGCCATCAGTTATTAACTCACCTGTAGAGTGACGAACTTTTGTATATTTGTGCAAAATCTACATTAAGTTGCGCTTCAACAGATGTAGAGGTAACTTCCAACATCCATGTTGCTGGATTATAATTATTCCTTATCCTTGGTATTCCAGCAATGCCCTGATACAGTAAGATAGTAAGACTCTTCAGTTTAATGTAATTACTATTATGTATTGACCTGAAATGTGATATATTATTATACTATAACTTCACTTAAATACAATATAAACTTACCTGCTATTTTTTCGTCCACAAGCATATTGAAACCGTGTATAGTCAAGTGTACTAGGCCAAACATTGTGTTTCTGTTGTTTGGTTCAAATGACTCATATCCCAACTACATGAATAATACATTGTCAATCATGATCGTGTTCCATTTGCTACATCCTCCTACTTCATGAACATCTATTTGTTTAGTGGTTAACTATGCTGAAGGATTCAGAACATATATCTGTTTATTACTTCATGCAACTGTTTCTTTTAGATTAAATATGCAATTAAACTCAATCAGCAGATAGTCTGTCTAGTTCGCTATGCCATTCATTAGTATTTTGTGCATTCTCTCACTTCTTAGTACTTACCTATGTAGCTTATGAGGTGCTCTGTTCTTAAACGACCAAGTCTATGTTCTCAAGTTAGAAGCCTGGGACAAGCAACCACTCAAATTTCTTGCTACCTGCTTTTCTTCATTTTTTATTTCCTTATTGACCTAATTCATCTTCCTTCCTCTGAAAAACTTTTGATGTACCATACATCGTAGTTGATGATTAGTGTCTACTTGGGTTCATTCTGATATTAGTTCATTTTATCTTTCTTCTTTAAATATCAGCCTGCCTGTAACATTCATTTTCTTTTACCTTTTTTTTCGCGTAATCCAAGTAGTTGCATCTTTGTAGTTGATTGCTAGTGTCTACTTGGTTCCTTGATTTTCTAGATTTCTTGGATATTTGACACATGTATTTCAGGGTTTGTTTTAAATATCTCTTCGTTTTTGTTCGTTTCTTTTTTTTTATAATGTGCCCATCTTTATGTGCACGAAGCAAGTAAGCAAGATGATGATGCCAAATCTATAGTTTTAGTGAGATGAAGAATTGTTTTATAGTATCCACACTCAAGTGATGTGTCTCTCTTACCAATGAGCTGTACAAGTTATGGCCAGGAAATCTTGATCTTGTTTGGCATTATGTTTGGACACCCTTCAGGTAAAACTATGTTGAAATCTTTCTAGATGCAGTTAAAAACGTTCTCTCGTAGTGTTTTCTTAATTTTGCATTGTTCTCATACTTGCAGCATCAATTTCATTGTTGAACATCCTTTATCGCTATTGGATATTAAAGGCACAAATTCTAAAATGTAAAAACCCAAAGTTATTGCGTTTCCTACCTTTATCTATGCATCACAAGTTCAAATCATAACTTATTAGTTATACCGGTTAACCAAATAACTAACACATATATTTTCACTGTTTGAGCCTTCGTATTTACATGCATTGAATGCAAAGCTTCATCTGCTATTGATGTGCTCTTAGCTGTTACCCTACCACTACTTAGAGTTCATTTGTTCCCATAAAATATATGCTTTCTCCCTCCTTTCCCATACTTCTTTGTTTTATGATTTATGGAAATAATAGTTCCATTTCCATTAGTTTCCTCAATCAAAAAGAAGTGTGCTGAGTTCTTAATGCATCAACTATGATTTATATTGATCACATTTTTCGGCAATTCAAGGGTCACTGGATATTTTGTTTTTGTTACCAAGCTACTACATGTGCAATGTGATACTGAATAGCTATTGTCTATTACCTGTTTATGATCTGTTTAAGAAATTAATTTGTTGCATAATCATATCGTTCATATCTCATCTTACAAAAGTACACCATACTATTTTCTGAAATATGAATTACTTTTTCTCTGGATAATTATCCTTTCTTTTGTCTGGCGCATGGAGCTTCCCCAAAATTGGTACTATTCACTTGACACTCACAATTCATCACTTCTCTGATACTTGAGTAACTTATTTGATAAATTAAGGTTACTCTTCCTTAATTAATCTAGGCAGTTTTATAGCAGGTATTTGTAACTGATAAACTATTGGAATTGTGGTTTCTGTGTATGTAACTTTCGTAAGATCTTGCAATGTGATGATTGATAACAATGAATTTGATGACTTTGGCAAATGCAAACATTAAGTTGCTTCCTTTGTGCATGTTGTAAGGAGACACGCATACTGTAGGCAGAATCTTAAGATCAATTTAATCTATGCATTCTACAATAGACCAAAGAAAGAAGCCTCTTAAATATCTTAACCTATCTTATAAGTAAACTTTGTAACCTGAGAAGATTGTGCATATGAAAAACCTTACCTCAAAGTACTCAATAACTTTAGTTGAATGCTGACCCAGTGGCCCAGCATATATCAATTCTCCTCCCCTTTTCATGAGAATTAGCTGCAGGAAGATGGAAAAAAAATTCCAGAAAAAAACTGAATCAAATGGCAGAGAAGAAGTAATCCAAACAAAAGAAGTCATTCATTTAATGGCCGTAGCTAGAACTCAAGGTATAGGAAGAACTCTCCCTTGGCTATATTTCAAATAATCAATTTAATGTATCTGTAATTAGGGGTCTTTAAGAAGTTTGGAGTGTAAATATATTTTGCTACAGGGACCTGTTATGCATTCTGCAAATGTATAGTCAAACCAGGAAAATTGTATAACTCCCTGATCAAGTCGATGGTTTTCATCTGCTGATGAAATAGTTTTTCCTCTGTTTGTCAAAGGTATCTTCCACTGCACCAATACCCGACAGTTGTGAGATTTTGGTGACAGTTCATATTTGTTAATTTTATATTCTTACACAGTTTAATGAGAATTATGTTCATCAACTTTCACAAAGTTAGGTTTAATTGGCAAATAAAAATCATCACATGAATATGCCCAATACTTTTCACGGCACCGTGATGTACTTTGGTTATAAACCTTTTAGGTTACAGTTTAATATGCCTTATAAATCATGTTTCTGTTTTACTGTGTTTAAGCTGTGGTAGTTTCTATTTTTTGCAAGATAATCAATTATTACCTCATCAAATGCCTCAAATATATCGGTACTAGGTTGGTGAATTGTACAGACCACTGTTCTTCCTGTCCCAACAACATTTTTCACTGCACGCATAACAATTGCTGCTGCTCTAGCATCCAAACCTGATGTCGGTTCATCCATGAATATAATAGATGGATTTGCAACAAGCTCCACAGCAATTGTCAGTCGTTTTCGCTGTTCAGTAGATAATCCGCTGGTCCCAGGTACCCCAACTAAAGAGTCTTTAATTTCGTCAAGCTCAATTGTCTCAAGGACTTCAGTTATGAATTCCTAAGGATCAAACATAACAGTTTTAGTTCAGTCCACCTGTTTACAGGCAAGAATTATATCTAAACTTGAACAAGCAGTATTATTGTCCTAGCCTATTTAATGTGTGATTGTAAGAGAACTATAATACCACTTTGTGCAAAAAAAACTCACAGATCTAGTAGTTCGATCAACTTGAGGTGGAAGCCTCAGCCAAGCTGAATATATTACTGACTCTTCTACAGTAATATGTGGAGAATGTATGTCATTCTGTTCACAGTAACCTGATATCCTGGCAAATGTTTGTTGTACCTTAGGATATCCTCCAATTGTTATGTCCCCTTCAATAGTACCCCCTGTTTTTCTTCCAGCGAGAACATCCAATAGTGTGGTCTTTCCTGCACCACTGACACCCATCAGCGCTGAAAGAATTCCAGGACGGAATGCACCTGTAATATTGTGGAGGAGCTGTAGTCTCTTTTCTGCATGGCCTTGTTCTCTCATTTCCTGGTGTTTTTAGATTAATGTGAGCATCATTAAAGCAAATTTCCTTATGCTTTAGTCTTAGCATATAGTAACCATTTGAACGTGATTACCAGAGGAGTTTCGACATAGTATTGCACATCCCGAAATGCTACTGTGAGGGGAACAAATGGTAAAACCATTCTACCTGCAGCAATTTTTTCCTTAAAATTTAGTCTATCTTGTTTCTTTTAAGTTTTCCTAATGCACTGGAGAAAGGCACAAAGCAGTCTTACCCGTTCTCCTATTTTCTGTGGAAGTTCCAGAAGATGTATCTTTGGATATATTCTTTAAGTCCATTGCATTATTAGAGCATTCTTCTCTCTTTATTTGAGAAAGTTTCTTACGGGAGATGATCGCTCGAGATACCACTGGTGCTGAAATTAGTGTCTTCTTGTCAGTTGTTTTTCTTTGTGAGAAAATACAATAGAATTCAATATCTCTCCCAGCCCAAGAATATTAATCTTCATTTGAATAGTAAACTTGAGAGTGGTAACGAAATATTTTTTTATTACAATTACTTAACATGGCTTACGTTTTCTGAGAGTTATCGCCAAAGTAAATCCCACATTGAGAAGTAAAATATATCCGACCAAGGCACCCGCTGATATCCAGTAAAAATAGCCATTGAAGTCCAGTCCACGGCTTGTCAAAACTTGCTTTCCTATAGTTGTATTTGCTGTTGAAATCTGTGAAATAGGAAATTATTCAGAAAGTTTGGGAGTTTGGGAGACAATCAACGTGAGAAGTGGGTGATTGGTTGTTGCATCACCTTTCCCCACCGTGGTGCAAGAAACTCATTTACTGCCAAGCCCATCTCAGCATATGATAACGGGGAACACCAAAATCCCCATTTTATCCAGCCAGGCATAGAGTCTGCAATGGAAAATCACGCATGTCCATTTTCATTTCAGTTGGTAACGTTATTTCATTTGACTTTTTATTTATTCGTATATATCGATATGCACATCGTGTCCCTTTATCTCTATGTCTATACACTTTTCTACTCTAGGGGAAATCTAGTGGGCTTTTTCCTGGTTACACTAGTGGTAAGTGTAAACTGTTTGGTCAAAATATGGAAGGAATGATAAGTTTATAATATGAAAGGCACGGACTTACGATATGGGAGAATGAAACCGCCAAATACCAGGAGAACTAGTAAAGACAAGGTACCACTAACTGAAGAAGCCACTACTGTCTGAAAATATGAGGCAAGGAAACGAAACAGAGAAAGTGACATTTGGTGCACAACCAAAAGTAGAAGAAATTGACGGAAAAACCTAATAAGACATGAGATGAAAGCTGATTAGAGATATGTACGCATCTTTCTCAACCCCAGAGAGTTGAAACATTAAGAAAACTCCAGAAGCTACCTTACTGCCTCTGGGCTGTATCCAATTCCATAGTAAGTAATAGATGTCCATACTAGAGATTCTATCAAAGAGACAGGGAATTTTAAGAGAAAAGCAGGAATTGCATAAGCCCATGCAGGATAGAAGTAAAAATCTCGCTGCTTGTAGAGCACTGGTAGTCTTGAAACTGTCATAGCCAGCTCTGGAAATCCATTGACCATATTGATGATTAGTGTGTAAAACAGTGCTCCGAGGTAACTATTAGCATGAAAGACATCAACACCCAGACGTGTACGCAGGAAAACAGTCATTGTGATGATTGCAGTAAGGGAGAGCTGCAAGAAGGGTGTATAAGTGTTTCAGCTGAATGCTTATTTTTCCGATGACCAACAGAAAAATTAACCCCAGAGAGTAGTATATACCTGAGTTGTTTTGAATATGTACACGAAGGAATTCCTCTTCATAAGAAGAAGTTCCCTTGCCATGCAGGCTTTGAATAGTTCCCACTTTGCTAGTGAATAAATGCTGAAAGATAAAGCACTCTCATGACACTGAGATTTGTCGTAGGGCTTTGATAGATCCTCTTCAAGTTTATGTCCAACGGTGGATGCCTTAAATTTCTCGCGAAGCTGATTTACTGAGACATAATGATATTGTTCATATGGACGAGACCAATATTGTTCTTGATCTTTTCTGGACAATACCTGAACATGTATTTAAACAAAGAACCAGTTTTGAGGATCTGTAAGAACATGAGATAAGTAAATTGTGACATCATTCTTCTTACCTCCTGCAAAAATTCAGCTTCTCCTTTCCTCTTTGGGCATTTGAAACCACATTCTTCAAAAAAATTAAGAATTTCATTACGAGGACCATGATATACAATCTTTCCTTCTGCCATTAAGATGACATCGTCAAAGAGATCATAGGTCTCAGGAGCAGGCTGGAGAAGTGAAACTACAATAGTAGTTTCTGTGATGTGAGCCAACTGCTGAAAACAAGAAACAATTTGGTATGTTGTGGAGCTGTCTAATCCAGTTGATATTTCATCCATAAATAGAGCTTTCGTCGGTCCAACAATAATCTCAGCTAGTCAGTTTGCATACAGAAACGGTTAGAATCATTGAACATAGCAAATTGAAGTTGTAGTATATCATAGTGATATCTAGAATGAAAAATAAAAATAAAAATAATATGCAGAGAAGACTAGTTGGAGTTTGTTTCCTTTTCTTTTTCACACTACCTGTTGTCAATCTTTTCTTTTGGCCACCCGAGATCCCTCTTCTCATGACATCTCCAATCATTGTATCTGCACATATATCCAGTCCCATTATCTGCTAACCAAACATTTGTGTAAGTGAAATAATTCTGATATCAGCTAACTTCTGGGTATGCTATGCAAAACTTTAGTTTCTATTTTTCCTTTCATTGAGTAGGGGAAAATTACCTTCAGTATATAGTCTGTCTGGAGACTTCTTTCTAATCCCTCCACAGAAATTGCCTGCATTCAACAAATCCTTTCTTCAGTTCACTTGTAGTGCAGGATACAACATGAGGATAATCTAGTAGTCCTGGTTCAAGAAGAAATGGCATGAAAAGAAGCAAAAAATACCTTCATGTATGTATCTATGTCAGGTTCAGGGATAATTCCAGCCTGCTTCTCCCTTCTACTGACTTCCTTCATAATTTCTTTATGGGAAAAAACAGTTTGAATTTAGGATAATATTTTGAGATGGATGTTAGTCGATCGGTATCTAGAAAATGATTTTAATAATGAAAAGACATTACCAGCTCTACTTCCAACACCTTGAAAGCGTGCGGAAAAATCTAAAATCTCTCTCACTGTCATCTCAGGAATGTGCAGATCATATTGGCTTACATAAGCTGCTGTTTTCTCCGGTACAAACTCTTCCAATCTGAAGCCATTGTATGAAATTTCTCCCGTTACCTGTGTGACATAAAATCCTTCACAAAAGGTTGAAATTTCATATTGAAACTAACCCGCATCACTTTTCAAATAACTTGGAAATAATATTTGTTTTGGTGGAATCCAGTAATTGCTGATAACATTCTGTTGAGTAGGAGAAGGCAAAGATTCTCTTTAATATTATTAATGGAAATTTATAAACTATTGAAGAATGAGAAGTTGTGTGAATTATCAATTGCAATTTGTAGTGGGCATATACTCTGATGTTGTTCATCCTAAACTTAACAAGTAAAAACTATGTAGTAGAACTAGACCAGTAATGCATTGACATTATATCATGAGATGGAGCATCAGGACGTCCTTGTATGTTGCTCTATGATTATTGCACTGCAACTTGATTGCAATCATTTGGTTGTCTGACTATGAAAATTGAAGATGATGTTGAAGATGTTGGAAGTCGTGTTGTGAAGAAATTGTTCACCTACCACTCCTCATCTTAAGCTTAAGCTTTATAAACTGATCACCAAGGACAAAGAAGAGGAAAAACCTTTATTGGAAATAACAAGGAAGGATAAATATGTTGATGTAAGCGACTGAAGAAGCAAATTTGAATCATTTGAGAGGAAAAGGAACAGATATAGAAGACAGATTTTTATACTACTAAAACATGTGGGCTAATACTTGATATTTGTCCTATTTTAGTTTGTCGAATATTTGTACTATTACATCTCACTATTCTTTCCTAATTACATAGAATGATAGAATAGACCTGATATGTTAGCATATTTTCTTCCATTTTACAGAATGGCGCAAATTGCTCCATGCGATAATTGATTATTTATGTTGTAGCATAGAATAGAAATGAGAGGGACATCTTGATCATAATTCCTTTTGATTATTCCAATTTAGTTCATCAAATATTTTTACTATTCTATCACAGTATTCTTTACTAATTACATAAAATAGACCTGATCTGTTAGCATCTTTTCTTCCATTTTACAGAATGGCGCAGATTGCTCCATGCCATAATTGATTATTTATGTTGTAGCATAGAATAGAAATGAGAGGGACATCTTGATCATAATTACTTTTGATTATTCCAATTTAGTTTATCAAATATTTTTACTATTCTATCCCAGTATTCTTTACTAATTACATAAAATAGACCTGATCTGTTAGCATCTTTTCTTCCATTTTACAGAATCGTGCAAATTGCTCCATGCCATAATTGATTATTTACGTTGTAGCATACAATAGAAATGCGACAGATATCTTGATTATAATTCCTCTTGGTTATCTTTAAAGTAGAAGTCGCATGCTATATATGGTACAGTCAACATTATGTCTTCAATTGAACATATCTTGTTAGGCAAGTACATCAATAATGCAAATTGTACTTGAAAAAAATCGTTTCTAAACGATATATTGCACTTGGTGTTCATGGTGAAATGTAACAGGATAAATGTGTGTGTGTGTGTGCACGCGCGCGCGCAACCACATGTGTGTTCACTAGGAGTGGGGTGTGTGTTTGTGTGTTTGTGCGTGCGTGTGCGTGTTTGTGTATTTGTGTGGTAACTTGTATAGTGTGTTCAAGCTATTATCACCAGCTCCAAGATATAATTCTCAATAGGCTAAATATATATTGTCCCTCTGATGTAGCTAGAAATAGCGCCTATTATTGAACCAATTATTTTAAATACGCTTCAGACATATGGAAACATCCAAATTAAAAGAAGAATATTTTGGATCAAAATGTACCTTTTTTCACTTTTTGAGACACTACATAAGATAATTAGTGTTGTTATGGAATCTTATTTCATGAGTTATGAGTCGCGGGATAGGTTTAAGGTTTTGTTAAAAGAGTACTTACAGGGAAACAAAAATTTTAATGCTCAAAGATAGAAACAGTAGAAATATAGTTGTTATGAATATGCCTCCAAGGAGTAAGTAGAAAGACCAAAAACCTTGAGATTCTTGTCTAACTGCCCTGCAAGTGATAGGAACAAAGTAGTTTTTCCGCATCCTGGAGGTCCAAGTAAGAGAGTCATCCTGCAATCCAGACAGATTCTCTGTGAAGAAGCTTCCATGTATAAGAAAGTGAAATATTCTCATAGTTAAGCATGTGAATGTGACATGGAATAATGATACTGTCCATTCTATTCAAGTGTGACCTATAAAACTTTGGGTAAATTGCACATATCTCTATATATTGAGTTGCACACACCCACCCCAGCCCCCTAACCCAAAAGAAAAGTAACATCCATCTTTCTCATGAATTGAGGGAGGCTTATTGCTAATAAATGTGATGTGGTTGATTTAGCAATTTGTAGAAAGATAAATTTTCTACAAATTCTAAGTAGCATTCTCCTTTCTCACGATTTTTTTTTGGGGGGGGGGGGGGGGTGGGGGGTTGAGTTGAGGCAAGGTATAGATAAGGGGGGTTATGTGCACTGTACCCAAAAAAACTTGCTTCAGATGTTACACTCATTGTTATGGCTTTCTTTACTTTCTGTAGCAAGTGCCTTTGATTAAGAAGTGGACTGTGCTTGTGACCAGTTTTTAAAACAAGTCTGTGTACTAACCTATGAGAATAATAATCCTAAATACTTTCCTGGAAGGCTTGATAATGCCACTGACGTCACTTAGGATCGTTATCTTTGCTTCTTCACTCTTCAAACCAGGAACCTTTGCCAGACCCTGTTTCAATAAAATATAGACTATCTAAGAGTAGTTTTTGAAATTGATCAATCAAAATTTGCACTTATGGGTTAACATTACTTGATTTTTGGTTTACATATGAAATACCAGTTCAAAGTACATTTAGTATGGGCTAAAGATAATCGGAGAAAACCAGCCTTTGGTGGTCATCTCTTTCAAAGTTTTTCTTATTTTGCGTGAAGTAAGGTATCAGTAAACCAGTTTGATGCAATCCGACAAAACATTTTGTTTCAGGAAAGTCATAAATACTTCTCCGATGTTTCGTTAGTGAATGTAAGGAATAATCTGAAGATATAATTCTGTAGAAACCAGAAAAGAAACCACTGGTTCAATAAAGGATTTATGTATATAACTAGAGTTGGATGTTGAGTACATATCTCACCGAAAAAATTCCTTTGACAGCATTCCATAAAGTCGGTAGAGGCTTCCCTTTAACTACTTCACACTCGGCTTCCACAGACAAGTTCTTATATCGCACTTCAATAGTGGGAAGTTTCACATTTACTCTGCAAAAACACATCTCTCAATGCAAACTTAGGTCTGATACAAGATACACATGTTGCACACCATCACAGTGGGAAAATATTGATGAAACTGTACTCTCTTTTATTGAGGAAAGAAACAGTGTATCCTGTCACGATGCTATAGAATTGTTAGACATGTCTATAAATTTTAGAGTCCATGCTTGCGTATATGGAGTTTTGCACATATGATATTTTCCCAGTCTACATTTACAAGAATTTATACAGTAGATTAATATAGCTGGTGTTTGTATATGGAACATTACCTGAAACTAGGACTTGTTTTATTTTAGTTGGTTGTTTTGAATTTTGGAGATAGACAGGAAATAGAAGCACTGGTGGTGAGAAGAAGAGTTCACTGGTCAAGTTCAGCCAAGATCTGTACCAAGAATGAAGATGAACCAGCAATGGATGATGAAAGAGAACCAACTGGCTAGGAATGTTGGCAGCTTATCTAATGAATGGGAACATAATGATGCTTCAGACCTTGTCTGTTCAAATAAGAAAAGTTTACTGGGAAAAGGTATATTTTTTTAAGAAAAATCTGATTGTTGGTTTGCCAAGATGTGAGAAAATTCTCTTTTCTAATTTCATTTCTCTGTCAAAGTATTTTATGGATTAATTTAATAAGTATTGGATATGTGAACTAACTAGAGATACACAGAATGCACATGTTGCATGAATAGTATTAATAGATGAGACTAGAGAAAAGGTAATTTTCAAATTAGAAAGATGAAAAGATATTTTAGAATTTAAAGATTTAGAATAAATACAACAGCTAGAAAATAACATATGATATTTAACTTTGCCGAATTTGCTTGAAAGAATGGCAGTCTAGTACTGGTTGGTGGTGGAGAAATATCTCACCAACCATTTCCATTTTACCGAGTAAGATGATGAAGTACATAGCGTCAAAGCCGGATTATAAAACAATAGCTCTGGAGTTTGCTATGATTATAGAATACATATGAAATTGCAGAAAATTTCTTTGAATATCTATGACACCAGTAAGGGTCTGTGGAATAAAGATAGATCAGTTAAGAAACTTTTTCAAAAAATTACTACTAAAATAAGGATGATAAAATTGACGAGGGACTAGTCACAAAGTGATAATAATGAGTACATGCATAAGAAATCATTGGTTGTTCCTTACTGTTGAGGATAAAATATGTGAGAATTGATTTATTACAGATATGTAGAACATAGGCCTCTAAGTGCACCATATAGGAGAAACAATAGGGTCGAGTTCACTGATTAGTGAGGACTAGAGGTCGCCTATTATGAAATTAGATGGAGGATATATGCTGAGAAATTAACGGAAATGATTGATAGTGTTGGGACAAACACAGGGCTCAATAGAGCAGAGATACAGCTAAAGTATTGCAGAAGTAATAAAGAACACACAGATTTACGTGGAAAACCCCCTAAATGAATTTGGGGTAAAAA
>JBAKGM010000365.1:34864498-34879997 GCA_037177215.1 Asparagus racemosus | reverse complement strand
AGATGGTACTGTAGCAGTCGGCCGAGATACTATAGCGCTGAGTGAGAAATACTTAGAGAAGGTCTGTTGAGACCGTCTTTCAGTCTTAAATTCGCATGTGAGGTGGCACCCATTGATTTTCATATAGAGATTAAACAAAAATCTTTTTGGGTACCAACAAAATACTTTTAGAATGACTGGATTTATAATAAATAATGGTTTTCAAGGAAAAAAATCAGGTTAATACTCCCCCGTTTATTAAACTAAGCTTGTACTTAGTAGATAGCTTGAATAAAAAATATTAGCCTAACTACTACATTCTCAGTCTTAAATTTGGATCCTCTCAAGTACACCTAATTAGAGAAGATTCAATTACTCAAATCATATCCTTTTATTCCAGTTTCAAGAGATAAGATATAATCACATATAATTTTTTTATAGAAGCCACATATAATTTTTTACTATTCCCAAAAGTAGTTATCATATTAGTGGTTTATATCGTATAAAAAAATATATTAGTGGTTTCAAATGCAACAATGATTTTCATGATAGTAGTCGAATCCTACTTACCCTCAAAATTCGAATAGACGATTATGATTAGAATAATTAGATATTCTAAAATTACCACTTAATTAGAAAAGATACTCATGCTCAGTTTTTATCCTTTTGCCCTATCAGTTGAATTGAAAGCCTTATTACTCACCAAACCCATCCTTTCTTCCTTCCCTTCTTCTTCATTGTATTTTCTTTTGAGATTTTTCCATTAAAAGCTTCCATTAGCTTTGGGGACTTGCTGTTAGGGCATGTTTAGATTTGACTCTATTGAAGGAAAGTTAAATGAATAGAGGATAAGTTAAGTTAGGAGGAGTTAAAGTAATATACAAAACTTGTTTGGCAATTTAGTGAGGAGAACCAAATGAAACTCATTTCATCTTGTTTGGAAAGTTTGATAAAGTGAAGAGAATATAAGAGAATATATGTAAATTTATATAAATAATCTTATATGTTATTTCACCTCATTGGATAATATCTTAATATAAAGATAAAGTTATTTTTGTGTAATATCTCTTTTTTAAAGAGTTTCCTCCATCTCCATTACACCCCAATTTGAAGGGAAACAAAATCTCAAGTTTTCTTTCCGTCTATTTCCTTAATTTTATTTTCATTATCCATCTTAAATAAATTTCTAAATAAAATTAATGTGTCCATATTTTTTCTTACCTCCCCGTATCCCAAATCCAAATAAGCCCTTGCGATGAAGGCAACCTGCTTGGATCTTATCTTGGCTCGCGACCCTCATCGAAAAGACCAAGGAAAAAAAAAAAAAATAGAGTTTTTATCTGACGTCTTTTTTGGAGAATTTTTTTTTAAATTTAAAGATTATCATCGAAATCAAACTTAATATTATAGTTTGAATAGAAATATCAAATATCAGTCCAACCACTACCTTTCCAGTCTCTTGCCACCCTTTTCCTTCAATTTCAAGCAACAACCGTTGAATTTTAAAGAAAAGTTCTGTGCTTTCTGCCCCTTTTGACATTTCTCATCAAACCCACCACATTTTCTTGTATAATCTATCGAATCCCTCATCGAACCCATCTTTTTCTTTGTGGGTTTTCTTTTTCTCATCGAACCCATTAAGCTTCTGATCTCAATCTCAATCTCAATCTCATGGGGAAAGGATTGTTCGATTTAGAGAGTCACTTTGCTTTCTATGGAGCTTATCACAGCAACCCAACAAACATCCTCATCCATACCCTCTTCGTTTGGCCCATCTTCTTCACTTCTCTAATTCTATGGCACTTCACTCCTCCTCTCTTCATCCTCAGTCTCCCTTTGGGCCTTGATTTGGGCCTCAACCTCGGCTTTTTCTTTGCTCTCCTCTATGCTTTCTTCTATGTGCTCATGGACGCCAAGGCGGGATCTTTGGCTGGTTTCCTCTGTATTCTTTGTTGGGTTGGAGCTGATCTGCTTGCTGCCAGAGTTGGGTTCTCTCTCGCATGGAAGGTATTGATTCTGTTTTGTTATATTCGATTTGATTTGATTTGATTTGGGTTCTGATTTGATCAATCATTTGAATTGGGTAATGATTGTTTGTCATCTTCTATTACTTAGCAGTTGGTAATTTTTTTTAGTAAAGAGGGTACTTGTACTTGTTTAACTGGGGAAGATGGGATTTAGTTGTAGTAATTAATAGGAGATACGATTGAAGTTGTTGGTTTTATTTTGTTGTATTTGATTTCAATTCAGTGGGTAAGATTTGGTTTGGGTTCTGATTTGATCACTGATATGAACTGGGTACTGATTGTTTGTATTCTATGTTGTCTTTGGATTGTTTGTCATCTTCTATTATTTAGCTGAAAAGGGTACTTGTACCAGTTTAAACTGGAGAAGAGGGGATTTAGCTGTACTGGTTAATTGGAGATATGATTAATTCTTACTGTCAATCCTCTGAATTATTGGCCTGTTTCTCTTCTTTTCTTCTTAATCTTCTACAATTGTTTAGATAAATATATTAGTTCTCAAGGATGATCTTCATCCTATTTGTCACCGAAAAAAGAAAAAAGAAAAAGAAAGAACAAGTGTAACAATCTGCTTGCTACGCTGAAGATTATCGTTGCAACTGCAGTTGCCATTTCCAAAACACAGTTTTAGTTACAGTTACATATGTTGTTTTGATGCAACTCAAGTTGCTGTAATTGTAAAACTAATCACTTTTTTTTTGAGACATACTAGCATCCAAATTCACTTGAACTTTTTTTTTTCTTTGGGAAAAAGTGCTTAGCTTGCAGTTGTAATGTAAAGAGACTATAGTTACAGTGAAACAACTAATTGCGGTTGTAACTAGGAATGCATGTTGCTAATTGCATTCAGAACTGCGATTTTTATTTTTTACGATCTGTACAACCCTTGATCTCTAGAATCCTAAAAGTCGGTAAGGCTGTGAGTTGTTTGCTCATCTAATTAGCAACAATCTCTATATTTATCATGGGCTTATCATTTTATCATGACATCTTCATTGTGCTCTGGTATTTGTTCTTTAGGATGCTGAAGAATTAGAGTCCTTAAGTTAACTTATTATATCTCGTTCTCATAGTGGGCATATGCCTCTTTTGCTATTGCTCAAAATATATGGCTAATGACTTAGATCATAGAAAATTTTCAGGTGAATTTTTTATCTTAAATAGTTCACGGGCCCTTGGTCCATCTGCATGTTAATCTGTTTATGGGGACATGATGTTTTGTTTGTTAAGCATATGGTTACATGATGTTTTTTCTGTAGCATACTTCTCATGTAAAGCAAACTAGCATCACCTTAAATCAATTTTCCTTGCCCTTGGATCGAAGTTAATACCATACCTTACTAAGCTTGCACTCTCATAACATTATCTCTGAGTAGCTTGCATGCTCCAACCCTGTAATAGTGTTGATTCTTATAAGGCTTTTTTCAAAAATAGCATCGCACATATGTGGTCTTAGTTTACCTGTTTCTTTGACCTTTGCGATCATGTGTGATTCCTCTAGTAAGTCTCATATGTCAATTTTATGCTTAGAATAATAAGGAATGATGAAATCCTCTACCCTCTCATGAATATGTGAGATTGTTTGGACATCTTATATGTGTACTTCAGGTATAGATTATAATTAGATAGGTGAAAATGAAACAAAAGAGGTATCTATTTGCAGGTTTATGGAAACCAAATAGCTTGCAAATCTTTGAAACCTATTCAACAACATTTGTATCAGACTAGTATAGTGCATAGTGCACGTGCATTGCACGCAGACGTACTTGTTTTATGTTTCAAATAATTAAAACTCTAAATAATTGTTCGACTATTGAGATTTGTCCATGTATTAAACTAAATATTATATAATTATTGCAATTTTTCATATTTTTAAAGATGCACTTTTTTTTTTGTATATTTAAAGAAATAAAATTGCAATAACAATAGTTTTCATATCAAGTGTATTTACTTCAAAAGTTGCAATAATTATTTTTTATGTCGTCCAAATTGCATCCAAATCAGCTAATTGCTCTCAACTTTCAAGGGGTAATTTTTGTGAGGAATCGAGCTAGGCTCAACAGACATTTAGATGTTAATCCAAGTTCAAACCAAATCAAAAGAGCAAATATTAATTCATAACTATATTACAATTTTTTTATTTAGTACTGCAAATTACACTAAATATGATATAATTTCTCTTGAATTACATTACTTCTGTATCTATGTTTTAGTAACGCATTGGCATTAGCATGAAAATCCAAAATATATTTGTAATACGAAAGCAAGCAGGTTCCATGCTAATGCATAGTAAGCCAATCACAGTGATGAACAAGAACTATATTCGCTCAATTAAAAATACCACATTTTCCAGCAGCACTCTCTGCAAACATTTATTAATCAATCTTTTTAACTTTTTTACCATCCGGCTCACAAGCAGTGGGCATGCTTGAAGGTGCTGAAAGAAGTGGATGAAAACCTAGACGACTCAGCATCACAATAGGTCCCTAAGGATATATACCAGCCTCCTGATCAGCAGTAAAGCCCCAACATTGTTTCCACATTCTAACACTTATGTTCAATAACTCGAATGGCCGGACAATAGTGTAGGCTGAGGTAGGTCGACTACTTCACCCTTGTAGGATTTAAGCTCCATAAGATTTTCTTAGCATTGACTCGTGTTGTTGCAACTTGTAATCTGGTTGATAGCAGTTCAATGGGCTTGGCCATGAAGGGGAGGCTAGGATAAGGACAGAGAGCATGTAGGACCGGAATGCTGCCATTTTATAACGTTTTATCATTAATAATGAAATAAAGTTATGTTAGGAGAACATGCGTAGGTGAAAGGTTAGAGTGTTTGTTTTAAGTTAGATGTTTGTCTACATTAGATGTATTGGAAACGTTAGAAAGCTGAAGAATTTATTATTATTTGGTAAATTAAGCTTGAGTTTAGACATTAATTAGGCATTAATTACTGGGTTGTGTTGAGCTGAACGTGATTGTGCTGTTTATTTTGCCTTATTTGGTGATTAATGAGCATTATTTGGTAATTAAGCTTGAGCTGAATGTGCATTTGCTGTTCATTCAAGGATATTGATAAATTGAGCTTCAGAGTTGACGATGAAATGAAGTAAAATCCTGGGCCATAAGGGTATTAGTGTTATTTGCATGTTTGTCCACATATTTCTTCTCTTACCTATTTTCTCTTTTTGTGAGTGGACCCACTTTGTCATTTTGCTAGGGGAGTTGGGGAATTTTTTTTTTTGGGGGGGGGGGTGTTGAGATTATGGTCTGAAATTGCAAGTTATACTATAAAGATTGCAAGTTATATATAGTCATTTTAATGTATACAACATATTACACGTATATAATTATATATAGATGTAAAGTTTATTAATATCTAAAGTTTAGTAAGAAATAAATATATCTAACTACAGTAAATAATAGTGTACTATAGTTTATAAAATATCTCTTAAGTTGGTAAACAATAGATATACTATAGTCTCTATAAAAAAAAAGTTATACTATAGTCTAAAGCCTTTAATTAATGTGATTTAATAAGATTGGTGGTTATGAGAAGAAGTTGGAGGGGTACAATTTGTGTGTGTGTGTGTGTGTGTGTGTGTGTGTGTGATTTGAAAGGGTATGATTTATGTATGCATTTATATGTATTTTCTGTATAAATGTATGCGTTGAATGGATGCATGCATGTGTTTTGGAGGGCATTCTTGAAAGTAAATGTTTTAACATTCCACACATTTTTGTAACAATATAAGATATAAGATATGTTTAGTCTTTTTCCACACTCCCCAACCTTGTTACATGCTTATACAAGAAATTACACACCCCTGATATCTGAGGATGGATGAAGTACTTTGTGCAAATTACAAAGTCTAATTATAGTGTATACTTACCCGTCTGTGTGATGTATTCTCGTATTGCAAAGATCCTCAATTCAAGTTGTTATACAAAACATCCCACCGTCATATATAGTTATAATATTAAGATTTGCTCTCATGAACTCTTTGCAAGTTCAGTTCAAGACTACCTTTTATCTGGTTCAATTCTAAAGCAACCCCAATTTTTTAGTTAGTTCTGAAAAATCTGGAGGTAGATAGTCCAGGATGAAAGTAAATGATGAAATGACAGACTCCATGTTACACTTATACGATGTTATCTCATTAAAACATGTGCTAAAAAGACAACTTAATCATCTTAATTTTTTCACTCGTAATTTAACAGTTGCTTTCGAATATGGACAAGGAGGAACCTGGCTACCTTGTTTTGGTGGCCATTTTTCTGAGTACATTGTATAATCCTTTCAATTGTCAGATGTTCCGTTTTCTCATCGCTATCTTGCTTTTTAAAAAATATATATGTTCTGCAGACTATGATCAGTTATCTTACACCCAAGAGAACACAACATATATTTTTTTCTTTTTGTGAACTAAGGCTGTGGACTGGAGTTGATCATGAAAGTCCCACAGCCTGACCCGAGTATTGATCACTGAGCTACTCTTTGTTGGCTAGAGAAAACACTGACAAGTACGACCGTTGAAGTCCTTTAGCTTCATGCTATCAACTCTAAGCTGAGACCAACCTCTATGGAAATAGCAACAGTTTTAATGCCCTTATGATAATTTAACTCAAAACTTTAACTGTTTTGAGCATTTGCCTGAGAGAAAAGTATAGTATACTTTAGCAATGATTTGTTTATTCAACTAAGCCTAACCCCTTGGCTCCCTAATTCACTGGCATTTTCTCAGCAGGGGTATGTTTTTTAAGGAGCTTATATAACTTAGTTGTAATAGTTAAATAGCTCTATTATTTTGAAAGGGTGTTCAAATTTTCTCTCGTAAAAATTGACATTGGGGAATATCATCATTATAGTGAACACATAAACATGCTCTTGAGGAATGGAATAATTGTTCAAGCATATTTGCTTTGTTTCTTTATATGACAGCAATATATAAGTAATTTCCATAATGTCAGTGTATATTATATAATAAGAAATACATCATTCGTGATTACCTTTCCATAAAGACATTTTAGTGTGTGGAAAATCGTAAAGCAGGAGTTCAGTTTGCATTCATGGGTGAACCTTACATGATTGTGATATGATATAGTACAGCTCTGCTGCGTGATAATCTCGATATTGATTTGAAAGTTACATATTGGAAGTCAGAAAATACACGTAAATTATGCTTGATGTGACCCCCCCCCAACGCGCGCGAACCCCGATATTTCATAATTAACATTTATTTACCCTAAGAATCTAGGTCTGCCCAATGAAGGGCTCTACCGTTCTCTACAATGCGATGCCTAAAATGACAACTGCTCATCCTGAGATCACGTGTTTCAACATTCATAATTTTGGTGTTAGTGCCTTCCTTGCGAAGCCCGAATTGGAGTTGTGTTACATGAATTTAGCTATAATTTGATAAACTCTGAACGCAATAAATTGTGTACTTAATATGTTATAGTGTTCAGAGAATCTACACATATACATGGACATTATTTTTACTCTTGGTGAGTGAAGCGTACGCATGCATTTTTTGTATCAAGATTTAGGTTTAGGTATTTTCAGAAAATTTCCAATTCTGAGAAAATTTCCAATTCTGTGTTGGATACAAGTATTATCTACATTTGGGCAGCTATGATGCTGGATGATTCTGTCAGAACCACCTGACCTGTTTCGGCCTAACATTTTGGCATTCATAAATACTCTTATCTATAAGAAACAGAGAGCAGAGGCTGATAATTTTTGCTCTCCGCTTCAGAAATGTACGTATGTTAAAGGGTAACAATACAGTTAAATTGCATCAGATTTCATGTTTGATGTGGAACGTAATGACTTTGTCTCAGGTTGTTCTAGCTGCACAGTTATTTTGCTGGACTGGGCAGTTTATTGGACATGGCGTTTTTGAGGTATCCACTACCTTATGATAGTTATTTTCAAACTTACTATTTATAATTTAGAACAGTTTACATTTATAAAATGGAGTCTAATGGATTTATGCATCTCCTGTAGAAGCGAGCACCAGCACTTTTCGACAACCTTTCTCAAGCTTTTCTAATGGCTCCGTTCTTCGTTTTTCTAGAGGTAAGCTTCTGAACCTCTGAATTGTATAATATCTTATCGATAAAAGTTCACTAACATTAGTATCGGGTTTCAGTTGCTTCAGAGCTTTTTCGGGTATGAACCATATCCTGGTTTTCAAGCTACTGTTAAATCAAAGATTGAAGCTGACCGCAAAGAATGGCAAGATAGCAAACAGAAGAAAGCTTCATAATTTATATGCTCTCTCAATGTGTAATCATTAGATTATTCCTATATATTTGAGATGATGTTGCCCTTTTGAGTTTGCTTTAGTTTAGTATATCATGATGTATTGAGAAGGGGAAAACAGCTTGTGTAAGCTTTGGAACAGTTTGTACTTTTTAGTTAACGATGATCATGTATCAATGAAAACAATGGAAACTTCTTTGATATGTCGGTATGTGGATCTGAAGGAAGTTAAAAGATTTCATGATCATAGATGTAAATTTGCTGAATTTTTGGGATGTTTTGCTTGTCATATTTGAGTGCTTCAGATATCATATATAGTAGCTCAGATGCTGTGAGTTCCTTATTCTCCCATGGATGACAAGTAAGAGTAAGATCATCATGATTTCGAGGTAAAATAGCAATTATAATGATTTATGGACATTTTTAGAAAGATTTGTGATTTGATGGGTATATTTTAATAAAAAATAAACTTATTTGCTCTTATATTACAAAGCAGCATATGTAAAATATATAAATCTTTGGGCCTGTTTGGTCGGATCGAAATGAAGGTGCAAATGTAAATTGAGCAATTGGAATTGTAAATACATTGTTTAATTTTTAACCTTGTAGTTAGGAAAAGTAAAGAGACTTACATTTCGTAGAAAAAACTTACAATAAATGCTACAACTAATTTGGTGGGAGTGAAAATTGTAGGATTACAAAAAGGGAATTAAAAATAATAATTCCACTTCAATAAAAATATCTTTTTAAATCCAAATAGTAAAACTATCTACATCCAAGTTTCATTATACGACAAAAGTTTATAGTTTTTGCCTAATTATTTTTAAATCAAACACTAAACTTGCATTTGAAAATACATTTTCCTACAAATAATTGCAGATATCTAAACATCGAATTTAAAGTTCATTTCTTTCAAAAAATGCTGCATGAAGCATTTGTTGTTGCAACATTTGCTGCTATTCATTTTTGCAGCAAATCAAATAGTCCTAGGGAGAAGAAAGCAAAAAATGTATAAGGAAAGAAAATGGGTAGCTAACAAGATATGAAATGAAATACAACTAACAGCACGGTGAATGAAAATAACTAGATCTCATTATGTAATACTTTTTCGTTGTTTTGTAAGCTGTCTAAGCGTAGTACTCCAATATCTCAGGTTTAACTCTTTTGAGATCCTACAAGAATTTAATTTATTGAAATACCCGACGCCCTACATTAGATGGTGCCCCTTGGCCTTGCTCGAGGCATGGATGGTGGGGATGTGTCCTCTTCAAACTAAAAAAAAAGTCTCTAACAAAATGTAAATATTAATTTTTTGCAAAATTTAATAGGCTTACGAAATTTACAGAAATTCTAGTTGAGAAAAAGAAACTCCAATTGTGAAAAGGAATATACAGCACCAAGACGTCAAAATCTCCTACTAGCTGCTTCCCGTACCGACTAAATTCCAATAAAATCCCACACAATATACTTATTAACAACTTTGCCACTAGTGGGATAACCTAGTTCTAAACTTACTAAACAAGGAAAGCCCATCTGTAGATAATAACAATATATGTGAAGGGCATAAATGGCAAATCCTTTCCCCAATACTTCCGAAGCCTACTATTAAAAGCTTTTTCCCCTTCAACTCTTTCTTTTCTTTTCTTCAATTTTCCCCAATTATTTCTCCCTCGTCACGACCGAGGGCTAGGGTTTTGCGATTTCAGAAACCCTAATCCAAATCCCCACTTGTATTCGATTGCTATCGAACCTAGAGTTTGAACTCGTCTAAATTCGAAGTTAGGGTTAGGTTTTCCTTTGTATCTTCAAAATGGGAGGAAGAACTGTGGTCTCCGATGACGAAGGTCAATTATTGTTCTCATATCCATCGATACCTTGCAACAATTTCGAGCTTTTATCATGTTATCTCGAATTTTTGTGCAGACGAGATTGAAGAGGAAGAGGACGGTCGAGAAGAGAAAGAAGCTGTCGAGGTCGAGGAGAGAGACGACGAAGACGATGATGAAGAAGATGAAGGTAAAAAAATTGGGGAAATTTCAGATACGCCCCCTATTGTTTGTACAATTGACTGAAAATCCCCTAAAGTTAGTATATTCATATGGATGATTTGCCAATCATGCAAACCTTAGTGTGCTTTTCTGTAGGTTACCCTAAAAATGTTGAGCCTTTTTGAGGTTTCTAGGAGTTGACATTAGTTTCTATTGACATTTTTTGTTTTCCTTTTTTTTGTTTTTTTGTTTTTTGTTTTGTTTGCAGAGGGTCAAGATGAATATGAGAAAGATGACTTCATAGTGGATGAAGAAGAAGAAGTGGAGGAAGATGAAGAAGATGGGAAGAAGGACGATAGTGATGGAGAGAGGCATAGGAAAAAGAAGAAGAAGAAAAGGTTATAACAGTTAATTTAAGTAATTAGTGCTTCTGATGTTGTTGGGATTTTTTTTAAAGTAAATCATGTTTGTGTTTGTATTGATCAGAGAATCGGAGCGAAATTACGAGCTTGATGAAGACGATTACGAACTGCTTGAGGATAATAATATAACTGGTTTTCATCGGCCAAAACCCGTAAGTTCTTTCACTTTATTTCTATGTTTGCTATAGTTTGATGGAGTGCAATCACTATGTAAGCAATGAATATTCAGTGTTTTACGTACTAACCACGTACTTCCATTTCAGTTTTACATTATCTTCCGTTTTGTGGTTATTTTAGTTTTATGAGTAGATTCTATTCTATATCAACAACGACTAGCTAGAGTTTTTTTTTCCTTTTGCTGCATTTTTTGGTGTTGATTTTTTCTAGAGTTACATCATTTATTGGGTGTTAGGAATGCGATCCTCTGAAAATATTATTGGGTATATGGTCTGTAAACACCCACTGCTACAAATACATTTTTATGTTACTGATTGCTATAGTTTAATCTTTTATATTGGGTTTGATTGATATAATGAAATGCTTCAATTTGGTTTTCATATAATGAAATGCTTCAATTTGGTTTTCTTTTCCTGTCATGATTTTGAGTTATCTTTCTTCATCTTTTAGATGTGGGTTCACCTTGCACTCATGCTTGCTTGTAAATATGACAGGGAAGCAAGTTTAAGCGCTTGAAAAAGGCAGGAAGGGGTGCTGAGGGAGAGGAGAGGTCTGGGTTTTCTGATGAAGAAGAATTTGATAGGTACAACCATGGTGGCCAGAGGACGGCTGAGGAAAAACTTAAACGCAGTTTGTTTGGTGATGATGAAGGCAATTATCTATCTTTCTACTTTGCTCCTTAGTCTTTGTGTTGTGATTTGATTATGTTTTTGGTTTCTAAAAGTTTAATGTATATTTTCCACCAGGCGCACCACTGGAGGATATTGCTGAAGAACAGGAGCAACAGGAAGAGGAGGAGGATGAAGAGATTGGTGAAGATGATGAGATGGCTGACTTTATCGTTGATGAGGAAGATGTTGATGAACATGGTGCTGTTGTGAGGTAAGAGCTACTCATTTTCTTCATTATTAATGAAGTTATCATGGTAAATGTCTCCTTACTCAAGGCTGTTATTATAGGAAGAAGAAGATCAAGAAAAAGAAGGTGCGACAAGCACCGGGTGTTTCATCAAGTGCACTTCAGGAAGCTCATGAAATATTTGGGGATGTTGACGAGCTCTTGATGCTGCGCAAGCAAGGCATTGCAAGGGCTGCTAGTGATGCTGGTGGTCTTGGGGAGAAGAGGTTGGAAGATGAGTTTGAGCCTTTCATTCTTTCGGAGAAGTACATGACGCATAAGGATGATAAAATCAGGGAAACTGATGTACCCGAGAGGATTCAGGTATTCTCAGCATTCGAACAATATATGTGAGAGTATATGATGTTTTGGCTTCTACAATTAGTTTCAAAATTTTCTCCTACTTGCAGTTGTCCGAAGAAGTTACTGGATCTCCTCTAATAGATGATACAAGTATAGAAGAGGAGAGTGAATGGATACACAACCAGTTACTTGCTGCTGCTGCCATTCCACCTCAAGTTGCTGAAATGCAGGCGATCAAAGAGAAGGAAATTGATAAAGATGACATTGGACGTGTCTTGACAATGATGCATGGGCAGAAATTAGATGTAAGGAAAATTTTGGATATCTTCATGGAAATTTACAAGCATTTTCTTGTTACATTCTTCTATTCAGGTTTCTCTAAAACATGCATGGCTCTTAATGCTTTCTCTTTTTACTACTTCAGCTTCCTTTCATTGCCATGTATCGGAAGGAGCTGTGTCTTAGTCTGTTGAAGGATTCAGATGAGTCGTCAGCGGGTGGAGAAGAAACACCTAGAATACAGTGGCATAAGGTATATTTTGGTCTATCACCTGGTATGATCTTCCAACTGAAATTATGTTTGATAACGAATCAAATTCTTTATCCTGTAGATGCAAGTATTTATGTCCATCTGTATGCTGTATATTTTTACATACAAATAGATTGTATGCATATGTATATGTTGTTTGCACGTGCATTTGTTTTTCGACAAAGGGCTTGGTCTTATACTTGGTAGCTCCTATACCCTGAGCCCTCACTTACCAGTGACAGGCCTCATTGGCAACTGATTTATATTGAGCGCTGACGAATCACTACATTTTTTTTTCAGTTGCTCTGGACTGTTCATAATTTGGACAAAAAGTGGCTACTCCTTCAGAAGAGGAAGATTGCTCTCCAGATGTATTACAACAAGCGATTTGATGAGGAAGCTCGAAGAATAGATGATGAATCGAGACTTGAATTGAATCAGAAAATTTTTGAGTCTATCATTAAGGTTCTGAAGAATGCAAATTCTGAAAGAGAGGTTGATGATGTTGATGCCAAGTTCAATTTGCATTTCCCTCCTGGTGAAGTTGAGGTGGAGGAAGGGCAATTTAAAAGGCCAAAGCGGAAATCATTATATAGTACTTGTTATAAGGCTGGACTGTGGGAAGTTGCTAACAAGTTTGGGTATAGCTCTGAGCAACTTGGGTCACATTTAATGAAGGAGACAACAGTGAGTACTTTTTCATCTGCTTATCTCATTTCATCTTCTAAATGAAACTAATTCCCTTTGTTTCATTTTTATTATAGAGTTCGGACTTGAAAGATGGAACTGAAACTCCTGAGGAAGTAGCTGCAAATTTTACATGTGCTATGTTTGAGACTCCAGAAGATGTGCTTAAAGGTGCTAGGCACATGGTATGAATCTATATATGTTAACTTTTAATTGCAGTACTAGTTCTTTTTACCACACCGTGTATACGAGATAGGGACAACTAAACCTGCAAATATGCACTTTTACTTGTGTTGCTTAAGTTGGATGTCTACATATGGTTCTAACCTTCCTTTCTATTTTCACAGGCTGCTGTTGAGATTGGGTGTGAACCTAATGTTAAGAAACATATTCGCGGCATATTTATGGACAATGCTGTTGTCTCTACAAGCCCTACACCAGAAGGAAATTTGTCAATAGATACTCATCATGAGCTTGCGGGTGTGAAGTGGCTTCGTAATAAGCCATTATCTAAGTTTGTAGATGCACAATGGTTACGGATTCAGAAAGCTGAAGAAGAGAAGCTCCTTCAAGTTACCATAAAATTGCCTGAACATGTTCAAGAAGAATTATTAAATGATGCTAAAGAAAACTATGTGAGTGATTATGTTAGCAAGTCTGCACAGCTTTGGAATGAGCAGCGTAAAAAGATACTCCAAGATGCATTTTTGAACATTATTCTGCCTTCAATGGAAAAAGAAGCTAGAGCTCTCTTGACAGTTAGGGCAAAGAACTGGCTTGTTATGGAGTATGGAAGACATTTGTGGAGTAAGGTCTCTGTTGCGCCTTATCAGAAAAAGGAGGCTGACAATGACACTGAGGACGAATCAGATTTACGCGTCATGGCCTGCTGCTGGGGACCTGGAAAACCAGCCACTACTTTTGTTATGTTAGATTCAGCTGGGGAAGTGGTAGATGTCTTGTATGCTGGTTCTATTAGCAGTCGATCTCAGTCTGTTGCTGATAAACAGCGCAAGCAACTTGACCAGCAACGTCTCTTGAAGTTCATGACAAATCACCAACCACATGTTGTATGCTTGGGAACGGCGAATTTGTCTTGCAGACCACTGAAAGATGATATCTATGAGGTAATTTAGCCATTTTAAGTTTATGGTTCGGCATGAATATGATTTCTGTTGACTTGCATTATTTTTCCACTGTGCATCTCGTTTTTCATTTCTCTATTATTCAACACCAACATCCTGAATTCTTCATCTTTTTCATTTATGCTCTTTTTTTAATCTTTTCTCGTTTCTTCTATTCTCACTTGAATTTTGTTTTTTCGGCTAATCAAAGTTGCATTGTGCTTTTGACTTTTGATGAGTGTATATCCATTTAAATTTGTACATTGAGTTCATGTATCCAACCCATTAAGAAATGATCAACCATACTGGTCCTCATAGAGTAATTTAATGGATTTGAGTTCAATTTCGGTACTTTCCACTTTGGTCCTGTTTCTTATATATGCCATATTTTTGTTAAGAATCAAGTAGAATTTAGCAGAATTTATGCCTTCCAAGTTTTCTTTCTAAGCTGCTTTCCAATAACAGGCATGCCTAAACTTACCAAAATGTCATACTTGTAGCTTAATTTCAGTGTTTAGGGAACAGTCTAGATCTAGGTGCTTTGTTTAAAACGGCAGATGGGTGTCAATGGCTGGAGGCCGGATGTTTTCTAAACATGAGTTGCTGTGATTAAGTGAATTAATCCTATCATAGTCATCCGAATTGGTCTTAAGTATCCATATGGATCCAGTAAGAAACCAAACTGCAGAAAGTATTGGTGCTTGTTCCCTCTTGCATTGAGCTACTATGCAATACAAGCCAGCAAAATGCAGAAAGCTTCTCCTTTATCTGATTTTGGATGCTGAACTCCTTTGTGCATATGGACTGGCAGTAGTATCTTGGTAATCAGATGTGAAACTCACACACACAAGAGATGTATATATATATATGTGTGTGTGTGTGTGTGTGGCTCTTGTAAACTTAAGTTGATAGGAGCGCTTTGTCCGCCAATTTTTTTATCCATTGATTTTGATTTGAGATTTGTGCTAGCATGTGATACACATCGAGGTACATATCTCAAAGATAGCTTTGATGTGCAGCATGAATCTCAAAGCAAAATCAAGGATAAAAAAGTAGGGGAACAAAAGCTCCTATCCACTTAAGTTTATTCTAGCTCCCCAT
>JBAKGM010000365.1:34839821-34855394 GCA_037177215.1 Asparagus racemosus | reverse complement strand
TTTAGGAAGTGAACCAAACAAAGGAAAAGAGCATATTATAGGAAATAGGTTTCTTATAATTGATTTCCTTCTTTTTTTTACCAACCAAACAGCCCCTAAGATGCTTTAACGGTTAGAAACTTACTTTAGACTTTAATTTTCCATTATAGGATACTTACTGGAAGAAATCTGTTAGGAGGACAAACCAATTACATATGGTTTAGAAGTTTTTATCCATCAAAAGAATGGGTGAAGAAATTTTTAATTGTTTGATTTACTTCATCTCACATAATGCAATAAATTTTTATTCTAACATTGGCCAAATCCTTCTCGTTTAATTGCTACAATTTGATAAGTTTTCTGATTTTTTGTTAATACAAAGCTAATGCAAACCTATCACCTCAAACTTGATAGTTTTGTTAACCATCCTTACTTCCACTATGACAACATCAAGAACAACAATGACAAACCCTTTATCCCAAATGTTTGGGGTTAGCTATATGAATCCTTTCTTCCATTCCGTTCTATTCTGAGCCATCTTCTCTGTTAAGATAACCATTATCATATCCTTCTTAATGGCTTCCAACCAAGTTCTCTTAGGTCTCCCTCTAGATCTCTTTGCCCCATTAACTATAATATTATCACTTTTATTAACCAGTGCACTAAGTGGTCTCTGTTGTACATGACCAAACCAGCATAGTTTATTCTCTCTCATTTTATCCACAATCGGAGTCACCTCCTCTAATTTAGTATGGATGCATTCATTTCTTATCCTACATTTTAGTGTATATTCGTAACATTCTCATTTCTGCTGCACTCATTTTTTGCACATGTATTTTTAGTTGTCCAACATTCTGATCCATAAAGTATTGATGGTCTTTTAACCATCGTTACTTATAGCTAAAAATAACTTTATAGATTCCATCACCTAAGACTATCTGCCATCTTTATTCTGGACATATTTGATATTGTAAATTTCCTTTTGAAGAATAAAATGTTCTCTTCTTTCCTATTTGGATGCACCTTTTATTTCTTTAATCTGCAAAATGTACATATTAGCGTACTCCCATTTTGTGTTTGGTTGTCTTGTGCGGTTTGTTATTGTGCCGTCTGCTTTCTACGTTTAGTGAATGAATTAATTCTGTGAAACGTCTATGTTGTTCATCTATTCTCTAAGTTGTTTAACTAGTATGTATGTTATTAATCTTATCATGCAGCCTGATGAGCCTGTAGTTGAAGATGATGATGATGAAGATGATGATGAGGATGATGATGATAAGGAGGATGATGCTGAAGGTTAGTCAATAATCCTTTTTATAAAGTCATTTAGAACCTTTTCTGTTCCACTTGTTTACAAACTCTTTAGTAAACCATCCTTTCTAGTTTTATGGACTTTTGCAGTCTTTTTGCTCAAAAATAGAAATATCAAAGTATGGAATAATTTTTTTTTCTAATATGCTTTTTTTTGTTTCTGCTCATGCTGGGGATTATTTAGCACACTTATATAGCTGAACACAGGCAAGGAAAATTCAAAACTAGAATCCTTTTTTGTCCAAATAAAAGTGGGCAATTCTAGGTTGTATTGTTTGCTCTTATCCATGTGTTTGCCACTTTTTCTGCATCTTCATCTTCATATAATTGATATACAAGAAAAATTGGTTGATCTTCTCCTTCTTAGAAAATTTGACAACTCATCATTCTCTCTCCCCGTACCATCTCTTGAATTTGTGCTTTGGCGGAGCTAAGCATTGCTCATACAGGCAGCTTTTTTATGTTCCAACTTCCTTTTCAGTAGTTGCTTGAGATTTAACTTGATCAAATTCTATAGAACATTAAAAATACCGTTGACTAATTCCCTACATGTGGGTCAGTGACAATTGAGTTTGTGGAGGAAGCACATGATATTTTGTTAGTAATATGAGTTTATGGTAGACCTTGGAAATGTCTCTGTTAGGCTGCTTACTCCTTGCTTCATGATAGCCGAGATTCACTGCTCTCACATCGCATAACTTTTTGTTATGGAGAAGTGCGGGTGCTACTTGTGATTTCTGAAGGACTTTTAATTTTCAGCAATGTAATAATAATTTTGTATTCAGCTTTAACCCTACATTGGATCTTGTTCATGATATTTTTCACTGGTCTCTGTGTTGAGACACCTTGGTTTTTTCTCCTTCTAAATTCTATTATTTTTTCAATTTCTTATCTAAGACATACATATATGCAGGTCAAGAAGGTGATGCCACTGGAAGATCAAAGCAGAGCAGAAGTGAGAAAAAGAGCCGCAAAGCTATGCTGAAACTTGGAATGAAATCCATCACTGGTGTCAGCCGTGTCACTGTGAAGAAGAGCAAGAATGTTAGTTCACCACCTGAATTTTTATCTTTATTTTGGGTTATTTACACTTAAATATCCCAAGATTTACTCAAAATTTACCTTGATATTGATACCCTGAAGTATTCTTTTGCCCAAAAAGGGTTCCATCTTTTGTTTCAATTGAATTTTGATACCTCAAATCCCCCCCCACCCCCCCCCCCCCCCCAACAAAAAAAAAACCTCCAACAAAAAAAAGAAGATTACCCGAAAGCTCAACAAATTTGAACTTTGATACCCAAAATCTTTAACAAATATTTAAGTTTTGGTATCGAAGTTAAAATTTGTTGTACTTTGAGCTAATTTTTTTGGGTAAAATACTAAGTTACCTTGACACTTCATCTTGGCTCCCATATCCGCGTTCGACACTTCCTGTATCCGTGTTCGATACTTCCCGTGTCCATGTCTATAATACCTGTTTTAGTTTTAAACAATCGTAATACACTTATTGGACATATATCTTACAGTTCAACACAAATTTCTATAACCCGTTGACTCAGGTCAGGTTTTTTTCCCGTACCTAGTTCATACGTATGATTTTAAAGGATCAGTTGGGTATCTAGTTCAAAAACATGTGGTTTTTCAATTTATAATCTATTTAATAAAAGAAACATAAAAATGTTATAGAGATTTTAGTTTTCGTAACATGTGAACGAAAAAAAACAATATCAATCTCATATAAATTATTAATTTCATATGTATATATATAGCTGTGTCCCCATATCCTTTGTTTCACAAATTTGTCATGTCCTGTATCCATACTCGTGTCCGTGTCGGCACCCGTATCCGCACCCGTGCAACATAGGTAAAAACAAACTTAACGGGTATCAAAGTTAAAAATGAAGTAAACATGGGGTATTAGGTGCAAAAAACCCCATTTTATTTTTCATTTTCAGCTATCTTCTTGCTCTCTTTCGCTGATATCTTATGTTTTACTCTCAGATTCTCTTTGTCATATCAAAGCCAGATGTATTCAAGAGCCCAAACTCAGACACATACGTCATTTTTGGCGAGGCCAAGATCGAGGATCTAAGCTCTCAGCTTCAGACACAAGCAGCAGAGCAATTCAAGGCTCCTGATCTCAGCCATGTGGTCTCCAAACCAGAGACATCTGCAGCTGCTCAAGATGATGAAGATGTCGACGAGACTGGTGTTGAGCCCAAGGATATCGAGCTGGTCATGACTCAGGCTGGTGTTTCGAGGGCCAAGGCTGTCAAGGCCCTCAAGGCTGCTGATGGTGATATTGTGTCTGCTATCATGGAGCTCACAAATTAATGAGGTCATTCTGTAAGAGGACGTGCCTTGAGAGATCGGTAGATTTTGTTTTGGTCTTTGCTCATAGAAAACTTTAGAACAATCCAATCTCTATTATGTTTGTTGGTTATGCTTGGAAATATTTTTACTCAATGTGGTGTTGTCTTAGTACCAGTATGGTTTTATCTGATTGATGATGCATTATAATTAAGCTTCATTTTGAATGTTTGTTATGTGTTTGTTTAGACATTGAGGTGCTGGCAATGGACGGAAGCTTCTGTTTCCAAGGAGTGATTGTTTATACGTTATGATGAAATATGTGAACAGATCTTATTGTTATGGTGTTTGCTTACTGTGATTTATCTGTTTATTCCATACATGACCTGTGCTCTTCTAAACTTTGTTTGTTAACGTATGAGACATCCGCAAATATCTTTGGAGTTCTTCATGTTTCTTGGGAAAAATGCCCATTTATCCCTAAACCTCTTGTGTTATGCACTAATCGAAAGGGTTTCCTATCTTGGTGGACGTTGTGTTATGTACTAATCGAAGGGTTCTCCTATCTTGCGGACCACGCGGGACGCCCAACAGTTTTTCATCGTCCGCCCAACGGTTTTACTCATTGAAGTAGAGAAGAGACTTAATGAGTCATCCCGAAAGCTTGTGTTTTCTTATTATTTAAGTAAGGGGGGTAGCATCATGATATCATTGAAACCATGATGATATTAATCAATTATGTGACCTAAACAAATGGACAAGTTACATCACCTGTTTGATTTTATTCATTTTACTAAAAGAAGAACCCAAGTGCATTTTCCCGCTGAGCAATTGATTATACATCTAATGTAGAGCCCTTTGGTCCTGAGTGGGTCCCGCTCCTTTCAACGAGTCCTCATCTTTGTTCCCACAATTTCTAGCAACATCCTCATGATTTTATCTTCCCTTAGGTTGATGTGGACTCTCTATTGATTGAGGAGGCAGAGCAGCTTCCTTTCTTTTCCACCTTTAAATGTTACAAAGATAAAGTTAATGAGTGGCGTGGCAAATTAATCCCTTGCTACTGTACTTGAGATGTCATGAAATGACTTGAACATGCCCTGATACATGAATCCATTCAAAAGACACTCATGGATAAAGAAACTTTAATCTTTATTCCAAGGACCACCTGTTCTTCAATCAGGGCATGACTGAAAATTATAGAGATTTGTGCACTTTCTGGAAACACTGCCTATACTTGAGCCAATACGAAACCAAAGATTGAGTTGGTGTGAGATAGAGAATTTTAGAGATCAACGAGCATAATTGACCCACGCGATGCGGCGGTATTAGCATGAAAAATATCAAAAATATTAATTGAAGCATTTGATTTAGAATGAAACTAAAAAGAAGACATGCATAATTTGACCATTTGATTTATGTGTCAATATAGTTTGTCACCAATTTGGCAAACTAAACAATCTTTTGCTTGATACTCATTCGAACCAGTTCACAAAGAATGTTTAAAAGGCTAGTTAAACTAAACAACATTAAAAAACCGTCGAAATACAAAGCGAGTTAAAATTATAAATTAGATGAGTACACTGGGGGAAGAGTGATTTGGGATGTAGGCGGGTTTAAAAATAAGTGGAGGTAAGCTTTGAGTTTATAGCAGGCAATTGGGTTTAAAAATAAATAGAGTAATGGTTGGGTTTATGGGAAAAAACCGAAAGGATTTTGGAAGTATCTAGGTTTAAAATTAATGAGAGTGATGCTCTTGGTTTATGTATAAAAATCCTTTTGGAAGTACACGACTTTAAAACTAAATAGGACAAAATTTTGGATTTGATGGGAACTTGCCTATAAAAGTGATTTTGGAAGGGGGAGTGGACTTGAAAAAAAATAGCTGCAAGGCTAGGGTTTGAAGGAAAAATTGACTCAAAATTTAATGAACACTGAAAATGAACAGTGTAAGTTTCCTTAGTTTCAGTATGTAGATAAATGTACTCGTCAAAAGGTTCTTTCTTTATTGTACCAACTATCTCGTGGTGTCTAAAGACTGTCTACACTTGAATCAATATAAACTTGGAAATGTTAAAGTTTTAGTTCATTGGTCCAAATATTCTTTCTTTGATCCACTATCTATATACCGATTCATGTAGGAACAATTTATCCTTGAACCAATGCACTTTATAAATTCTTATGTCAATCCAAAGTTTCTTCTTTCTTTGATGCACCTAACAATATAGTTGATATTGACAGTAGCTTATTTGAACTAATGAGAAAAGAACAATGTGAAAGTGCACGTTCTATGATGACAGAAGAACTGCTTATGGACATGAATGGGGTGAGAGTATATTGTGTGCATATTCAAGGGGAGGGAGCCCTCACTCTCTATTCATCAAAGGCTATTCTTCTCAGTGTCACTTTACTTTATCCCATGGTGATAAGGCTGTAGAGAACCAAAAATGGATTCACTGATAATATCTTGAGGCACTAGATACAAATTTTATCGCAGGAGCCACTGTGTTGCTAATCCTCTTGTGATACGTAGCTGGTTTACGTCAGCAAATTCAAATTAGGGATGCTGACAATGATATGCTCTCTTCTAATTAGTACTGACTAGTTCCGATGCATGCGATGCGTGTATTACATAGTAAATTTGTGCATAAGTTTTTTTTGACATCTTAATAATCAATACCGACATGAATATATTTTTAGAAAATTATTGCCACATGAAATAAAGTATCTTACTATTAGAAAATGTGAGGAGTGGGGGGAGTGATCGGGCAGTGGATGGTAGTTAGGATGTTGATCTTTTCAATTTGTCCTTCTAAATTAGCTTCAACGTACAGTAAATTATTGAGGGCATATATTGGATTTTTTGAAATCTTGACACACAGAGGGGTAGAACCAAAAGTGAGGCTTTTCTTAAATAATATTAATAGATAATAATAATTTTTCTTCTATTTCCTTGTTTGTCCTTGACAGCGATAGTGATACATGGAGCTCGAATATTGGCATAGAGGTATGGTCTTTTATTCACAATTTATTGGTTTAGTAGTTTCTAGCATGAGAGCAGAGATAGTTTTAGATTTGTATTTTATCCGAAGTGTGATAATTATATGAATTGGCAGCTCATCCTCTTAAATAAGTTGTCAATTGATAGATTTGTGGTGAGGTCCATCTTGTTAGTCACATTAGAACCGATACATGATAGGACTCTCGTCTCATGACATCTTATTTAGCTAAATGAGCTATTAACTCGCATCCAATATCTCATATATAAAGTTGTCCTGGGGAAAAACATACGTCGCAGTTTTATTTATAACGTTATTTTAATCACTACACACACGTTATTTAGGACACAATTCTTATGTGTATTTGTGTAAATGTTATATGCTAGGCCATTCTAGTCTTTTAGCCATGAAGCTTTGATGCTTGCACTAGTTCAACAAAAAGAAGAAAAAATTGTTGCTAAAAAAAGAATATTTTACAGGCTCTCTGGTGTCCATTCTTTAGCCTGGAAACTCACAAAGAAAAGTGCACAACCCCTGATAGTGGTTCTCATTATAAAACAGAGATTACTCAAACAAAGCTTACAACAAATTTTTTTTTTTTTTTGAAATCAAGCTAATAAAAATAGCGAACAAGATTCAAACAAGTTTAGAAAAGGAAAGAGCAATCCTGTATCATCATTTATGAACTAGATATCATCAACTACAGCTTTTCAACTTGTGCTAAGATCACTTTTGGTTTGAAAAGTTTAGAGATGCCTTATGTACCATATATTTATAAGTTTAGACGAGAGTTCGGTGTGGTCCTCTAAGGTGATGGCTAGCATGTCGATATGGCAAATCATCCATACTACTAAAACTCAGTTCATCAACATATTCAGATCATAACTGATGACTTGGATGCTTCTCACATCAATGACACTATCAAAAAATGTCATCAAGAGACATAAGAGCCCTTGTTTACTCTATGAATCTTCCTCTTCTGTACATAATTATTTATTCTATATAAATCTTCCTCTTCACATAAGAAAGAAAATTTTGTAGAATTATAGATGTATGTCTCGAAGTCATATCATTATCTTTCTGTACAAGAAAAATATATTGATGTGCACTGGTCAAATTTCTCTCAAAATCTTTTAACTTGAAATGCACCCTTTTGCTTCTTTCTTCATAGATGCAATTTCGGCCTTAATGATGCAATGGCATTAATTCTGTATTTTTCCAGCATAATGCAATATCTGACAATTAGCCCAAAATCTAAAACCATAGGAGCAAATAATTCAATCCAACATAATGAACTGAAACTAGCTCAGTTAAATAAAAAAAAAAATCAAATTGGTATGCAGGAAAGAAAAAAAGAAACTATTTCACTTGTTCATAATTTACAGAGAAGACAAGAACTAATCATGTACATGATTCCAGGCACCAAACCTATGAACCCTAGAAAAATGCACATGCAGGCTATAGCCATGATACAATTAGAAAGAACTAAATACACGCAATTTGTTTTACACAAAAGTAAAAATGCTCTACTGCTTGGTGGGCCTGGAATCTTTTTATTTCGCAATCTAACCTTTTTCCTTGTACCTACCTTTTGTTAAAGGCGCCCGTATCTTTTATGAAAATTTATGAAAAAGGACCCCTAAACCCTTAAAGAGAGAATTTGAATGTGAGGTAGAGACAAGTCCTCCGTTGGAAATTTGCCACCGATATCCTTCATAGCGAAGCAATTAAAGTTTACCTGCATATTGAGAAAAAGAAGACCAAAAGAAAATTAATTGATTATTTTTTAGAAGGCAAATTGTAGATAACCCCTCATCCATACTTTCACTATCATTTACAACTCGTTATCATTTATAACCACTCATCATCGCAGGCTTAACATTTTCAGATGGATAAATTGCACACAATCATCCTCTCAATCATCAAGTTGGGGGATGAAGTGCTAACAAAAGAGTCGATCGAATGTATTTGTGAGGGGGTTTCCTGCAGTCTTCCCTGTTTAGAATGCGGAGGACAATAATTGTAAAGCTGAGGGTTTATATGTAAACTTACTGTTTCTAGTTCTTCTTCTGATGAAGGATGCAAGAACAATTATGAGTGCAACTCCAGCTATAAGGCCAATGATAATTGCTAGAGTCTTCCCTGCTTTTTGTGCGCTATCATCTGTAAAAAAAAAAAAAAAAAAAAAAAAAAAAAAAAAGAAAAAAAAAACATATTAGCCAATGACCCCTTTTATAAAGTTTTGTACCAGAGGGATATTATAAGTTGCAATATATATCGTTATAATCGATTTTTGGTCTAATAAAACACAAGTACATAGTAAAAGATTCCAATAATCTTTCAAAGTTAAGGGTTCTTTTTTATATTTAGCCAAGATTTGATAACAAATAAGCTATATTATTCCTGATAAATTGTCGCAATTCTCTTAAAAAAACTCTGAATAAAAATGAAAACAGATGGTAGCTTAGAAAAGTTAAAAAGGTGAACACAAAATTATTCATAAAAATTAAAGAAAAAATTAATTCATAAAAAAGGCACTTAAAAAGCAGCACCAAATGGACTATTATTCCAAAAGTGACTAAATGGGGATCCAAAGGAATGCACATAACAAATGATATTATGACAGGAAAAATATTAAGAAAGTCTCTCTTTTTCCCTTTAAACGTATGGAAACTTTTTCAGGAATTATTTTTCTTTGTTCCCTTGGAAAGTATACAAGTGCTATTCTGCAAACAGAGGGGCTTTCTGAGAAATGAGACGTGAATGTAGAACAACCTCTCCACAAACCGGTGTTATTAAGTGTGGTCAAATATATTAGTCGAGAAATTTGTCAGCGTTAAAAAGCTAAATAAAAGAATTAAAAGAGGTAGAAATTGAATATAAATGTACACTTTATTCATTATGTATAACATGTACCCAAAATTATTAGCACTATGTAGACTAGAATAAACTTGTGAGGAGAATATTCTACAAGTTGCAAGAGAACACCCGTCGAAGAAACTATTTAGTAATCCATGTCCATTGGATAGATGAATTGAGAGATCTCTATTCTTAATCTCTATCCTCCAACACCTATTGATCCAAAAATAGCCTTGTGCACGCGATGTGTGCATGACATGGTATAAATTTAAGTTAAAGTGAGTGTTGCAGTAGCCAGGGTGTGCATTATTCCAATAAACTATGGAAGGGGTTGCTAAATTTGAAATGTGAATTCTTTTGAAATTTTCCAAGTTTATTTCTTTCATAAGTTTTAAAAGTACTATAAGCTGTGAGAGAATTTCTTAGAATTTTAAAAGTACTACGCACACTTGAGTGGTAGCTCCTCTTTAACAATATTAGAGAATACTCAAACTAAAGTATTTTTCTAACTAATAAATAAATAAAGTAAAAAATAGTGAGTTTATATATGAAAATCACCCATGTGGCTTTGTGTCCAATAGCAATACTGGCATTTTGTCTCATCTAGACAAATTGTAGGTAGCCTCACTATGGTGGATGTATATCCAAATGCTTAGTAGGTTACCCATCAATTATCTTAAACTATGTAGTTAATTAACTACAACATAAAATAAAAGAACAAGTTTGTTGAATTTTTTTTTAAAAGCAACTATTTGGATGCGCTCCCCAACTAACGAGTTAGGTGGATTGGACTAGGAGCCAATGCTTTTAGGGCGGCTCAGTAGTAAACTAGAGTTTGAATTATAAGAGGTCTTGAGTCTGCACAGAATTATTGGTTTTGTTAAAGAAACATTAGTTTCACATGATTTTTTTAAAAAAAATTCTACTCTTAGAGATTCTAAAACGGTAACTAATTCAATGTTTGTGAAAACTACATACTGTAATTCCTTATATAAAAACAATCAGGGCTGACCAAGCATTTTATTAACACTTGCACCTCCTGAACTCTAACATTATTTCTTCTATTTGGTTGAGATGTTATGTGAGGTTTACGAATTTTTTATTGCTCTTAGTTGAACTTATGAGAAAAAGAAAAAAAAAAAAACTAAATCACCTTCTAAATTTGTTTAAAAAAAAAAATTAACATCGTCAGAGTTTCAAAAAGGTGTAAGTGTTAATAAAAATAATCTTAAAAAAATATAAATGACTGAACGTCTTTGTCATTAACCCAAATAATAAACCCATACAAGGACCAATAATATCCCTTAAGGGTCTTAACCCATCTTTTTCACATTGTTATCATTATATCATACAATTACATAAAAAAACAACCTTGCAATCAAACACAATTATTATAAATAAAAAAAAGGAGGTCCACAAACCACGCACTTAAGCCTAAAGTTAGTCCGAGCAATTATATCAAAATACCCACCTTATCATTAAACAAAGCATAGAGTACAACCACCACCGGTGATCATAAATTATCTTACCACTGTATCGCCGACCACCACCACCACCACCACCATCCTCTGCCGAAGACGAAGAGCCACCGCCGGTGTAGTACTTAGCAAAGCATTTCCCGAGGTAAACCTCGCCGGAGACAGCATCACCGCAGAGACTCTTGAGTTGGTTGATGGCGTTCGAGATGCAGTCCGAGCAGTCCTCTGAGCTCAGGTCGCCCACGCATTGCGCCGCCGCCTGAACGAACCCGGAAGCGCTGACGCGGTACGTCCCGCCAGTGCCGCCGGAGGAGACGATGGCGGACAGCGCGTCGTCCCGCATCCCGACGAGGTTCGCGTTGTATCTGTCGACAGTTGGCAGGAAATTAAACAAGAATCGTCAGTTTAATCCGTAAACTGTCGGCATATCAATTTGGCCGTTGCAGACTCAATCTGCAATCAATCTCGAAGTTGGCAGTTCAACATCTGACAGTTGACAATATTCAATCTAAAATTTGCAGGGAAAAAATGAATTAACTCATCAGTTCAATCTGTAAACTGTCAGCGTATCAATTTGGAGTAACAGAGTTCAACGTGTGAGCTGGTAGTGTCTTAATCTGGCAGTTCGAGAGAAAATTAAATTCTTCTCTCAGCGAACAATTCTGGCAGTTTTCGGTAATAAAAAGAAGAAACCGAGAAAAACTCTCCATAAAAATTTTACCCGTTACGGGGATTTGGTCCGCAGTTCTTGTAGAGCAGGTTGGTCTCCTCCTTCCCGATGAAAGACTCGTTATCGTACCGAACAAAGCACCCGTCAAGCTGAAGCGCGGCTCCGGAGGAAGACGGGCACAGGGGCGACAGATGCGAGAGGGCGGAGCGGATGCAGGACTGACAGGTGGAGGTATCGAGGTCGCCGCGGCACTGGAAGACGCCGTAGGCAGGGGAGGAGGAGGAGGCGGTGTCGGAGGTGAACTTGCCGTAGAGGGAGGATGAGGCGGCGTTGGCGACGGAGGAGAGGAGGGAGTCGACGTTGGTTTCGTAGGGGGAGTTGGATTCGTATTTCGACTGGGAGCAGCCGGCGTAGATTATGGCAGTGGGGTCCGCGGCGGCGGCTAAGGAGATGGAGATGGAGAGGAAGAGGAGAAAATTTTTGGCCATGAGAGAGAGGGGGAGAGAGAGAGAGAGAACTAATTCTGTTGTGATCATAGAGGAGGGAATCTTTGGCCTTCTTTACAGTGAGCGATAGCGTTCTTTTTTAGACAGGTCTATTGCTTCTAGCTGGTCGCAGGAGGAAGTTTTACGTTGGTTGCTTTCAAGTTTGGTAATTGTTATAAAACATAATGATTCTGGGATGTTGATGTTGGATCTAATGCATATCTAGAGGGGTTGAATAGCGCTGCTGTTATTTTTTGCTAAAAATACAGAATATACAGCGGAATAGATAAAATAAAAGTGGAAAATAATCAATCAAGGACACTGTAGGCTGTCTAAAAATCACTGCAGATAGCCAATCCTCATCAAGTACAAACAATAGAAGTCACGACGTAACGACTTTCAGGAGACCACAATTTGAAGATTTTCTACAGCAATCAACGAAGGGAGTTACAGTCAATGACTCCCAGGCCTCAAGAAAACATGGAAAAGATCATAAGATGATCTTTGAGAAGAGATCACAAATCAATGATTTCTTTGATTCAAAACGCGGGGCTCACCCACGTGTTTCCAAGCTCAAAACGCAGAGCTCATCACCGCATTCATAAGCTCAAAACGCGGGGCTCACCCATGCGTTTCCAAGCTCAAAACGCGGAGCTCATCACCGCGTTCCTGAACTCAGAACGCGCGGCTCACCCATGCGTTTCCAAGCTCAAAACGCGGAGCGCATCACCACGTTCCGAACTCAGAATGTGTCGCTCACCACCGCGTTTTCAGCTAAAAAAAAAACGTAGAGCTTATCAAGTCAAAACGCAGAGGTCATTATGAGAATGCAGACCTCGTAAGAACGTGGACCTCACGTTTGACCTGTTCAAACACGTTGTAAACGGTTCCTAAACCGTTTTACACGATTTATAGAGAGATTTAAGGGATCAGTTAAACCCCTTAAAATAGCCGAAAAGATTAGCTAAAACGTGTGGCCCACCACCGCGTGTCCAAACTCAAAGCGAGAGACTCAACACCGCGTCTAAGATCAAAACGAGGGGCTCATCCTCGCGTCTGAAGTCAAGAATGCGAAGGACACCCTCGTGCCCAAATCCAAAACGCGAGAGTCGCAACCACGCATTCCAGTTTTGAGTTGAGGATGCAAAGGTCGCTCCAGGACGCGAAATCCGCGTTTGATTCGTTCAAACACGATCTAAATGGTTCCAAAACTGTTTTGCATGATCTGAGGGTAACTAACCCTCGTTTAGGAGAGATTTGAGGGGTCAGTTACACCCATTAAACTCCTATAAATAGCTGAAAATTCAACTGAAAAAGGGGCTCGGCTCTGTTTTTCTTTGAACTCTTCACTTCCTGAGTTCGCCTTTTAGCTTTTTGGCTTTGAATATCGATTGGCTTTTAGCACTCTTTGCTCCCGCTAGGTCAATTTTCCAAGCTTGATTCGCGAGTTCATCTCAACGTCGTTCCACGAGTCAAGACGGTCGGGTCGTCAACGGGATACAAGGTTCAAACTCCCACCGCTGCCGTGAAGACCCCAGTTTTAAACAAAAGGAAGGATCTCCGTCGATCTTTTCTTCTTTTGTAAACCGGGATACCTGATAAGAGAGAGTTTGCGAGGAGAGAGATTGTAAGTCTTTCTTCATTAAAAGAATTAATACAACTCATTTTTCTTCTATTTTCTCTTCAATTTTCTGACAACCAAAAGATGGCGACTCCGCTGGGGAAAACGTCTTTCATAAATGAAGAAGTGGTGGCGCAATCTGATGTCCAGCTCATTACAACAACGGTGGAAACTCTAACTGTGGAGTTCGACCAAGCAAGGTATGAAGAATTGCTTTCTTTCGGATCCCTTAGCCCCAAGGCTATGCGCAAGATCCATAAAGTCTCCAAAAAGACTAAAGCTTCATCCATGGTCAGCTCGCCAAAGGAGTATCTCCCCTGGGGGTTGAACCGTTCATACAGTCCTCTCTCTGAAGGAGAAGGCTCGGCTCCAACCGAACTCGTCAATAGAGCTAGAAGCCCAATACCCATGACCAAACCTAAGGCAACGGGTTGCAAGAGGCCTATCACTGCGATTAACCTGATTAGTACAAATAGTGACATCATGGCCAAAGCTTTAAAACAGGCTAAGAAGAATGCCGCTCAGCGAAGGAGAAGATCCCAACGACGAGCACAACTCTGAGAAAGTCGATCTCTCAATCGACGCGAACTTCGCGTTTGTGAGACAGAACGTGAGCCTCGTGTTTCTGAGCCCAATCGCAGAATTCACGATGGTCAAATAGAACGCTACCTTCAATGGCGCGTTGTACAAACAAAACACGGATCCCAGATCCGCGTTCAGTAATCAAAACACGACCTCAGGGAAGCGTTTCTAATACAAAATGCGGACACCACATCCGCGTTTCACAACCAAAACGCGACCGACAAGGAAGCATTTCACAAACGAAACGCGGACCTCAAACTCGCGTTCTACAACCTGAACACAACCTCTGGGGTAGCATTTCTCAAAGTAGACACAGACCATGCGTTCCAAATGCTAGACACGATGTTCGAAAAGACCAACACGGATTTAAAATTCGTGTTCACCAGGAATCTGACCTGTCCAATCATAGACTGGGGGTTCCGGTTAAAACCTCATGATTAGTGAGTAACTCTTCTCGAGTCTCTGTAATTGGTTTGAGAGAGTTTCTATCGAGGGAAAGACCGATACAACAAATTGTTCATTCATGTCACTGCGAACGATTGCGAACGACTGATTTCTACGGTCCCCTCGAGATCCCAATGCTGCTCATGCACGACCATTTCATCAGTGTTCAACCCACCGATGAACATCGCTTTAGAGGATGAATACCCTGGGGTTACCGTCAATATGGTTAGCAGGGAAAAGTCACCAGCCTCTAGTTCGGATGAATCAAGTACCAATCATTCTCTAAGTGTTAGAGAAATCTCAGATAAATTTGAAGGGATTTACCAACACACCCGAACACAAAAGGGAGTACTACGTCTTGTCGATTACCAGAGGCTAGCCAAAGGACTAATACCTGATGATGAGCACTCAGCCATTGCGGACTCTCAATATTCTAGTTCTTTGGTGGAGCATGAGATCGATGTCCACCTGATAGATAATACCGAGGATCTCAAAAAGAGAATTGAAGAGTATCAGACTGTGATGCAAGAAAACATGCGGTCGCAACAAGAAGCCCTGTGGTCACAACAAGAGACATTCGATCAATTTCGAGACATGGTAGCCCAACTTGTTGCGGATAGAGCTCAATTTCACATGGTCAGCTCAACACCTTGTTTGGGTCGAAAGTGAGGTTCTTTGCTGTTTCCATTACAAAATGTTTTATAACGAAACAATTGAAAGATTACACGTGTATATCTCTCGATTACAAAGAAAATTGAAATCACTCTCTACAAACTCGAACAGAAGCTACTACGTAGTATACTCCTACTTTTGTGGGTTGTTTGCCTGTGCCGGG
>JBAKGM010000365.1:34827688-34839721 GCA_037177215.1 Asparagus racemosus | reverse complement strand
TTGACCATTCGACCTGGCACACTCCCTAGGAGGCACTTTTGATCGTTCGGCCTTGTCAACTGAAGTTGTCTTTGCATAAACCAAAATTGTATGGTCATCTCTTGTGACTTTGCGAATTACACGCTTAAAATTCTTCCCTCCAGCAGACTAGCAGACTCCCTGAGGGATGCTCAAACGAGATGCGATAGGAATTCTTGAGGCTTGAAATGTCCCAACTTGCTCGAGACACTTTTGAATACCAGTTTGAGTCTAGACATGACCCCCAGTCTGCTGTCGTGTATGGACTATGTGACCCAAACGTTCTTTCACTGGTTCTTTACCTTGGTTTCTGGGCTGTGGACCGAGGCGATTAAGCATCGAATTTGTGAGTTTAGATGGATTCTAAGGCTTTGTCGTTGATACAACAGCAGGAGAGGCGGATGGACGAAGTAGAGGAGAACCCTCTTGGCTAAGACAGTTGGAAGTGTCTCGGCTGAAATTTCTTTGGCCGAGACACTTTGGACTGTCTTGGCCAAATGCTCATTGGTCGAGACACTTCGGACTGTCTAGGCCAAGTGTTCTTTGACTGAGACAGTTGGAAGTGTTCCAGCTAAAGGTAGAGCCTTAGTCTAGTTTTTATCCTGTATTCTGTGAAGATTTTGGAATCCAAACTTTGTGGCTTTGAATTGATCCCTTGGCGGATTTCAACTCTTGTGCCTTGTATATAACAACACACACACACGAGCGGCACGTGCACGACGCTTTTCGGCACTCTCCTTCTTCGTCAAATGGGTCCTCTTGAAGGTTTGGGATTGAGACGCTGTGGTTTCTTGATGCCTCCAATTATGTGCGTTCATATAATAATGAACTCCGTTCGTCGACTCCATGGCCTTCGCAAATTGGCCGGCCATCTTCTAACGTTGCCTCTGACGAGCCCTCTTTGTCTGAGTTGTAGAGACCTTGTTAGATGACTCTTTCCTCGGAATAGAGCCACCATGAGCAGAGCTCCACGCTTTGCAATTTGCTGGGTATTATTGCGAGGGGAAACCTCAGTCACAATTAGGTGAGACTCATCACTCTTTGCAACAAATCGGACCTCCCTCCTTAGAGATGAAACCCTTCGATGCTTGCGAGATGAGGAGGATTTTGATGAAGAGGAGGAGAGGTACTCTTCAACCTTGGCTTGATCGAAGACGTAAACCAGTCCATCAACCATGAGTTCGGCTTGATCGTTGTTTCGCTACGACACAATAGCCTCAATGTTGAGACTATTGGCTCCCACTGTGGTCGCCAGCATGTTTCCGCCGAGTTGAGTTTCTTTGCAGTTTCTATTTCTAAAAAACATTTCAAAATGAAAACAAATGAAAGATTACACGCGTAACTCTCTCTAATACAAAGAAAATGATCTCACTATCTTACAAAACACGTACAAAAGTCACTACGTAGCGAGCTCCTGCTTGCGTGAGTTTTTTGTCTGTGCCGTGGACGCATCGTCCGTGGACCACCGATCAACGATCATCGAATTGGTGAGGTTGAGTTTATGTTTCGTAAAGGAAACAAGAACTTAAGCAAATATCTTAGCTAAGTAAGATATCTACTCTTCCCAAGATTTAAGGCGAAGTTTAAACTCGAGGAATCTCCAAGTGAAATGTTCTTAAACTCCCGGTATAAGGTCCAATCTTTACTTTGTTTTCTCTTCTTCATATTGAAAATCTAATATGTTGTAGCTGCAGTAGTGGAAGAACATGTTGAGGAAGGGGCAACTCTAGGCGAAACATTTGGGGAATTAGCTGAACCCGTGGAATCGGCTCCCGGTATATACATATATTGTCATGATTTTAATATATGTACATATACATATACTAACGCCCGGCATGTCTTGCCAATGTCATAGTGGAAGAACTGATGGAGACGGAGCCTGTGCATGAAGAGGGTCTCGGGGAGTTCTTCGAACTAGGCTTAACTCAGATGATCTCTGTTTCTGAGTCCGATCACAAATATCTTATGTGCACATGATGTCAGGTCAGGAAATGTGTTTCCCATGCCCATTTAAGCATACCAAACAACCCCTAAGCAAGGAATTGGGGCTCAAATTTGCAAATATTAAGATTTGAAGGATAATTTTGTAATTATGGATGAGAGAGATATCATTCTCTATATAAAAGAGCCTAAAATGTGTTTTTATTTGTGGCATCATACTTGAAAAGAAATGTCCAAACTGCCCTTATATCTGAGTAACACTCTGAAAGTACTGTCAAAGCTAAAAATCATACAAAGTAGATCAAGCAGCAATCTAACCCATTAGGTAGGAAGCCCGCATTTCGTTGATTGTGGTCCTGAGTTCGATCCTTGTCATTGTTATTTCTTTTCGCACTTACATAAACTCCAGTAGCTTCACATGTTTAGCCACAAATGAAGATGGATATTACATATTAGTCGCTTAAATCTAGAATAATTCCATATTAGTCCCTTAATCTGCAATAACTTTATATTTGTCCCCTAAATCTTTGAAATTGCCCAGTAATCCCTCAATGACCAAAAACACCCTATTTCACTTTAATATCCCATAGTTCTTTAAATTTTGATATCCAAAATCTATAATAATTTCATATTAGTCCTTCAAATCTACAACAATTCCATATAATTTTTTCTAACACTTTGTTACGACAAATTTTACTTTTTAAACTTTGTACAAAGGTTTGCTTTTGACACTTCGATACCCCAAACTTGGGTTAGAGTATCAAAGCTAAAAATATGTAAACTTTAACGTACAACAAATATTTGTGGTATCAAAGTTAAAATATTTATTACTTTTGGAGTATTCAAGTGTTAAAAAAACTTTGAGTTATTAAAGATAAAAAGGTGGTTTTAGAGAATAGGATTCATCAAGCAAGTTTGGTGATACTGAGCGGAGGTAAAAGTATAAAAGTATGAGGTACTTTCACCTAAGGTAGGGGGCAATATTTATGTCAATTGTCTAAGCAAATCAGACGGTACATCTGTCACTATCCTATTGGTTGAGGTAGTGATAAAATTTACTTTGTGAGCAAGTAAATCCACGTGACAATACTTCATTAGTGGAATAAGGTTCCTCTAACATGTATTACAATCAATAAAATTATGGAAGTTAGTAATTAGAGGAATTGATTATCAATGAGGGGCTTACATACAACTTATCTTCAAAGATTCGATATGATTTGAATCAAAATAGTATGATTTTAAAAACCGCATAAAAAATAAAATGCAAAGCTAGAATAAGCTAAAGACTAAGTTGCAAATAACTCCTTTATCTATACCTTCAGTTATCTATACCTTCAGTTAGTAGCACTTATCCCCTCTCAATTCTTAAGAGAAGAGTGCTATGTGCTAATAAATAGCTTAACGAGTTAATAAATGAGGGGTTTATATACAATTTATCTTAACCTAAGTTTATTATAAATATAGTAATTTCAAATTTTAAAACATTTTGGACATTGACTAGATTTAAAATAATTTCAAGGAATATTAAGTATTATCTTCATACATATTGACCATTACTGTAGAAGTTGCACATAAAATTTATTTTGTAAATATAGTCTTTGTTCATCTAATTAATGCCTCTGTTAACTAGTATATGCAAAAGACCCTAATTCCCTTTGCCACCGAGCAACTTTCGGAAATTATTCGAGGTGAACGTGGCAGGCCATTTCCACCAGTGACGAGTCCTCTCGCATTTGGGGACAACCAAACGAACCACGCCAGAGTCAAACGCGACCTACTTGCCTCTCTCACAACTCCGGTTCATCTGACGTGGCCTCGCCCAGCTCAAATAAACAAATCGTAGCCATCAGGACCCTCGAAATCTAGGGTTTTTATTTGAGCAGAGAGACTGATAGCGAGAGAGAGCTAGGGTTAGGGTTTCGGCTGCTCTCATTTCATCTCACCTTCTCTCCCTCCGCCGCAGCTCGAGCTCGACTGTACCTTTGCAGTCTCAGCCATGGTAGATTGATTCCTATTTATACCTTCTTTTGTAATCCCCTCATCGAAATATTTCCCTTTTTCTGTTGTTAAAGTTGTTAACTTTTGGGTTTTTTTTTAATTTTTATTTTATGGTTTTGATGGTAACAGGTGAAGTATTCGAGAGAGCCTTCAAACCCTACCAATTGTAAGCAACCACTTCCCTTGATTTAGTTACGCCTTGATCTTTTTCTCTTGTTGTTCCTTGTAAAGATCTGATTGAGATTTTCACTGGACTTTTTTGCAGCTTCCAAGGCAATGGGTCAGAACCTCAGGGTTCACTTCAAGGTCTGCAAGCTTTAAGCAAAATTGTATTTTTTTTTTATTTCCCTTGTGCTCTATCTGTAGGTAATGCTATTTTTTTAATAACATTTTGATGATCATAGAAGATTAGTTTTATGTAGAAATATTCAACGGATGATAAACTTAGAAAGTGGGTTTTTTTTCTAGTAAACTCGCCTTCTGTTTCTTGCTACTGGAAGGCTTTAAGCTCTTATGGAGCTTCCATAAGATTGTTGCAGTAGTGGATATTTGTTCTTGTTGTGTGACTAGTTGCATGTGAGTTATTCTTTACTTGTTTGTTTGTTTATGGACAATATAAGCAGTAGCTATTGGGATCTTTAATTCTCTAATATTGAAGATGGCATTTCTGTAATACGCACCCGAGGATATGCATTGCATAAAAAAAGTCAATTTTGAGAGCTGGATTAGTTATATGAATGTGTTTTCATTGTTACTTTATTGGCCATTTATAAGTTTACAGTTTATTTTCACATATTTTCAGAATTATTGTAAATTTAATCATAATTGTTTTCTGCCAATCTCTTATCCTTTTATTTCCTTATCTACAATTACATGTAAGAGATAGTTTTGTCACTTCAGGTAGAAAAGGCAGTGCTCTGTTGTCCAATAATTCTTCTTGTAAATTTTAGGGAAATTATCTGCAAAGTTATTGGACTGTAGGTGAATTACAAAAGGTCATATAGGCAATAACACATTAGAATACTGTAATCTGTCAGTTTCAATTTTGTAGCCTCTAATTCTTCAGGAGATAAAATTTTATCACCAACCTAAAGAAAAAAAGGCAGGGGTTTGTTGTCTCCATGAGCATGCCTCTCGTAAACTTTAGGGAAATCATCTATGTTATTAGTGGGTGAACCTATGTCGACAATGTTAATGACAAAAGGTTCAACCGACAATGACACATTTAGAATTTATTAATCTGTCAATTTTTATTTTTGAAACTCTTTAATCCTGTAGGGTATCGACTTTCATCTCCAACCTACAGGAAAAAGCAGGGGAATGTTGTCTCTATGAGCATGTCTCTCGTAAACTTTAGGGAAATCATCTACATTGTTAATGGGTGAACCTATGTAGACTATTTTAATGACAAAAGGTTCAATCAACAATGATACATTTAGAATATTGTAATCTGTCAATTTTTATTCTTCTGAATTCTTTAATCCTATAGGAGGTCAACTTTCATCTCCAACCTAAAGAAAGAAAAGCAGGGGTTTGTTGTCTCCATGAGCATGCCTCTCGTAAACTTTAGGGAAATCATCTTCATTGTTATTGGGTGAACCTATGTAGACTATGTTAATGACGAGAGGTTCAATCAACAATGATACATTTAGAATATTGTAAATTGTCAATTGCTATTCTTCTGAACTCTTTAATCCTATAGGTGATCAACTTTCATCTCCAACCTAAAGAAAAAAAGCAGGGGTTTGTTGTCTCCATGAGCATGCCTCGTATATTTTTGGAAAATCATCTACATTGTTATTGAGTGAACCTTTATAGACTATGTTAATGACAAAAGGGTCAGTCAACAATGATACATTTTGAGTATTGTAATCTGTCAATTTCTATTTTTCTGATCCTATAGGACATCAACTTTCATCTACAACCTAAAGGAAAAAAGCAGGGGTTTTCTGTCTCCATGAGCACGCCTCTCGTAAACTTTAGGGAAATCATCTTCATTGTTATTGGATGTACCTATATAGACTTTGTTAATGAGAAAAAGTTCAATCAACTATGATACATTTAGAATATTGTAATCTGTAAATTTCTTTTTCTGAACTCTTTAATACTGTACGAGATCAACTGTAATCCCCAAACTAAAGAAAAAATGCAGGGGTTTGTTTCCTTCATGCGCATGCGTCTCATAAACTTGAGGGAAATCATCTTTATTGTTATTGGGTGAACTTATGTAGTCTATGTTAATGACAAAAGGTTCAATCAACAATAACACATTTAGAATATTAATATGCCAATTTCTATTTTCTATACTCTTTAATCCTGGGGGGGGGGGCTTTCATCTCCAACCTAGAGAATAGCTAGGGTTGGTTGTCTCCATGAGCATTTCATAAACTTTAGGGAAATCATCTACATTGTTTTTAGGTGAACCTATGTAAGTTATGTTAATGACAAAAGGGTCAATCAACAATGATATACTTAGAAGTTTTGTAATTTGTCAGTTTCTATTTTATGAACTCTTTAATCCTGATTTGTCATCGAATTTACTAAAGTATTTGTTATTTTGTATTTTATGTATTAACGATTCTATAAATGGGATATAAAATCCATCAAATTCTGTAATAGCGTTTAATTTTTTATAGTTATTACTATTCTAGCTTTTCCTCTAACCTCCTCTGCGTGATTTTTTACTACCAAACTAGTAGACGTATATTCAGATGTAGCTGGACTTACTAATCCTAGATTTTCCCATTCTAAGACTTGTTTTTTATATTCTAATATGTCTAGTTCATTATATACTAATGGTTTCATTCTAAACGGTCGGGTGTTTTTCTTTAATTTTATAAACATATATCTAGGACTTCTATTTAATTCTTTTAAAGGATTTTCTGAATATAATTCATCCACAGAATTTATACATCTTATAAACAAATATATATTTGAAATAACTGAAGGACATAAAAAGGCTCTAGGTTATAAAGAAGTAGAAGGATTAATACCTTTACTATCAAAACATCATTTAAAAAATATTAGAGAAAAATATAAAGATAAAAACTATTTACATTTTGGAGCAATTCAAATACTAATTAAAGGAAAGTTTAGATCAGAAAATAATATACCTGTAGTAGCAGTATTATCAGATAATAGGATTGTATCAAGTCCATTCATTTGGCAATAGCAATCATTAGAGGAAACCTGTACTCAGGATTTATGGCCTTTAGAATACAACCCAACTATAGTATCACACTACAAGAAAAAAATATATTACAATCCTTAATGTTATATGTTAAAATGAAAGAAATAGAGTTTCTACCGGATACTGATGCCCTATCTATAGGAGACATATAATGATGGTTTCTAAAACACTACAAGTTCCATACAAAAAAGATGATCTGCTATTCAACGTAGCACAAGATCCAAATCAAGTGTTAATAAATTTCAAATCCATCCCTAGAAATCCTTTAACTCTACCTAAATTAGAAAAACTAAGTCTAAATGCATGGAATCCAAATATAAAAATATATAGAGAAAACAAAAAAGAAATAACCCAAGTAATGAACATAGAAGGAAACAAAATAGTATTAGCTTCATACAAAGGTAAAAGCTTTAGAGAATATAATAATACTTCTAAAGCAAAGCAACTAGTTCAAGAAGACCTAGTTTTCAATTACCTAAAGAATATGAAAAACCCTTAATACAAGAAAAGGACACAATATCCGAAGATCTACTAAGCAAAAGTAATTTACCTCTACATTATATGTATAAGGCATCAGAAAGCACTCTATCCGATGAAGAAGAAGAAAGAAAAAGAAAAGTGGAAGAATATTTAGAAAATCCATCTCTTAAGTTTAATAGACTTTATTTTTATAATACAGATAATGGTTGTCTCCATGAGCATTTCATAAACTTTAGGGAAATCATCTGCATTGTTTTTAGGTGAACCTACGTAGGTTATGTTAATGACAAAAGGGTCAATCAACAATGATACATTTAGAAGTTTTGTAATCTTTCAATCTCTATTTTATGAACTCTTTAATCCTATAGGAGAGCAACTTTCATCTTCAACTTAAAAGAAAAAAAGCAGGGGTTTGTTGTCTCCATAAGCATGCCTCTTGTAAACTTAGGGAAATCATCTTCATTATTACTGGGTGAACCTTTGTAGACTATGTAAACTTAGGGAAATCATCTTCATTATTATTGGGTGAACCTTTGTAGACTATGTTAATGACCAAAGGTTCAATCAACAATGACACATTTGGAATATATTAATCTGTGAATATTTTTTTCCTCTCGAAACTCTTTAATCCTGTAGAGAAACAACTTTCATCTCCAACCTAAAGAAAAAAAGTAGGGGTATGTTTTCTCCATGAGCACGTCTCTCGTAAACTTTAGGGAAATCATCTGCATTGTTATTGGGTGAACCTATGTAGACTATGTTAATGACAAAGGTTCAATCAACAATGATACATACGTAAATCTATCATAGTTGGATTTTTTTCCTTATGATTCAATATTGTTCAGAATTTCTCTTAATAATTTTTCTGATCCAGAATCACATTAAGGTTTTATCTCAATAGAAAAAAAATCAAGGGCCAGTTAAGTTTTTCTTTTCCATGAGTAAGCTGCTTGTAGACTTTTGGGGGAACTCATATAATATTATTGATATGATAACTAATGTAATGCTCATGATAACCTATGTAATTCGGAACTTGGTACGCTATTTTGTTAGTCTGTCAGTTTCTGATATTTGTCATCTGGTTGCTGCATTTTACATCTATTTGGGTGTCAATATATTTTTTGGAGGATTTAATGTTTTATTTAACAGATATTTTTTTTATGATTATATTGCTCTTGGGTGATTCGTTGGTATATTCATATGATTTATTATGTAAACTCGTTTTGCAAATGAGAGTTTTCAGTAGCGTCGTATCATCTAATTATGGAAATTGCATAATGTCGTGTTCAGCATGCTTTTCCCATCACTGTTATGTTACAAAGCAACACTTTTGACTGCACGATTTGTATGGCTTCTGCTAGTGTACTTGTCTTAGAAATATTTTTTAGTTTTCTGGAAGTTCTAATATTTGCATTTTTCCTGTTTCACTAATTTCTTTTATGCCTGAGTTTCTATTTTTAGTCTTTTGAATGTTCAATTTTAGCTCTTTCAATTATGAAGAAAGAGCGTCTTATCTTTTCTTGAGGGGAAAAGGATAGAAGTATGGTGAATACTAAGAGGGCACTTCTATCTTCCCTTTATACTGTTATATAGAGTAGTTGCAGCTTATAAACACAGTAACAAGAAATTTAGTGGTAGCTAGAGAGGACTTTCACAATTAACGACCAAATTTGATCAATTGTTATGCCAGTTATTCTTTGTTTCTTATTTATGTGGATGACTAAACCAGTTATTAACCGTATACTGTGAAATTTTCACGCATCCAACACTGTACACATCATCATCCATTGTTGTCTAATGCTTTTGCATCGAAATAGATTCATCTAGAGTACCAGGCCCATGGGTAATACTTAGGTTTTCATTTTTTTGCCTTGTATGTGTGACTTTATACCTCAATTGTTTTTTCCTTTAGATAATTTTGGTGCTTGTAAGTTTGAGATTTATACAGTTTTCCATTGGAAATTCATTTATGATATGAGCCTAAATGTCCAGAAGGCTGTTTGTAGGACCTCATTCTGCTGTAGTAGAATAGCATTTGAACAGAGTACTCCTGGCTACTATCTATTTCAAAGATTTTCCTCTTTCTCATATCATGTATGGAACTTTGCTATTCAACAGAATACACGGGAGACAGCTTTCGCAATTAGGAAGCTTCCTTTGGTCAAGGCCAAGAGGTATCTCGAGGATGTCATTGCTCACAAGCAGGCTATTCCCTTCCGTAGGTATTGTGGGGGTGTTGGCCGAACTGCTCAAGCTAAGAACCGCCACTCCAATGGACAGGGACGTTGGCCTATGAAGTCTGCCAAGTTTATTCTCGATTTACTGAAAAATGCTGAAAGTAATGCTGATGTATGATTCTTTGCTCTATCCTTTGCTTTGATAATTGTCTTTCTCTTCTGACAAGTTGTTGAGTAAATTTCACAAAACTGTCTTATTGGGGGGTTTCATGCAAAACTACCATAATATTTTTACTAGAGAACTACCATTAACTATTTTCACTTAAACATCGTATGCCTGACAACAATTAGGGTAAGTTGTCACATACAAAATATTTGCACATTTTGGCCTTCTGTACTTAATGTATCTTCAATACTATATTCTCCCCATCTCCTCTTTTCAAGGATAGTGTTGACCTTTTATCCTAGCTGTTAATGTTATCGACATTTTCAGTGGTTCATAATTTTTTTTTGCAGTTTGGGGAGGTGATGTTAGTCTTCTCTAACAAGAAGGCTTCATTTTAGTTTTGTGCAAAAACCTCCCAAGTTCATTTTAGTTTGTGAAATTTTCCCTAATTGTTTTACTTAAATTTGTTCTCTTCTTTCAAATCACAAGCATCTTTTCTTCAAGTGATTCCGGTTTTTTGGTAATCTGTTCAGGTCAAAGGGTTGGATGTTGATGCACTTTACGTATCTCATATCCAAGTGAACCAGGCACAGAAGCAGAGGCGCCGAACATACCGTGCGCATGGGCGGATCAATCGTTAGTCCTCATTTACAAATCTTTATTTCATTTTCTTTGTTATTCGCAAACAGTTGCTAATAATTATCATTTATTTAATTCCAGCTTATATGTCTTCTCCTTGTCATATTGAGTTGATCCTGTCAGAGAAGGAAGAACCAGTAAAGAAAGAGGTACTTGACTTAAACTGTTTATACTTATTAAATTGCTGGGCTGAATTTGCATTAATTTTTTTAATAAATTTCGAAAGATGTTTTGACATTTTTCCACTGATATTGGAATGAACCGAATAAGCCTATATACTTTACTGGCATTCGATGTTATATGTAAAATCATGTTTTCTGTTTGTTTCTCATTATATGCAAGCACTTGTACGAAAAAAGCTTAAATCTAAACTTTTGATGAAATGAAGTAATATTAGTCTGATTTTCTTTTGCAGCCTGAAACACAGATTGCAGCCAGAAAGCCTAAGAAAGACCAAGCTCTGCGAAGTGGCGCCTCCTCTTAAATCTCAAAGTAGCGTTCGCTATAGGGGCTGAAATCCAGTGGGTTCATCATTTTTTTTTTGTTGGGTTCTTTAGAAGGTCATTTTGAAATGCAAGCACCAAACGGATTTTTGAGGACTTGTAGCATTTTTTGTCTTTGTTTCCTTGTTATTTAGAAGAAGTTATGAGGATTTCACTTGGGAGTGTAGGAAGTATTTTATTAACGTATTTGAATGAAACATGTTGCGGTTTTACCATTTTTTTATTTTTTATTTTGTTGGATCCTAAATGTTTTCTAGGTGTAATTGTTTTCTCCGGCTAGGATTGCATGTTATATTGATTGACAAAATCAGGAACATGAAAATTCGTGTTGATGCAACTTTTTTGTGATGTCAAACGTAATGCTGTATGCAACAGCTAGGATTGGGTGAAACCGCTGGGGCTTTACCGTTCTATTGAATGCTGCGAAATACTCCCAAGTAGACTTTATACTGTTTATCCATGGCATATTCGTGGACTTGTGGACGAGGAGATCTTGAAGATAGGAGAGCTTTGAGTTGTTCACGCTTGCTTTCCTGTCTGGAATCGGAGGAAATTTTGTCAAGAGTCACATCCTTGCATTCTTCATGACAGGACACAGGGCCCACGTTAAACTCTTATTTATTTATTTATGAACAAATTTTCAAAGTAAACTCATTTTAAATTTTTTTTTAAATCGACTCAGTTACGTTTTTATTACAAAAACCGACCCACTTTCTCCCACGTTAAACTCTTATTTATTTATTTATGAACAAATTTTCAAAGTAAACTCATTTTAAATTTTTTTTTTAAATCGACTCAGTTACGTTTTTATTACAAAAACCGACCCACTTTCTCGCCACGTCAGCTTCACGGCGAGAAAGTGGGTCGGGAGCTGAAAAAAAGAGCTACTAATTAGTCGGGGTTGGGAACCCCGACTAATTA
>JBAKGM010000365.1:34782562-34800163 GCA_037177215.1 Asparagus racemosus | reverse complement strand
TTATACACGCATTAATGACGGGTAAATAGTCCCTTCACTAATTTTGGTCGTTAAAAACCCGATTTCTTGTAGTGTCATCTATATTACTATCATTTGTAACTTTTTCTAAAATAAAAATTTACAACTAAGAAATAAAAATTACAAACTAATTAGCAATTTCTACTCTCTAATCTCTAGCTCTTTCTCCTAATGTCAACTCCTCAAGTCTATCTTCAATACTAGCCATCCGATCAATTCCTTGAGTTCTCTTCTCAAACCTCTATCAATCTTGTAAGCATATTACCGCTTGGACGGTAGAGGAATCTAACGATGTTCTATGGTCATCAATCAAACATCCTGATGTGTTGAAGGCAGATTCTGAAGCTACTGTAAAAACGTGCACTATTAGTAAGTTACGAGCCATGATGGAAAGTGTAGGATATGAAACTGTTCCGTATACTCTCTACCATTACAAAATATCGAAATCACTATTTTGATCATTAACTAAATGTGCAGTTAAATATTGTTCAATTTCAGAAATTTGGGTTGATGGTTCAGATTCAGATCCAGATCCATTACCAGTTTACCTCGCTATCATTTACCGTCGTTCAAAACTCTTACCTTTGCCCCGGCTTGAACTCGTAGAAACAAAAGCTGTAGGTTGATTTGTATCTACACCACATCTACTTGCATACTCCTCATATAATTTTTAAAAATAATATTTAATAGTATTATGATGAGCAAGAGCTATAATAGGACCATCATCTATGTCTATTACCATATTCTCATATAAATCATTTAATAAATTTTGGAGGCCAACATCCTTCAAACATGGATCAATAAGAACTCCTAAACAAAAAATAATAGAAATAGGCCTAAAATACTTATTAAATTTATTTTCCATTTGAAAAATCATATTTCCAAAATACTCATCCATACGAAAATTATTAAGAAAAGTTTGAATATTTAGAACTTGTAAGGCAGCTTGAACAATAGTTAGATAATAATAACTAGATAATAACATAGTAGCATCATAAAAATTTATAACATTTCTTTTACACAATATATAACTATCCATTCTTCATCATTTATTCTATACATACTACCAGAGCTAGAATTAGAAGTATAAAATGCAATAAAATTATTTATAATTTTTTTATACTCTATTGCTACATTTAACATCGCCTAGGTGGAATTCCACCTGTGGTCAACGTTTTTTGGTAACTTAGGTTTCAATTTTTTTCTTTTACACAATTGTTTCCATCTTTTAAGTCTCTGTTCAGAAACATTATGAGTATAAGCTATAGTCTTAACCTTTTCTATCATGGGTTTAATTTTATTAAATGCATTTTGAATAATTAAATTTAAAATATGACACATGCATCTAATATGAAAAATATCACTCTGACATGACAATATTAAAGATGATTTAATATGATTTACAACTACATTATTATTACCTGTATTATCTAGTGAAAGAGAAAATATTTTTTTTCTGAAATTTCTAATTTTGAAAGTTTACCTATTATTAAATTTGCAATGTTAACCCCAGTGTGTGAATCTTTGAATGCAATAAAAGAAATAACTCTTTCAAACATTTGCCAACTATCATCAATCTCATGTGCTGTGATACATAAATAACCATTTTGTGCTCTAGATGTCCAAATATTAGAAGTTAAAGATAATTTACAGTTTAAGTTTTGAAAATAAGAAATTATTTTTATTTGTTCCTCGTGATAATATTTCAAAATATCACGTTGAAAAGATTGACGAGAAATTTTTTAAATGAGGGATAAAAACCATCTCTAATCATATCTTCAAATTTATCATCTTCTATTGATATAAACGGAAGGCTTTAAGAACGATAAACCTGATGACGCATTTCCTAGCTTTAATTACGTCGTAGTTCCAAGTTTCGAGGCTACCGTAGGTTGATGATCAGGTGAGCATAGATTGACGGATGTCTCCTTGAGACGTTACTGCTTGAGCTCGGTTGTGTTTTTCCAAATGGTGCTTGAGGTGGTTGGTGCCGCTCTTATGATGAGCTTGGTAAATATGGCCGCACAATGCGCATTTAGCCTTATGGGTGAAAAGTTTAATGTGTTGATCCTTGGTGACTTGTATCTTCTCAAAAAAAAATTCACACGTCAGATCTCGGACTTTTAGGAGGCCTAAGTACGACATCATCGCCGCCAGATTCGAGATCAACATCGGTAGGAGTAGGAGGAGTAGCTACACCTTCTCTAGGCGTAGCAGGAGTAAGACTCATTTCAGTGTCACGAGTTAGAATTTGTCTTTCATAATCGGAGGAGGAAGTCATTTGATCGGAGAATTAAAAAGTATAAGAGAGTATTAAAGAGAAATAGATGAGTTTTGGATAAAAAACAAATGAAAACCCTCTCTATTTATAGAGCTGCTTCTAGCCAAATGACCAAAATACCTTCAAATTTTAGCCATATTTTGACCTTTTTGGGGGTATTTTGGTCAAAAGGCCAAAAATGGCTGTTAGGCACTCCGGACTGGGCCGAGCTCAGGCTGCAGGGTTAACTGTATTTTTTGACCGTTTTGACCGGGCCGGGCCCGTGCCGGCCTAGTCAACCCGGTCCAACAGTCACTTTCATGACCATTAGACACTTGGCCGGCCTGTCCTGACCTGGTCCAACATAATCCGTCGGACCCGGGCCCGAGTCCAAGCCAAGCCCGGAACCGGGCATCTGGCCCAGCCATTTTCCTGGCCGGGCCGGGCTGGGTTCGATGTGAGTTTTGGTATATTGGCCTAGGCCCGGCTTTCCGAGCTTTGCTCGGGCCCGGGCCGTGGACAAAGATGGACAGAGGTAGGGTCCAGGCCATGGACAAAGATGGACAGCCCTACCTCTTCCTAGTCATTGCAATTTTGTATGAGTGGAGAGTTTGGAGTGGCAGTTTTTACTGTGGGCCGACTTGAGTTTCTAGCTCCTTCGTTCTTTATGTAGTCTAAAATTACTCAAGTTTTTGGGAGCCACTGTAGAAGCTGTGCTTCGTATCTAAAGTGGAAGTCCAAAATACTTATGTATATATATAAACATAATTAACCTGAGCCATACAGTGATATTAGTGTGAAAAAAGTCAAATAAAAATAATAATTCATTGATTTAAAGTGTATTGTATACTTAACCACATAGAACAAAAATATTTCAAGTTCAAGCGAAGTATAGCAACTGTCACCATATACGAAATGTTGAAATACAAAGTGGGTTTAAAATTAAATTGATGTAATATTTTTGGTCTAAGAGTAATCTTAATTACAATTGAGGGTTTTAAAAATGAATGGGGGTAAAATTTGGGTTTATAGGCAAAATACCAATCTACTATTCGCAATGTTGCGGCATAAAAAAGTCTAGTATTAATAATAAATAATAATAATAATATTAGTTTTTTAAGTATTTCATTTAAATATACAATGCAAACCTAACCACTTAAAGAACAAAAATATAGCAAATTACATCAAAAGATAACAACTTACACCGTTTATCAAATTGTTAGATTATAAAGTGAGTTTGAAATTAATTAAATGCGGTATTGAGTTGAATAATTTTAGAAGCGGATGGATTTAAAAATAAAGGGGCCAAAACTTTAGGTTTATATGCAAAATATGTCTTTCGGAATTGTGTTAGTTTAGAAATAAATCAGGGTAAATTTTTTGTCTTATTAGCAAAAAAACTCATCTACTCAAAAAATTAATGATCTAACTATTTCACTTAATATTACACCATACAACTATTTAGAATAAAAATCAAGCAAGTTACAATAAAAACCAGCAAGTTATAGCAAAAAATGTAGCAAATTACATAATATACAAAACAGATTAAATACAATATTAGTTTTAAAATTAATTTAGTTGAGTTTTTTAAGTCTAAAAGTGAGTTTCGAAGTGGGTTGGTAAAAATAAATGGGGGTAAGACTTTAGGTTAATTGGCAATAAAACTGTTTAGAAAGTGAGTGAGTTTAATAATCGAGGTAAAACTTTTGCATGAAGTATTGGGTTTAAGAGTGATTTTGGGTGCAGTTAATAATTACTAGTGGAAAACTTTAAGTTTACAGGTAAAAACACTTTTGAATGAGGATGGGTCCAAAACTAAATAGGGCCAGACTTTGGGTTTTAGTTAAGAAAGAACGTTTACATTTCTAAAATAGTAATAAGGGGGTTTAACTGTAGGATGAACAGTGAAAAGCTACAGTGCAATCTCCTGCAGTTTTAGTATATGGAGAGTAATTATTATTATGATGTCGATATATATCGAGTAGGGTTCGAGCAGTTATACTGTACCTGCTTTCTGTGTCGTCGAGCTTGCGTGCGGGGCCAACAGAAGCAATGATAAATATCGAGTGGGGACCGGGGGGTTAGAGCAGTTGATCCTACTTTCTGTGTGGTTGAGCTTCCATGCGGGGCCAACAGAAGTAATGATGTAAATCTAGATTCTAATGCAAGGTTTTCTCCTCCACGGGTACTGAAAGCACAAGTTCCGTGAACAACCAGCCAAGTTTTCACGGACCAAAACTTCATTTGTACAGGAGGTTAGTTGGCTCACACAAATTTTGATCAGCTACTTGTGGATAATTATTCTCTTTCAGGTGCTAGTACATAATTCTTCTCTTTTTCTGGCAAGAACAATACATTGGAGGTGCGAACGGAGATGCAGATCAAATATGACATTTACCATATTTTGCAGAATAACCTAATTGAGTCCTGAAAGGTTTGATAAGCGAAACTGATGTCTACCATATCTCTAGTCCTAATCATAATCCTAGAGATGCAGATCAAATATGACATTTACCATATCTCTAGTCCTAATAATAATCCTAAATAACCAATAACACCATAAAGTTATATCCAAAAACATTAGGACTAGAATTTTAAAATTCAAAATTTAATCATACTCTATACATTCTCGCGAGAAAATTCCAAGAAAATTTCCAAGTTAAAATTGGTGGATTGTGATTTCCTTCCTTGGATTTTATCTCTTCTCTTCCTTTAATGAGTCCATATTAACAAAAAAAACACTACTAACTAATATTTACAAAATATTTCTAGTTAATATTATGTATTAATATTAAATATTATATACTTATTTAATAAAATATTAAATATATACAACTTTAACTACTTTTTAATTAAATCTTTAAATATTTAATACATAACATAAAATAAATTTAATAATAAATATTATTGAATCATTTTTATATTTAATAATTTAATACATTTAATATAATATATTCAGTTATAATATTAAATAAATTTATTATTTATCATATGTTAAACATATAAATTATTTAAATATGTAATATTAATGTTTAATATTCATAAGTTTTATTTAAATATTAGACAAGAAATATAGTAAACATGTAAATATTAAATGTAAGTAATATTTAAAAGTTAACAAAGTAAGTATTAAATATTAAATGGCTTACAAATTTATTTTTAGTTATTTAATGTATTTCATATTAAATATATTTCATTTTAAATATTTCTTAGTCAAATTATTAAATATATCTAAAAATTTTAAAATTAAATATTATTTAATATTTATATTTATTATTATTTAATATTTTATATCATTTAATCATTTGTAGCTTTAATATTTAATATTATACAGTTAATAGACTAATATATTTGATATAAATATTAATTATAAAATATAATATTTTAAATATAAAACAAATTTATTAAATATTAAATATTAAATATATACTTCATACTTATCTCAGTTTATATTTAATATTTATTTAAATATTAGATAAGAAATATAGCAAATACTTAATCTTTAGTACAATTAATATTTTATATATTAATTAGGGGATACTAAATATTAAACAATTTTATATTTATATTGAATGTTTGACAAAACTATGTTTACATATTTAAATATAAAAATTAGTAGTAAAACAATATTGTGCTAAATTGTAATTATAGAAAATTACAATAAAAATTATTAAAAATATAGTTATATTTGCTAGTAGTTATTTAACACTACAGTCCAAGAATCCATTCGAGAGTTTAAAAATCCTTTAAAAACGTCCAGGACTCTAACCAAAATATCCTAGTCTTAATTTGAATCTTAGAATATAGGCTTCTTGGACAACAATCTTAGTCTTACCAAACAATCCTGAATAAATAAAAAGACCTATATTATTTTCTACTAGTATTTTAATATATGTGATTTTTCTTTTAAAACAGTTCAAATCAAATGCAGAGAAAACTTTAAAAAAAAAAATCTTACAAACAACTTACTATAGAAAATCATGTACAGAAGGGGATCAGATCACGATGTCTATTTCACTTTTAAATTTAAATTAGTATAATTAGTATAACAATTTATTACAACCATCAATAAAGTATTAATACAATTAGAAAACTTTAAGATTTGTGCTGGAAATATCTGTCGATATATATATGATTTTCTATAGAGTACCATCTGTAGGATTTTTCTCCTAAAAAAAATCTATCTATAACTAGCTCTACAACCTTAATTCTAACACCGAACCACATAACTGTGTGCCACACGCAGGCATACACACGCATTATGGCTCTGGCGATTCCAAGCGTCACACTAAACTCCGGCCACAAAATGCCGGTTATCTCCCTCGGATCTGCTGGCCAGAAACTGCCGGCAGACGTACTGTCGCCGATTTTCCTCAATGCTATCGAAGCCGGTTACAGGCACTTCGACACTGCATCCTTCTATGGGTCTGAGGAAGGCATCGGCCTGGCGGTAGCCGAGGCCTTGAAGCTTGGCCTCATCAGTTCCCGGGATGAACTTTTCATCACGTCCAAGCTCTGGGTCACTGATGCTCACCCTGATCTTGTTCTCCCCGCTCTCAAGAACTCACTCAGGTGTAACCCTCAAGCTTCACCATAATTTTGGATGTTGGGTCTGATTGTACAGTCATCTTTCTTCTGGTATGACAATATAATTATATTGGAATAGACCACCGTCTTTGAGTGACGAAACACTTTATTAAAAAATCTAGATTAATTAGTCTTTTTTTCTCTTCTACCTCTCACACTAATCTCCTTCCGCATTACTTCTTCCTCTTTTCTGCATTTTGCTTATTGTATATTTTCTCTGTATTATTATTTACATTAACAAATTCCGTGGCGTTAGACTTGATCATCTACGGCTACGTAAAAATTGATGATGAAATGTAAATTTCTAGTTTATGCTTGTCCCTCCATTAACATGTGAAGACTCGTTTGCGTAAGAAATTTCTTTTATGATAACTGATCCTAATTTTATCCCATTGGTTCTATGTAAAATTTTTGTAACGCAGCAAATTGGGGCTAGATTACTTGGACCTGTACTTAATCCACTGGCCCATTAGATTGAAGCAAGGAGAGGAGAAGTTTCCCGTTGATAAAAAGGATATTCTTCCCTTTTTCGATATGAAGGGAACATGGGAAGCAATGGAGGAATGCAAGAGACTTGGACTTGTTAACTCTATTGGAGTTAGCAACTACACATGCAAGAAGTTGTCTCAACTCATGGAGTATGCTACCATACCTCCAGCAGTGAATCAGGTATAGGGTTAATTGCATATACACACTTTATAGTGTGGGGTCTTTGTGATTAGTTACTCACATGTTAAGAGCACAAAATTATAGCTCTCAACCCTCATCACAGTTTCAGAAGTTTTATGTAATGACTGAGATTTTTTTACATGATAAAAATTAATCCAAGTTCGAATCCTGCATGCCAGGAATTTAAAATTGAATTAGAAATAGATACATGTCAGTCTAGGTCTCAGTCCATAAAAATGATGCTAAACTGCATGGGCACGTTAGAGTATAAAATTATAAGTTTTGGTATAGTGGCATGGACTTTGACAGTTCGTAAATGTTTTTATTTCCATTTATACCTTTTGATGTTAAACATAGCCTCTTCATATTTATATATGTACTATAAAGAGACAATTTCTAAAAAGAAATACCAATTGCCGTTACTTTTTATATAAAGGTTAAACTAAAGGATTGTTCATAATAGGACTAAGTTGGGGAAACTAATGATTTTGTACGATATATTTTATAATATAAAGTTTTGGGGAATTAATTGTAGAATAGATGAAATTTTGGGGGCCAATATCTCAAAAACTTTGACTTATAATGAGTTGGTTATGAAGTGGCAGCTCATTCAGTAAAATGAGCTACCAAGAGATAGAATAGGTGAGACCCACACTTTTTGATATAACTTTTGATGTGATAAGTAGGGTGGATCTCACTATGTGGTTATCTATTGGTTGATAGGCCTATCCAAAATACCCGGCTCAGGTCGGCCCTGATTTTCAAGTCTGGGCTAGGCAAAAAACCCCACCCAGACCGGAGCCTCGGGGGCCCGAGTTGAGTCCAGGTCTGAGTCAGGTTGGGGGCTAGATTTTGTTAACTTTGTTTTTTCATTTTTTGCATAAAAAGAAAAAAAATTGTTAAAAAATGGCAGCTGCAGAAGTGATTAAAAAGATGCGAAATTTTAACAAAGAAATTCAATCTTATTATTAATCACTTATATAATTATACAATTTGCAAATTTCATAGAAATTAAAATGATCAAAATAAATTCTCTATTATTAATCACTAAGAATTATTTTTTTTTGAAAATTATCACATCATAATAGATGAGTACATCCCAACTAGGTTAACACCTATCTATCTATATCACTATCATTTGTAGCTCTTTCTGTTCAAAAATATAAAAATTAAAAAATTTAAATAATTTTTTACTCTTTATCTCCTATCAGCAACTCATTCAATCCATCTTCAACACCAACTATATGGTCGATACCTTGAGTTCTCTTCCTGTACCTCCACTAATCTTGTAAGTATATTATTGCATGTATGATAAATAAATCTCATGATGTTCTATAGTCGTCGATCAACCGTCCTGATGTGCAGAAGGTGGATTTTGAAGCTACGGAAGAAACATACACTATTATTAAATCATGAGTCATGATGGAAACCACAAGATATGAAACCATTCCATATACTTTCCACCATTGTAAAATATCAAACTCCTCATTAATCTGAGGTTTAACTAAAGGTGCAGCTAAATATTATTTAATTTTAGAAACTTTCCTTGATGATGATCCTGATCCACGACTACTACCCATGCCAGTTAGCCTCTCTGTCATCGATTGCCTAGCAAAACCCTTACCTTTGCTCCGTCTAGAGCTCATAGAAGCTGTAGGTTGAGATGATATACCATGTCTAGGGGCAAACTCTTCAAATAACCTTTGAAAATAATATTTAATAGTGTTATGATGACTAAGAGCAATAATAGACTAATCGGTATCACTTTCCATTACCATGTTATCATAGAAAGAATTCAACAAACTTTAAAGACCAAGATCTTTCAAGCATGGGTCAATAAAAATCATCAAACCAAAAATAATAGAAATCAGCCTAAAGTACTTATTAAATTTTCTTTTCATTTCAAAATTATGTTTGAAAAATAAGCATCAATGCGACAAGTATTAAAAGAAAAATTGAATATTTAAAACTTGTAAAGAAGCTTGAGTAATAGTTGGATAATATCAACCAGATAATATCATAGTAGCATCACAAAAAACTTGTAGCATCTCTTTTATATAACTTATAATTGTCCATTCATCATCAGTTATCCCATACATATTACTAAAACTAGAGCAATGTTAGATCTAGAAGCATAGAAAGTAATAAAATTATTTACAATTTCTTTATATTTTATTACTAAATTTAACATTGCTTAGAAAGAATTCTACCTATGGTCAACTTCTTTTAGAATTAACTTAGATTTTAAACTTTTTCTTCTACATAATTGTTTCCATCTCTTAAGCCTTTGTTCAGAAGCATTATGAGCATAAGTTATAACATTAACTTTTTCTATCATTGATCTAATTTCATCAAATACACTTTGTAAAATTAGATTCAAAATATGACACATGCATCTAATATGAAAAATGTCACTCTGGAGCGGCAATTCCAAAGATGATTTGATATGATTTACAACTACATTATTATTGCTTGCATTATCTAGTGAAAGAAAAAAATTTTTTTTTCAATAATTTCTAACTTTGAAAGTTCTTCAATTATTAAATTTGCAATATTCGCATTAGTGTGTGAAACTTCATATGAAATAAAAGAAACAACTCTTTTAAATATTTGTCAAGTGTCATCTATCCAGTATGCTATGATACATAAATAACCAAATTGTGTTCTAGATATCCAAATATAAGAAGTTAGAGAAATTTTATATTTTAATCTTTGAAAATTAGAAACTATTTTTGTTTTTTCCTCGTGATAACATTTCAAAATATCATGTTGATAAGTTTGGCTAGAAAAATAATAATAAACTTGATGACACATTTTCTAGCTCTAATTGCATCTTAGTTCCATGAATCGAGGTTAACGCAGGAAGATGATTGAGAGATTAGAGATTGGCAGATGTTACCTTGAGCCGTTCCTTGTGTTTTTTCAAATGTCATTTGAGGTGGTTAGTCCCGCTCTTATGACGAGCTTGTAAGACATGACCGCATAACACATATTTTGCTTTTTTAGGTGAGAACTCTGCCATGTTTTTTCCTGGTAACTTCTATCTTCTCAAAAATGCCTTCATTTCCTATTTCAGCCTTTTAGGAGCTCTAGGTGTTGGATCATTGCCCGATTTAGGTTCGACATTGGTAGGAGGAGGAATGGCTGTAGAACTCAATACTGGAGATGGATTTTACCATTCATAATCAAAGGAGGAAGCCATTAAAATTAGAGAATTAGAGAGTATTGGAAAGTATTAGAGAGATCAAGAGAGAGGATTAGAGAGATTAAGAGAGAGTATTAATGAGAAGAAGATGAGTTTTGGATGAGAAAAGTAAATAAAAACCCCCTCTATTTTTATAGAGGCAGTCCCCTAATCAAATGACCAAAATACCCTTAAAATTTGGCCCTTTTTAAAAAACTATTTTTAGGGTATTTTGATCATATGTCTAGGCCTGTCCAAATAGGTCAGCCTGGGCAAAAAGCCCCACCAAGACCTGGGTCTGGGTCTGGGTGGGGGTGGGGTGGTCAGCAGGCTGGCTTGATTTTTTAACTTATTTTTTTCACTTTTTGCCCAAAAAAGAAAAGAAAATTACATTTTTTGTTAAAAAAAGGCAACTTCAGAAGTAATTTAAAAGATGTGAAATTCTAATAAAGAAATTCAATCTTATTATTAATCACTTATATAATTATACAATTTGTAAATTTTATAGAATTAAAATAATCAAAAATATTCTTTATCATTAATCACTAAGAATTACAATATTTTTTTTGGAAATTATCACATCACAATAGATGAGTAAATCCCACTAGGTTGGCACCTACCAATCTATATAACTATAATTTGCAACTCTTTTCATTCAAAAAGACAAAAACTAAAAATTATAAATAACTTTTTTCTCTTTACCTCTATCATCAACTCACTAAGTCTATCTTCAATACTAGTTATCCAGTCGATGTTCTTTTGGCTATTTTAGTCTGCTTGAACTGGACCAGGTCTGGGTCGCCAGGTCCCAACGTTCAGTTAAGGAGCCGTTTAGGCTCCCTAACTCGGTCAAGGTCTGGGCCGACCTGGACTTGAGTTTCTTTGCCCGAAACCCCAGCACCCGGTCGGGCCGGGTCAGAGTTGGGCTTCGACGACACGACCCGGACCCTAGTCCAAAACCCGGCCGGGCCCAGCCGTTCGAGCTTTTCCCAAGCCTAGGTTGGGTTTAGGCCAGGCCAAGTCCGGGCTAGACAATGGTCCGGGTCCGGGCCAAAGCCTATTTGTACAGGCCCACTGGTTACTTATTTAGCAAAATGAACTGTCATCTCATGCCCATTTTTTCCATTTATAATATGTATGCAATTAACCCTTGCAACAATGATAATAGTAATATTTTCTCATGCGGATAATGTTGTTGCAGGTGGAGATGCATGTGGCATGGAATCAAAAGAAGCTTGTGGATTTCTGCAATGAGATAGGAGTTCATATCATAGCTTGGTCGCCATTGGCAGCCAACGGAGCTAATTGGGGTTCTCTTGCAGTGATGCAAAGCCCAGTGCTAAAGGACATTGCCAGTGCCAAAGGGAAGACAGTGGCCCAGGCAATCATATATCATATAAGAAGATTCTCTTATATATACTATTGTCAGTGAAAGCAATAAAAAAAGAATGGTCTTTCTACACTTTGGCTAAGATTTAATGACATCAATTTATATGAGAGAAATCCTTCGTATGTCGTTAGTTTATAAAGCTACATAATTAGTTCAGTTTTAATAAAGAACACTTAAAAATTGATTATTTAGTTAGATAACATTAGTCTTCGAGCAAGCTTTTCTTTGAGTAGTGTTTCTCTCAGAACCAACCGCATGCGAGCGGTCGATCTGAGGCCTACCTGAAATTAATAGGAGGGCAAAATTGGTGTTTTGCCCTCCAAGTGTATGACTTAGAACGACCGCTCGCATGCGGTCGGTTCTGAGATGATGTGTAGTGCTTTTCTTTAGTGTTCGGAAAGAGAAACTAAAATTATAACCTTCTTTATAAATATTTAAATAGTGTCAATTGTGGGTAGACACTCTATACTTACTTCTATTTGTATGGACAAACTCTCAAAGTGAACTTTGGACTCTTTTTCAAGAGTAAAAAAGTTCACTCAGGAATTCTATCGGAGCTTAGGGAAATAATATACGTGGTCTGAACTAAGGGGGTCTCCCCGCAAGTGGGCGATAGTATAGGGATCTATCTGCAAGTAACCCTTAAATATAAGATGATTAAAAAAAAGATCTACTATTCTTTTGATATCTGTTTTGTCTGACATCTTTTTTCTTTTTACTTGTGGGCATGCTTATAGGTTGCTCTTAGGTGGTTATATCAGCAAGGGGTGAGCATTGCAGTCAAGACTTACAACAAAGGAAGAATGATGGAGAACTCAGGTATTTTTGATTGGGAGCTGAGCAAAGAAGATACCGAAAAGATCCAAACTATTCCACAGTTCAGGGGGTTCCCAGCTGATATGTTTGTTTCCGAAAATGGACCCTACAAGACCCTTGAGGAATTGTGGGACGGAGAGATTTAACTTGTCTTTTAGAACGCTTCAGTTTCTGTTATTCGCTATAGTTTTTCCCTACTCTAAATAAATCCTCAGTAGCAAATAATGTGGGTCGAAAGGGTCATGTTGTAAGTCATATTTGAAATGAATTATTATCATGTATATTCAAATATGCATGTGACATGTGATTTGAGAAAAGATCAGTTCTGAAGAGTTCAATGACAAGTTTGGATTTATTGCAGACCAAATAAATTAACATAAGAGGATAGTTGAGGTTGTTACTTGTTGATGCCAAAGATGGATTAAGATGGAACTAGAGTTTGAGAATAATAGAAGGAGAATTGAATGCAATGGAGCGAGGAAGATGGGAATAGTTGTATGCCATGTTTGGATCAGGTTGGGGAAAGATAATATAAACTTTTAAGGGTAAATGTCACTAAACTCCCGTTAACGATGTAAGTCCATATTTAGAGTAATCAAATGGAGAATATCATATAAACATCATAAAGTAGTTGCTAGGAGTTAAGATACACATGTAAATATACAGGTTTTTAGATTTAGACTCTCAAAACTGTATGTATCTTGAAATTTGCTCTTAACGTTATAATTCTAAATTTACTCCTCAAATTTGCTTTCTTCCTCCAATTTTACCCCTAACTCAACTGCTAGAGAGTCTATTGGAATATTCAGTTTAAATAATTAATAATGTCTAACCAATCCTTTAAATCTTACTTTAAGTTATATTATTATCTCTCCAAAAAGTTTATATCATTCTCTAACCCTCTCCCCCTCCCCACCCTCTCCAAAAAAAATCCTCTATTAAACTGACCCATTCTCTCTCATAAATGGTTCTCTCTCCCTGACCAACTTATCGGCATTGCCACAGTCTAAGCCTTGAAGCTCGGCCTCATTAGCTCCCATGCTGAATTCTTTATCACATCCAAGCTCTCAATTGCTAATACTCACCCTGATCTGATCTTATTCTCCCTGCTCTGAAGAAGTCTCTCTCTCAGGCATCTCCTCTTTGTAGTATAACAAAAGATAAAGAACTTAACAAGAAAGAAACAAGAAAATCAAACCAGCAGAGGAGATATTTAACGAGATTCATCCTTGTTGAATATAGTAGGATATGAATTAAGTATGTAGGGTATAGTCTCATTTTTACACATCTCATGTAACATTTTGTATCTTATACACACACACATATTGTTATTTGACTTTGGATATGAATCCAAAACCCACCAACCTATTACTATTACACCAACCCCTAACACTATTTCACCTACCCGGTTACTATTTCACCAACCCCTCTTGAAGGCTATAAATAGAAAAGAAATAGTGAAGAGTTAGAAGCATTCAGAACAGAGAAAAAAAAGAAAGAGAGTGTTGAAGAGAAAAGAAAGAAAAAGAAAGTTTTCTTTTGAGTGTTCTCTTCTTTATGTGAGTTTGGGGAGATAGTAGAGTGGTCTCTTTTTGTAATCTTCTTTTTTGTGATTAGTGAATTGCACTGCTGTTCTCGCCCGTGGACGTAGGTCATACTGACCGAACCACGTTACATCCTTGTGTATTGTTCTCTGTCTCTACTGTGATTACATAGTACCGGTGTTATTATCCACTTCTGTATAGACATCTCTGTATTTGTGTAGCCCCCCGCTGTAACAAACTGGTATTAGAGCCTGATTAGGATACGTGTATCTGCTTATCGTATGCCCTGTGGCTACCACTAAAAGTAGATCCTCCACATCAAAAAATAAGTTAGATTATCATTTACCATTTAAAGGCATTGGGCACTATTCATGAATATGGTACTATTTACAAGTACTGTTACTATTCACAAATACGGTTACTGTTCTAAGTGGGCTTTAAGATGTCTTCTGTAAAATATAAAGTGGAGAAATTCGATCATGAGTTTGAGATGAAAAACTTAGGAGTAGCGAAGAAGATTTTAGAAATGGAGATCCACAAGAACAGACGAAAAGGAAATTTATTTCTATCTTAGGAGAAATATATCAAGAAGGTGTTGGAGAGATTTGGTATGCTTGATGTCAAGCTTGTGAAGACCCCGCTTGCTGCTCATTTAGCAGATTTGTCACCTCAGACTGAAGAGGAGGAGCAATACATGTCTTGCGTTCCTTATGCCAGCGCAGTTGAAAGTATTATGTATGCTATAGTCTGCATCCGTCCAGATATTTCACATGCAGTCAGTGTTGTGAGTTGGTATATGGATAAGCCTGAAAAGGTCCATTGGCAAGCTGTGAAATGGGTACTTAGATATTTGAGAGGATCTGCTAATATTGATTTATATTTTGATAAGAACACAAATTCAGATTGCAGAATACTTGGTTATTTTTGATTCAGATTATGCGGGCGATTTATATAAGAGATGATCCCTGACAGGTTATGTATTCACTCGTCAGGTAGTGCTATTAGTTAGAAGGCGACTCTACAGTCGACAATTGCTTTGTCTATCACAGAGACAGAGTATGTGGCAGTGACAGAAGCAGTGAAAGAAGTTATTTGGTTGAGAGGTTTGGTTGAAGCTCTCGGCTTACACCAAGATGTTACTAGGTATTTTGTGACAGTCAGAGTGCTATACATTTGACGAAGTATCAGATGTATCATGAAAGAACCAAACATATAGATATCAGGTATTATTTTATCAGAGAAATTAAAGTCATTAAGATTAAAAAAATTGGTACTGCAGATAATCCAGCAGATATGATGACGAAGCACTTACCTTCGCATAAGTTCGAGCATTATCTCGAATTAGCTAGAATTCAATAAAGCGGAGATTAAGCCCGTAAGGGACTTCTGGCGAGACAGCAAGAGTGAAGAGAAGATCTTTATATTTAAAGTCAGGGTGGAGATTTGTTATTTGACTTTGGATATCCAAAACCCACCAACCCTATTACTATTACACCAACCCCAACACTATTTCACCAACTTTAACACTACTTCCCAACACGGTTACTATTTCACCAACCCCTTTTAAAGACTATAGATAGAAGAGAAGTAGTGAAGGGTTGGAAGCATTCAGAACAGAAAGAAAAGAAAGGGAGTGTTGAAGAGAAAAGAAAGAAAAAGAAAATTTTCTTTGAGTGTTCTCTTCTTTGTGTGAGTTTGGGGAGATATTAGAGTAATCTCCTTTTGTAATTTTCTCTTTTGTGATTAGTGAATTTCTCTGATGTTCTCGCCCGTGGACGTAGGTCATACTGACCAAACTACGTTAAATTCTTGTGTGCTGTTCCCTGTCTGTACTATGATTACATAGTAGCAGTGTTATTATCTACTTCTGTACAGATATCTCTACGTCTGTGTAGCTCCCCGCTGTAACACATATGGTATTGCAAATACCTCTCACGTTACATGCCTAGTATTGAAACTTTAGTTTTCTTCTGAATCTAACAACTCCAAATTAGGGCATAGAGTTTGCAATAAGCCATAGATCTGTGTAAAGCCTTTTCAATCTCGATCCCTCCTGAAGCTTTTTCTTTCTTTCTTGAGAAATCGTAGGAGATTTCTTTCGGAGACCTCTACAACGTGCTCTTTCTTTTGATTTTCTCACACCCTAGGGAAAAAAATGAAATACTTATATCTATCAGGTAATGGTAACAACAGGGATTAATTGCGGACACACATTTTACCAACAAGGATTAATTACAGATATACACTTGAACAACATCGTGTTCTTCACTTAGTACTCCAAAATATTTTTGTTCCTACTTAAAGCTCTGTGATGTTCAGACGGTATCATCTCTCCGTCACCTTTACATGTATCTTATGAGGCGTCGCCGAGATCAGTGGCAAAGCCACATAGTGTCTAGTGGTCAGAACACCACTTGATCGCCTATATACATTTTTTTTTTTGGGTACTTTTACTTGCATTCACTGCTTATACACCGATAATACTAACGGAAGACATTACTAAAATGGAAAAGGTTGTAATTATAAATATATTCCAGACACCACATTGATGATAAATTATAATATATGGGAACACAGCAAAATCATATGGATCTGCCACTTGCTGAGATTTTTCCTCAACATATAGACGTCAAATAACATCTACCAAATGGGTATAGATAACGGAATGTTAACTCCCTTTTGGTATTAGGTGGTCTAGTTGCTAATATGAGTGGGGCTAATTGTGGATACACCCCCTCTGTACTGTTATTAACCTCCTACCCCTCTACTGTCTAGTGCTTTTGCGTATAGACTCTCTAAGTGAATTTTTTTTTCCAACTATTTTGCCCTGAGAGAATGTGAAAATTGGTTTTTGACAAATAGACCCCATGAGGGAAAGAGAAAAAAAATTCACTCAAGGGTCTATTGCTAAAATAAAACTACAGGAGTAGCAAGTTCAAAATAAGGATACTACAGGATGTCTATCCGCAATTAACCCATAATAATATACAGTGACAATTAGCGTCGGTGTCGCATTAATGAGGAAATCAATGTACAGATTCTCTCCACTAACACGATATTTAAGGCACCTCGGACCATTAAAGCGGGCCACGCTACAGGTCCCATCCTCATTAACGTCGCCGTAACAGTACAA
>JBAKGM010000365.1:34748525-34758728 GCA_037177215.1 Asparagus racemosus | reverse complement strand
GTTTGACCCAAATTAGACGGAATTATCCTAGACGGACTTTACTAGACGGAATTTCGTATCCTAGACGGATATTTTAGTATCCTAGACGGAAATTTCCGTCTAGGATGGTCAAAATTCTACTAGTGATCGTCTAAAGTTATAGGGCTTTTTCTGATAATTATTCTTCAAAGTAATTTTTAATTCTGCTTTTCCTTTTTAGTAGATAACTTTTTAAGAAATATTTTACATGTAATTAATATGGGGTTTAATAAAGATTGTTTCTTTTATTAGGGATTACTATTGGGAAAAAATTCCACTATCAAGAATATAAAAAATATGCATACACGTACATGTGACCATAACAGATCCATAAGTATCTACTTTGCCTTTCGTTCGTGTTTCATAATAATATATTTTTCTCTAGGAAGGGACAATTATTAGTGCTAAATGGGCAAAGCAGGCCAGAAATCCGATGCTAACTTTAAATGCTTAATTCATTAGCATATGTATTAAAAAATTAATCAAAATGTTAATTTGTATCCGTGCTTTACACGGGATTATAGATAGTAGAAATTAGAGAGAGAAAAAGATGTAGCAGGATTAAAAAAATATTTTATATGGATTCTAACAGGTGTAAATATTTATAAAATATTAAAAATCGGTATCTTCTTTACAGAAATTTCGGATATTTCTTTTTTGTTTCTCTCTGTGAGTTTTTTTTAATAGAAAATATTTAACTAGTGTAAGCATATTTGTTTCCCTCTGTGAGATTTATTTTAACAGTTTTTTTTCTAAAATAGGATCTAAAAGATCTTGTTTGTAATGTTAACAGAAAATAAATGGTGTCAAGATATTTGTTTATTATATTATAACAGAAATTTTCTTCTTACTTTTTTTTTCCTTCGTGAGATTTATTGTAGCAGAAATTTTTTTATGGAAAATACTTTTGTCGGGATAGTTAGGTGCTATATAGATGCCATGTGGCTGCTCTAGCGATAACCGTGTTAGTAGTATAATATAATGTTGATGTTAGATATCAAACATAGAAATTTAGTGTGGAATATAAAGAGTTTTAGGGTTTCTCAGTCTTCTTTGATGGTTGATGATTAAGCAGATGATTCAATCCTGCACACAAACAATACGTAAGAGGGGTCGTAGTTGGGTTCTCCGGTAGTTCTTCCGACGGTCAAGTCAGTATTGATTTTAAGTGGAGGAGAAACATATGATTGTTGTGTGCTATCTTGTAAAAGATTGCGTACCTCCATGCAGTAGGCAGTGCATCTATTTGTAGCAGATCTAGAGGGCAATTGTGTGACTTTGGCTGACTCCTAACAGTCAGCTTATTCGGCTGATACTTTACAAGTGTCGGTTGTGGGTGGTATGAGCCACATTTGTAATTAATGTGATGGTGACATGGGAAGTAAGGTGTTGACGAGGTCTGATGATTCATTAAGACTTCTGCGTGGTGTAATGATGATTCCGACCATGCATTTAATGTGATGGTGATCGGCTGCTGGCGAGGGGTTCGAGAGTGACCGCCTTTCGTCTTGGCTTTGCGAGAAGGTCGATAAAAAGACGCTTTTTGATTCGGCTATTTTGGATTGAGAACTTGTCGACTTGGTCTTACAAAATGAAAGACTTGGAGTTAGTCTTAATAGCAGGGTCCGACTTACGACTTGGCCCTTCTTGGGAAGGGCTGAGTGATGACGTTATTTGACTCGTCTTGTATAGGGTCGAGTCATTTTGGTGCATAGTTAACTCGGGATACGTGTCGACTCCTAGAGTGAGATTAACGCTTAGTCATTTTTGTTGATGCAACATATAAAAATATAGAAAATACGCTTGATATTAATGTTGAAACGGTAATAATAATGACAAAATATATCACGAGTGATTTGATTTAAACTGCAGTAACATGTGTAAATATAAGCATTGATAGAAGAGACAGTGAGCATCAAGCATCTGATCTTGGTGTTCCTTATTGACTGATCTTGGAGATAAAATTACTTTCTAATCTATTAGTCTTTTAATGTTACTTAAAAGAAGCTAAAGAAGCAGCATTTTCATCATACTTTAGTGACAATTTTAGAAATCCGAGCAGTGCATAAATTTAGAAAATAAAGAAGCACTTTCAGCACCCACATGACTTCCTCTTCTCCAGACTCGACTCAGAGCAACTAACGGTGGCAGTAATTGGATCTAAGGAGATGTTTGGTTGGTAAAAAAAAATAAGGAAATCTATTATAAGAAATCTATTTTCTATAATTGATCTTTTTTTGTTTGGTTCACCTTCTAAAAATAAGAAAAAAAAAAGAAAAAAAATTGAGTTGTCATTATTTTTTTAGAAGATGTAACACAATCTTAAAAAAATATATTTCATAATTTTTTTAAAGAAATAAATAGAAAATAAATTTTAATAATTTCCTTATTTTATTTTTTTTCCTTTGATTTTAGGAGATCAACCAAACACACCCTACAGCAACAAGTAGAACTGACAAAGGAAAATAACACGTCAACGTCATCCCCACACCGAAAGGAAGGATAACCTCATTATTAACCGAGAGAAAATAGATAGTGAGAAGAGAGAGAAAGTAAAACTCACACAAAAACACTCTCCATTCAGAAGGAAAAAAGAGACGGATAAAAAAAAAAAAAAAATCTAACTCTTAAGTTCACCATGTCCTCCGCACCCACGATCTCACCCTACGACGGCGATCAGCTCCCTCCAAACCCCAACCCTAGCCCCAACACCACCGCCTACCTCCAGCTCCTGATCAACCACCTCGCCGGCGACGACTCCATCTCCGCCGGCGACTTCCCCCTGCCCCGCCGCCGCCGCGGCCCCTCCCCGGCCCCCAAATCCTCCATCGACTCCATCCCCTCAGTCTCCATCTCCGATCCCTCCCTCAACTGCGCCGTTTGTAAAGACGAGTTCTTGCTTGACACCCAAGCCCTAAAACTCCCTTGCTCACATATTTATCACTCCGATTGTATAGTTCCTTGGTTGTCGATTCATAATTCTTGCCCCCTTTGTCGGTTTCGGCTACCGAACCCGGAAGCGGAGGCCGAGGAGGAGGAGGCGGTGAGGAGGAGGTTTCAGGAGTCGATGGTGTTTGGGGGGATGAGGAGGATATCTAGGAGGCGGAATCTGGTGGTTCTTGGGAGGAGGGCGAGGGCGGGGACCGGGGCGGCCGAGGCGGAGGAGAATGTGGGGCCCGCGGAGGGAGGGGAGATGGTTGTGTCGGCGGAGGAGGGGATGGAGGAGTGAGGAGATGGTGATTTTAGGTATGTTGTGTTGCATCAAAGTTTTGATTTTTTTTAAATTAATTATGAAGTTGACGAATTTGGTAAGTTTGAAGTGTTAGTTGTTTTTATCATAATGTGAAGGGTTACTATTTTATTATCACTTACACACCAATTCAGACAACTTTTTAGTTTCGTCCTCTATTTAGACGGTAAGTTAGTTAGTTTTTTTTTTTTTTTTTCCAGTTAGGGCTTGTTTGGATTTGCGCCTAGTTAGTGAAGGAAAGTTAAGAGAACATAAAATAAGTTGTTAAGGGAATACAATGGAATATGTAAAACTTATTTGGGAAATTAGTAAGGGGAGTTAATGGAAACTTATTTCACCCCTTTTGGGAAGTCTAATAAGGTGAAGGGAATGTAAGGGAATATATGTAAATTCACGTAAATACCTCATATGTTATTTCATCCCTTTGAATCTCATTTTGATATAGGGCGTAAAAGTATCTTTGTGTAATATTCTCTTTTTTTAAGAGTTACATTCCCCTATTTTCCCCTCCATTACACCCTAATTTGGAGGGAACAAAATCTAAATTTGTAACCCCTCCATTACCTTAACTTCCCCCTCATTAACTATCTCAAATGATTTCCCAAACAAAGGTAATGTATCCCCTACCTTCTCTTTACTCACATTACCCCCAATCGAAACAAGCCCTTAAGCAAATGATTGTATATCGTCAGGCGATTCCTATGTGACATGCATAAATAATGTCATCTGTAGTTTAGAGGGGGTAAATGCTAATAAAATTGTTTAGGAGATGTAACTAGATACACCCTTATATTATGTGGGGTGTATGTACAATCAAACCTATTTTTCAAATCCAAGATTGCACTCTGTTGATTGTGTTTTGTTTGCAGGTTTGTGGAGTTTGCGTATGTAGGTATTTTATGTTAATCAAATTCAGTTTGGCTTTTTATGCTTTAAGTAGTGAAAGGGTCTTAAATATCAATCTAGGGTATTAGTTAGTTTTATCATAATGAATTTTGAAGTTGAGTAAAAAAGATGGTTGTTATTTTGATGATGAATCAAAAAATGATTGTGGAATTTATGGTGTTTGAGGTATGTTATGGTGATCAAGTGTCGCTGATTGCTGATTCGCTGAATTTGATGAGTTTGTCGTCAGTTGGTTTTAGCATAATTGGAAAATCAAAGATTGCACAATGCACAGCGTGTCATTTGCAGGTTTATGGAATTTACATTGTATATATATGTTGTTCAGTGTAGATGTTAGTTTGATCATAATGAACTTTTTAGTTGTATAAGAAGGATAGATGTTATTTTTACATATTAAGTTATTAACTTTAGTTCTCTCAAAACACAGTTTAAGATAAGGGCATAATCTAGAATTAGAAGAGTTAAAATTACTGGGACTTCCACTTGTTTACAGGCTCTTGGAGTTGTTGAAACAAAGGTAAAAATATAATTAGGAAAAGTGGAATGCTTCATGCTTTTATGGGCAAAGTTCGACAACAACAAGAGGGTAGGACGGTGGTGTAGTGGTCTTGTGGAAGATCATCTGTTCACATTTTGGATGTTTCAGTTGTTTTTGGATTTGTCAGTAGTGACGTGGATATATTTGAGATTCAACAATTTCTTAGAATTTAAACGTAAGGAATTTGCTTCACATATTCAGTTTAGTTCATTAGGGGGGATATCAGCAAAGGCTTTTCCTTGTTACGATGATGCTAACTTATTACTGGATGCAGGTTCCAATTTGGACACATAATTCAGTAGCACATATTAATAAACTTCCTTTGGACCTCTTTCATTGTATTTCTTGGTGTAGAGCCACATGTAATTTCCATTGTTTCCTTCTATCCTGCAGTGAAATTGAATATGGATGTATCATTTTGATGTGCCCAAAACTTTCTTTAATTAATAATTAGATTGATTGGTGGTTAACGGTGGGGATGCCTGTGATCCACTAATAAATGATGCAATATTGTGGAATTTGAGTGTGTTAGTTAGACTTTGGTGATGAAAATTGAAGATGACTGGGGCATGAGCTAGACTAAGCTGCTCGGCTGTGCATTTGATGTAAAGCTGGCCTTGAACTATGGAGAAAAGTGACCAAAACAATGGGAATGATGGGCGCCTGTTTTGCTTCGTCCAATGAGCTAGTACTTTGAGTTCTCAGTATTTTTTTCTGGCCTCTTAAAGGCTGATTTCTTCATTTGTTTCTTTAATATATGGACTATAACGCTCAGTGTGAAACTTTGCATTATGTTAATTGGCTAACATCAACCTGCATATGCAGTATACCTCCTTAATTTTCCATAAAGATAATCAATGTCATAATTCCAAAGGCGGAGCCAGGATTTTTATCTAGATTTGGTTACTAAAACTTGAGCATAATTTTTAGAATTGGTATATTTTGTTTCATCAAAAAGTGTATTTCAACATTTAATATAAGATAAAATCTATAAGCCATAATTCTTATACCCAAAATAGAAGGGATACTATCAATTTATGTATATTAGAATTGAACCTATGATTTGATTGAGATGAACAACGTCACTCTAGGTTTACTAAAGTTTAAAGGTCAGAATTTTGTGTTTGACACTAAGTAAAAGATATCGTAGAGGGGCACTCATGTCAATATAGATTGCTTTATGGATGCATTAGCCTGTTACAAGTATAAACTCCTCCAAATTCAGGTTGAGCACTTGCCCAACCTGAACTCTTATATGGCTCTGCCCCTGCATAGATCATTACCCAGAACAGCAATATACCTTGTTTATCTTTGTGGCATTGGGATCTTACGGAACAAGTTAAAGACTGCCCTTTGATATAGGTGCATTATCACATTATGATCTTCAAGGCACCATTTTGTATGACAAGCCACATGAATAGCTAGTAGCAAGCTGACCCATTTTAAATATACTCATGATGTTACATTGTTACTAATTAATTAATCAACTTTGTGACTGGATAAAAAGTGCTCCATCAAAGAAAAATTAGGTTGAAATAAAGGAAAGGTATGTGTCCATACTCTTTTTATCTCTTACATACTTTATTTAGCCACTGAACGGGCAGGATCTATGATTAGGTTGCCAAATCCTTCTTCTGCATGGCAAATAGTACTTTCTTTTATCTCTTCCCAAACTTTATTTGGCCACTGAACTGGCAGGATTTTTGAATAGATTGCCAAATCCTTCTTCTGCATGGAAAATAGGATTTTTGACTAGATACGGGTAATGTTTGAAGTCTATTTTGAGAGATTTAGAATAGAAATATTTCTTCAGGCTACCACTTATCTCCAAATATATTGGCACTCAATGTGAATACAACAATTAGTATTATATTGTACATCAGCTTATGCTTGATACGTATTTACTTTTGTCATTCTAATGATAAAACAACCAACTATTTGGTCACTCTGTTTTCCCTTGAAAAATTCAAGTCTATAGTTTGAGAATGGATCTTTTTTAACCTCTCTAGTTTGGTTATTTGGTTATCTCTAGCTCTTTGCAACTGTATGATTTCTACCAATGTAGTTTCACTGACTCTTCCATATAATTTTGTGAGTTGGTTCTTTACTGTACTCTTATTATATTTGTATTTAATCTCAATTACGGGAACATTCTCAAACTATCTTGGTCTTCTTTTATTTGGCCGGAATACTAGGAATTGAAACTATTAACATGACGAGGTTCTATTGAGATCCAGGCAAGCCACAATTTATCTGTATATTAACATATCAGTGTTTTTTTTAATGCTGCTGCGATGCTAGGATTATTGTCTGTTTCATGCATGCCATTTAAATTAGCAGCTTAACCATGTTCATTTTATGCACTATTCCTGTTAAACATTTGTGAGGTTTGTTTAATATCACCATTCTCTTTTTTGGCAGTCTATGTACAGTTTGTAATCAAGCTGGTGCCGACAAGTCAGCATCTCTTTGTGGTTTGCTGAGGATCAATTGTTGTAGTTGTAGCCTCGGCTCTATATATGTTGTTGTATATTTGTAGAATTACACTAATTTTAATATAAGATTATCCTCTATGGAACAAATAAGCATGTTTTATTATTATTATTATTATGGATTTCGCGATCCTATCTAGAGGGATATATGTATTATGATGGATGTGACCTTGAGGATGATTTGTAAGTTTGAACAATGGGTGTTGAGCTTGTCAAGTTTTAAGCCAGCCTGTAAGAGCTAAAAAATATGGATATAATTGAGCTTCGAGATTGAGAGAAGTAAAAGAACAGAATTGTTTAAGATTTTTCAAAGCCCTAACCCTATTTTAATCTTCACCCGAGATTTCAGCAGCAAAAACCATGCTGTAGATTATCAGAGCGAACTTTGTTCAGCCTATTTTGGAATGATTACTCTCTGTCTACAGCAATTGCTATGTGTATTTGAAGGTGTATTATTGTCGTATATTGTGTTGAACAGAAGTTCGTATAGCATCAAATATGCAAGGCAAAAGGAAGAATCAAATAGCTACCTTTTTATTTTTGGGTAAATACTTGGTCCTTGGTGGTGTGAAGTGGTTGAAATTTCTAATGCTACATCATCACTATGCAGATTTGTGAACTAGTTGGAAAATTGAAAGGATAAATTGCTCAAATTTATAATGAACTATTAATAACCTGTTATTTTATTGTTTTATCAATGCAACAAAATGAACTTTGTCTTTACTCTTTATGAGTCCTATTTGTGTATCGTAATGACTATAAAAATACATTTTTTTTAAATTAAATCAATACTATTGCCAATAAATGCATGGTCTAAGATTGTTTGACAATATTCAAATAGTTGTATTCGGATAGAATGACATGCACCGTGCAATTAATAATGGAATTATTTCAAGCGAACTTTTCTAACTCTATTGAATACTCTCTCTCGATCTTCTAAGCAATCAATGGTGACTAACGCTAGCGAGAAGACCAGTAGAAGCCCTAGTAAAGCCGCCAAATAACCATTTTAATCCCATGCATAATGCGGTGAAACTTTCTCAAATGACGATGATCTAATGAAAATGAGCTTGTTCATTCGTGTTCAAGCTCTAGTCTTCCTCTTTCTCTCCAATTCATCAAACGTCTTATCTACTTCTAAGCTGAGGTCCCCAAGCTTCAAGCCTGCTTGCTCTGCGAGCACACGACGGATTCTTGCACTTCTCTCCGATTTGCCTACCGGTGGTGAGGTTTCACCTCGACCAGTTGATGTCAAGGGCTCATTAGTTCTGTACCAGTTACTATTGGAAATTCATGTGTCTGTATAGTCCCACACTGGAAGAATTCGAAGAGACGATTTGCTTAAATAACTTGATAATTTGAATTTTTTGGCTCGTCTATGTGTTTAAAAATCTTTAAACCCGTCTTTTTTTTAATTAGTAATTTACCTTTTTTGGGGTAGAGAGAAAGGGTTGCTATTCTCTGTGAGGGGATTATTATTTTTTGTGTATGTTATCTTCCAATATTCATATAGCAAGATCATAATTACGAGTATGTTTATTTTGTTTGAAAGTTTGTATCTTAATCATACTGCTAATTACGACTCGTTGGTTATTATGATTTACAATATGCTTTTTTTTTTAATGCTCCTCTAATTTTGTTTTGACAACATTCTGGTGATCTTATTTAGATCTATGGTTTGTTTGATTAATATTGACTCTTCACAAATTGACAAGTGACGTTTTACCTACTCTCCATTATTAGATCTCTACAATCATGCCCTACTAGTGTATCATTATTTCACAAACTGACTAAGCAGAAGGTAGTCATTTGGAAGTTTTATGATGATAAGCAGCAAAAATTGCCCTACTACTATGTCATTATTTCACAAATTGACTAGCAGAAGGTAGTTATTTGGAAGTTTTAAGATGATAAGTAGCAAAAATGAAGGTGGTCACTACAATTTTTAATTGTTAAGAAAAATCAATTTATGTTATAATTGAACTGATATGAAAAGGTTATCTAGCAGTTGAACACTGAAAACACCCCCAAATAATAATGGATGGGTTAAACTTCCAGGTATACGAACGAAAATAATTGCCTTTAGATTAAGGTAAGGAGCTTAGATGAAATTTGTGGAAGAGCAATAAGTAGTAAATAAATGATTTTATACCCAAAGAGGCACAGAGATATTTAAGATTTTGAATGTTTGATAACGGTTGCCCAAAAGATTATCTTAGTAAGTACGATCAAATCACCTCTCTTATTTTTTTTGTTCTCTTTACTTTCGTCATTATTTTTTAAAGGGTTATAAATTATGTATAATTGTCTTAAAAGGGGCTCTTGACGCTTTCGGGGTTCAGTAATAAATAAACAGCTTTTATTGATAATTTTTATATATTAAAGGTCCACTCATTCTACAATTAGACATTTTTCTTTGCTGCTAGTGAAAATTTGGGAAAATTTTGTTAACTTCAAACATATTTACAGCAAAAAACTTTTTCATTCAATTAAATACCGATAATCATCCTACTAGTCATCTACATCTTTAAAACCACGTGCTAAGTTAAAAAAAAGTTCTACAATTTTATATGTATCTTATTATCTAAATCCAGGCATGTGAAATAAACAACGTCATATAAGCGTCCTAATAATCCTAAAATTAAATCACATCAGGTCATAACCAATTTTCCCGTTAAGTTCTCCGACGTAAGACACAAAAAACGCCCGATTGCACGTTTGGCGTACTTATAATATAAAAAGTTGCCGAAATTTTTTTTAATACCAAGCCGATTAAGGGCCTGTTTGGTTGATTTCCTAAAATCAAAGAAAAGAAAATAGGATAAGGAAATCATCAAAAGTTGGTTTCCACCCATTTCCGCAAAAAAAGTCATGAAATGGGTTTCCTTAAAATTGAGTCACATCATCTAATAAGATGGTGACTGTTACCAATAATCGATCTAGTTAGAATTGGCTATATAAGAAAAAACTTATGAAAAATTACAATGAAGAACATAAGA
>JBAKGM010000365.1:34694505-34744240 GCA_037177215.1 Asparagus racemosus | reverse complement strand
TTCTGTATCCATTCGCAGGTCATGCAGTTGGTGAAGGCAAGGGCATTACAGATCTCAACTTAGAAGATTAGCTCCATAGAAAAATCATAGTAGGAGTTAATTTGCAATTCCTTTTGTAGTACTTATGGAATAACGAACATGTACTAATATTGTAGCCATTATCGGACTTGTACTATTTTATGCTCCCTCTAGTTTTCTTCTATTTTGGTACACTATGGACTCTGTTGTTAACCTCGTGATTCTGGATGTTGTATATATAGTTTTGCTGCTTTATTTTCGCTCTTCAGTATTTTGAGTATATATATTGGGATGTACGTAAAGATTTGGCAGGTTGATCCTTCTTATTATAGACAGGTCATGCCTAAATTTTTATGTACCTCCAGGAGGGGCGTCACAAGGAGGCACTGAAACCACTCCCTCTCTCAGCCGAGGAGCGCTAGGACTTGGAGAAGGTCCGCTCCCATGCTGAGTCTCAGGACATCAGCAATCTATTCAACGCTGCCGTACTTAGAGTGGTGGGTCTGTCCAATATTCAGCCGACAGATGTTGACATGGAGAGGGCTACTACCTTGGCTCAAGCTGGCCCTAGGCTACCCAAGGACTCGAAGGCTTTGGAGTCAGCTAAATCAGGCGCCCCACCCGCCTATGAAGAGGGCAAGGGCTGCACTGTCAGCTAAAGAGGTCGAGTTCTGGAGCAAGAATCCGGACAAGATGGCCGCCATGCTGACATCTCAGCTGGGCATTTCTAGGTTCAAGGGGCTCGAAAAGAAGAAGAGAAAGGTGAAGAAGTCTACTCCCAAGGATAAGCCAGAGGCGGCTGCTCCGGCTTCGGCTGAGGGTACGGCAGGGGACACCCCTGTCCTTATCGAGGAGCAAGCCCTAGGGACGATCCCTCCCTCCAACTCGTCAGCGGAGATAGTCATTGCCGATGAGCCTGCCCTCAGTAGAGGCGAGGCCATCCCTAGGGAGCAGGAGCTCGAGACTCTCCCCGCTGACTTGGATTTTCAAGTCGGCCAGGGTTCCATTGCGGCACATCCCCCTGAGTCAGCTCGCGACTCGGTCTAGGAGCTAATAACCGGAGGGAGGACGGCTGCTGAGACGGTGCTGGCTCACAACGTGGATGGGGGTTCTCTCCTAGGGAAAGAAATCCACGCTAAGCTCATTGGTGGCCTGGAGGAGGGGTACTCGCCTAGGGAGGCTCCCTCCGAGAGTGAGAGGTTCATCCCCAGCCACTTCCTCCATGTCGACGACTCGGTGCTGCTGTTGAGGAGGGCGCAGCTCACCGCTGCCGACCAGTTCACTCTCTCTAGGGATTTGGATCTGTTGAGGGAGGTGCCCATAAGAGAGCTGCGCTTAGTGCTCTAGAGTTACAGCATCATGAGGGCCCTGATTAGAGAGGAGCTAGTCGACCAGTTTGACCACGTGGTGGAGGCCCATGGCCAACTCATGATGGAGGTGGCCCACAAGAAAAAGGCTCGAGAGGGCGCCGAGAGGAGGATCAAGGCCCTTGAAGCTGAGAAGGGCGAGCTTGATGCCAAGTGGCGCTGCGCGGTGGAGACGAAATAGTCTGCCATCGCCAACCTAGAGGCCCACAAAACGAAACAGTCAGCCACCATAGCGAGGCTAAAGGAAGAAATAGCCAAGCTTGGGGTGGCCGTCCAGAGCTCCCAGTAGGAGGTGGCCAAGCAGGAATAGTGCGTCAGGCTCCTAAAGGAGGAAGTCAAGGCTGAGAAGCTGGTGAGGCTAACAGCACAGGTGAACGCCCTTTCAGACCAGCGTGCCCTGCAGAGTGTGAGCATGGAGCTGGAAGAGATGAGGGTGGCTCATCAGGTGGCCTTGACCGATGCTCAATCCATCGAGGCCCGACTCCACTACGTGACCACCGAGGAGGGAAAGAGGGAGGTTATCAAGGGCTATCGGCACGGCTCTGTGGGGAAGGTCGAGTTGTCGCTGGCCGTTAAAGCTGGCTGCGACTTCCTGAAGGCCTAGCTTCCTCCTAACGCTCTGCCGTCTGCTAGCGCTGTCTACCCCCCTCGAGTGTAGAGTAGTCTCAACATCCTCCAAGACCTCGAAGCTAGAGGTGGGGGGATCCTACTGGGCTCCGATGGGGACGGCGACGACGAGGACGACGATGAGGAGGGCGACAACGGTGATGCAGGGAATGACCTTAATTAGGGTGTCCTTGGGCCAGCTCCCGTCTCCTAGGAGTCTTACATGTACATACTTGTGAAATAACCAAAAATTTTCTCTTCTTTTCTGACTTGATTTTTGTAATTCGACCTTGTCTATTAAATAAAAGTTTGGTTTGCTTTACATTTCTGTCCGAGCTGTGTTTGAATTTTATTTAGCCACATTACGTTTTTGCATTTGGTTGGTGTCTGTTGTGGACGAGATTTCAACTTAAGGATAAGAGCTGAGCAAGTTGAACATAATACGATCATACTCTAAAAGATAATTGACCATTATGGCTCGAGCATTCAGACAATAACCACGTCTGGTTAAGCTTGTGGCCGCTTTATTGAGTGCTAGCATCAGGTGTGTGCTTGGAGTCATGTTGGCCTAAACATGATGTGTGATGACAGCTCTTAGCTTAAGCGTCTCGGTTCGAGTGGCCGTTGTGCACTTTTAGGTTAGTGAGAATGCACAGGCTAGGTGCCTAGGACTTATAGAGTGCCTAGGCCTTAGGAGTCGGCCTCGATGGGCGGCGACTCTGCAAATGACAACGCATGGGGTTGGGCGCCTAGGGCTTTTAGGAGGAGGGAGATTGACTGTTGTGTTGTGAAGGACGCTTTAATCCAGCGAGGGAAGATGGGTGTCTTAACTCAGCCCTATGAGTGGGCATATCCTAGCTCAACTTAGTGAGAGAAGCGTGTTTGTTCGTTTGGGTGAGTTGGGCCACTTGTCTCGGCCAGGAGAGAATGATGCCTTGACTTGATGCATCGAGAAGATACCTTGACTAGGCCTAGCGAGAGGGGTCGCCTGTCTCATCTAGGTGAGAAGGATGCCTTTACTTGTTATGATGAGAAGTGTTCCTTGACTCGGCCTAGCGGGATGGGTCGCCTGTCTCGGCTGGGCAAGAAGGATGCCTTGGCTCGATGTGACGAGAAAGGTTCCTTGACTCGTCCTAGCGAGACGTGTCGCCTGACTCGACTCAGTGGGAAAACTACCTCTACTCAGCCAAGGGAGTGGGGATATCACGACTCGTTTTGGGCGAGAAGGATGCCTCGCCTTAGTGAATTGATCGTGATCGTTAAGAAGTTTCTGCCATAATTTAAGACAAAATGAACGTAACAGTTAGATGCAAAATCTGTTCATAATCTCTAAAAAAAACTCCTCAAGGTGCTCAATGTTCTAGGGGTGTTTCCCTTGATGGCGTCCGCAACGGGCTCATAAGCCTGATTGTAGTTGCTCGCCTGCTCATGGGTTGAAGGAGTCGTCCTGGTGCGCTCTGTACTGGGGAACCTTCAAGCTTCTATGGTTGAACCTGATCAGCGGTGGCTGGGGCTAGGGCTCTCGGCCGTCACCTCTAGGATTTGAAGTTGATGGGCCAAACCCTGGCGAGGAGCTAGCGGCACTTGCAGTGGCTGGGATGGGGGGCCCCTGGTGGCCCCTCCTGGGCTTGACAATATGTGGAGTCTCCGGCGGTGACACGTGCTACATGGGAAGAGGACGGGCCCTGTTAGCGGTGGAGTGGTGGCTGGCTGACGGCTGGGGCGCAGTTGAACCTGCTTGCTGCACTGCAGGAGAGGGGAAGTGGTTGAAGAGCTCGTCGGCAAAGGCCTTGAGCTGTGCTTGCACCGCTTGGGTGATCTTCTCCATGGATTCTTAGAGCTGGGCTTGGGTAACATAGCCCATTAGCAAGTTTCCCAACCTAGTAAGATCATCAGCACCAAACGTGGTTGCTAGAAGAGGGAAGGAGGCCCCACAGTGGGCACCAAACTGTTGATGCTGGAATCACACAATTACTAACCTTGGTTGGATTAGAGTTTAGGAGAGTGGGGTCCGCTTCTTCTCCTAATGCCTGGTGGTTGTGCACGTTGGTGGTTTCTTCTGCTCCCAGCTGGGGAACCTGTGGAAAAGGGCAGAGTTAGGATCTCCGGTGGTCTTTCCAACGATCAAGTCAGTATGGATATTTAAAGAAGTAGAGCAACTAGCGGAGTGGAAGCTTTTTGGTTTAGGATTGCTTACCTTAGTTACTGTTTAGTTCTCTATTTGTATGGGAGTCGGAGGGTATTTAAGTCATTCTCGCTAGTGCTGAGCTAAGGCATGGGTCAGCCTTATTCTTACATATGGTGACTCAATGATTTGATAAAAACATGCGGGGGCGGCTGCGCCGGACAGCCTTGACAGGTGTCGCTCTGGGATAGGTGTGGGAGTCAGTACTGTTCACTCAACATTAATGGGATGGGATTAGTTATACACACAGCCAGAGGGGTTCGAAGTGTCTTAATTATCATGTAAGATGGAGGAATCAAGGCACTGGTAGCTCAATTAATGTGATGCCGATGCGCTTCCGGGCCCAAACTTCGTTCAACCATCACCTAGGGGATGAGATCTTGAGCCGACTGAGCGGGGAAAGTTATGCCGTTCAAGGGACATGCTAACACCACCTTTCGCGTCGTCCACGAAGGAAGTCGATTGAGGGGACGACTAGTCCCACCTCTCGAGTCGCTCCGTAAGGATTGGTCAACTTGAAGAGTCGAGGAGGACGGCTAGTACCACCATTCGCGTCGTCCATGAGGGTACTCGCCTAGGGGACGGCTGGTCTCGCCTTTTGAGTCGTCCGAGGGATTCAGATTAGGGCAACCTAAGCTCATTTCCTTCTCTCAAATGTAAGTATTCCTCTCAGAATTCAAGGGCTAATTAGTGAAAAAATATCCAGGACCATAACAACTCTTGAGATCCAAAATACTCATTCAAACAAATCTTAAACTCACTATACATTTTTCACCAACTCATCATATGTGAGTTTCTATATTTTGTTATAATACATATTTTCATTCTTAATCCAAAGTCATACTATTTATTTTTAAACTCACTTATTTCCAAAGCTACTCTTAAACACAAAATACTCAACATTATTTTGAAATCTATTTTGTATTTCAACGGTTTGGTATACATTTTGACTCGTTATATTTTTGTTTTAAGTGGTCAGATATGGTGTATTTTTTTAACTAAATATTTAATCCATATTTTTTTGCCTCTAAGCCCAAAGTTCCCCTCTATTTTTTGAACCCACTCTTATTTATAGTCGTTTTTTCTAAATATATAGGTGTACTATGTAACTAGATATCTTAATCATTAGATTTTAGCTTTTTCCATGTTAGTGTCATAGCGTAGTGAACCGTATATGTGTTTTTTCCTTACCTCATTTATTTTTAAATTCACTCACTTTTTTAAAAGAATTTTTGTCTCTAAACTGAAAGTTTTACCTTAATTTACTTTTAGGCCCACGCACTTTCTAGATCGCCTTGGATCTAACATACTTGAAAGAATTAATTTTAAGTGGTTTTTGTTTTTAGGCCCAAAAGTTTACCTAGATTTATCTACATACCCAACATCTTTTTCTTGTATCTTTAAACCCAATCAGCTTTTTGTATTTGCTTTTAAACCCAAATTGTATAATTTATACGTAGAATATCTTGTTTTTATACATTAACATGGTAAAACCCCCCAAAATACCCCTTTCAATTCCCACTTACGTCTCTATTTCTCTCTCCTCTTCTTCCCCATTCTCACCCCTCTTTCCTAACCGAAAACCTAAAAAATCGCCCCTCTTCTTCCCCATTCTCCCTGTTCTCATCTCCCTTCCCTAACTAAAAAAAACCCCAAAAATCACTCCTCTTCTTCTCTTTCTCGTCCTCCCTAACCCACTTAAATCTTTATTTCTCTCTCCTCTTCTTCCCCGTTCTCATCCCTCTTCCCTAACCAAAAATCCCAAAAATCAAGTAGAAATCGCTCCTCTTCTTCCCCATTCTCCCCGTGCTGATCTCTCTTCCCTAATCGAAAACCCAAAAAAAAAGAAATAACTCCTCTTCTTCTCTTTCTCGTCCTCCCTAACCGAAAACCCCAATCTTTCCCCCAATTGGTTCGACGCTTGACCGCCGCTGCCTCCTCCGTCACCTCCTCCAGCGGTATGCCTACCTGCCGCCTCGTCCTCCTTTGCCTCTCTTGATTGACAGTGCCACCTTCTACAGTTCTTCTCCTATCAGTAGAGGTATAATTTTTTCGTTTCAGCATTCCGTTGTAATTAAATACGTTGAAACCGAGAAGCTTGAACTCATATGCTGACTCTGATCCCTGTACCTCTCCATGCTTCCCCATTTTTTATTATCCAAAACTTTGGGTTTTGTCATGGAATTTTCTTCTGAGTATTTGCATTGATCATTTGAAAGATGTGTAAATTAGGGAGTGTACTTAATGGTTAGCATTTTCATGTTACTTAGGATTCCTATAAATTTGGATTCTAATTGTTCTATCTTGAACATTGAATTTCAAACAATGGATTGAGGAAATTTGTTCTAGTTATCAATGGGTCAAATTTTTGTTTGTGATATTGAATTCTTTTAGATTGTCATTCGTTTTCTTAATATACTAGTTCCAGAATTTTTTTTATTGTGGTTACTTTAGTTGAATTAATTTTCTTCTTCATTTTGGGTGCAAAATTGCTAATGTAAATAGAAATTTATTTTTGTGTCAAGGGGAAAAATTAACACTAAACTCGACTTGTGGTTCTTTCTATATGCTTGTTGTAGATGTTAATAATTTATTGCACGTGCGTGTGTTTGATCGTAATGGTAGCCCGTTTAGTAAAAAAAGAAGTATAACATTGATATAATACTAAATTTGGCTTATGTTTTACTCTGTTTGCAGTAAACCTATAGCTATGGAAGTAGTCAGATTTCCATCCAATGTAGTCTACTTACGAGACCTAATTCAAAATAGTATTTCGTCCACATTGTCCAAGGATCATCGGACGGCCCTTTGAGATACTCCATTCTGTGGATATCTTGATATTCCTAATGTTCCAATGCAACCACTTCTAGTTGATTACTTGTTGGAAGTTTTTGATGTGGAAAAAAGTAGTTTCAAAAATGGAGGGAAATGGACCTACTTTGGTGTTGAAGGTGTGGGCGAATTATGGGTCTTTCGATGAGAGGATATATAATAGATTTGAGGTTCCATAGAAGTGATCATGAGACAATCTACAAACTCGTACTTTCATTTAGACAAAGGAAGAAATTGAGGAGGATGGGAAGCGTAGGACTAGAAGAGGAAAGAAAAAAATTGATGAGGGAAAGAAGAAAGTTGTGTGTGCTAGACGAGATAGGATGGGTAAACTTATCAATGAGATGGCCGAGCGTAGAGATCCTATTTTGCCACAAATGCTTGGCTTTCATTATAGGCTTTATCTTATGCCCTCAAAGTAATTGAGGTTGTCCTTTATTTACATTTAGATATGTTGAGAAATTGGACACTCTTAAGGACTATAATTGGGCTGAAGTAGTATATAATGTGTTGCGGACTGAGATGAATAAGGCTAAGAAGACCATCACCAAGAGGTCCTAGGGAAAGTGTTCCAGATGTGGTTATATGGGCGGTTTTGCCTCAGTTTTGGAGGTAAGTATAGCTTTTATATATTTATGTTGTTTTCCATTTTATATATTTATGTCATTTACAATTTATTGTTGCACTAAAATTTTTATATTTTGACAGATTTGGTTTTATGAGCTTGTGGGGATGTTGAGCGTTCGCGTAGCAGATGAATCCCTACCACCCATCCTATGTTTATACAAGTGTCCGAAAATTTTACGGAGGAGTGCAGTGCAGGATGTAGTTAGAGACCCGGCTAATTTTAGGAAGTGTGATAATAACTCGAGGGCTTTAGAATTTCATGAGAGAGTTACTGAAGCTGCCACTACTGAAGTTGCCACGATCAAGGGAAAGGTATAATGTTTGGGTTCTCGATATATGTATTTACTTTTCCAAACTCCACTTATTAAGTAGACAAGGAAAATTAACCTAATTGAAGCGAGCATGGAAGAGTTAATATTATTCTCTAATGTTTTGTGCATGTTTCTTCATGGTGTTAGGCTAATTATCATGCATCGGGTTTCTCAAACTTTGAATATTATTCACAAATGTACAAAAACTATAATATTTAAGTATAGCGGGAAAATATGAAAGTATATGGTCTAAATATACAAGATGAAGCCTACAATTGAGTGTAAGTACAGCAGGAAAATATTTAAGTATAACAGAATATGCAAGTATAATGGAATATGTTGATGGAGGAGAATCCAAAATATGCAAAAGACATACACATCTGTAGTCCATGGGTAACCGTAAGTACAAATCCGATTGGAGATTATAGGTAGTATACAGATGTTATCTTAAATACTAACACTTTTCTTTTCTTTGTTTTTTGTAGAGATGCATTAATGAAAATAATCCATCAAGTGTCGAACGTATGTTTAAGTCAATAACGACTATATGTTTCCTTTATCTTGATAAGATTATTTTTCCACTTTTAACTTCATTTCATTGGCACATGTTAGTATTATCTGTAAAGGATAAAATGTTCTATCATTACTCCTCCCTCCACGGATACATGTCTGATGCTATTGATTTCAGAGTAAAACTTATGTCCTCCATTCCCAATGATTGGAATTTGGATGTTAGATCTTGTCATGAGATAGAAAGTGTTGATGTTCCTCGACAACGTGGGTTAGTGTTTTCAACTTATTCTTACGTTGTTGTTTTCTGTATTGAGCTGACACAAAGAAATTATATATTGCGGGTTTTCACTTATATATTTGTACTTGCAGTAGCCTAGATTGCGGGGTGTTCCTGATGTCATACATGTTCAGCCTCGTCTCCGGTCTACCGATTTCAATACACCAAAAGGATTGTGCGAGACATAGAGCTCGTATCGTAGCTCTATTTCTATCTGCAGGGAGAGCATCAGCTTAGAAAATTGACATGAATGTGAGTTGTTGTTTTTTTGTCTTGTATAGATGTGTATGTATTTCATGTTCCTCAATAGGTTATCCGAGAGCGTAGTGGAGTTTGTCTAACAAGAGGCCCAAAACTCTGCAATTTAGTTGAGTGGAGAGGCTATGTACAGAAGGTAATACATTGTTATAATGATTATTCTATATCTAGTTGCCTGAAATGCTGGGGATAATTCCCAACTCAGGGATACATTCCAACTCAGGTATGCCAGCCTTAACTCCTAATGGCATTGATGTGGATGACAATGAATTGGAAGTCCTGGAAATTATTCATCATTTTGTTAAGATATCGGACCGTTACTTTTGCAGTGTGAGCCTACTATCTTTTGGTCTAATGGACTATATTACTTCCTGAGTATTTCTAAATGTATGCGACTCTATATGCATCTTCTTTCAATCCTGCTGTATGTTTTCAAATTATTGTTTTTGATATGCAGGATTCACTGGTAGTGACCGCCAAAGAGCATGCTCGGGAACAGTATATGTTGGTTCTCACTTTGTGATGAAAATTGTATATGATCGTCTGAGTTGTACGTTCTGTATTTTTGTATATGATCGTCTGAGTTGTAAGTTCAGTGGTTTCCCTTATTGTAGCTTGCTCGAGAACAATATATGTTGGTTTTCAGTTTGTGATGGAAATTGTTGTTGTGTATTTTCAAGTCGAGATTTCACTTTGTGATGAAAATTGTTGTCGTGTATAGTGGGGGTTTTCTTTTTGGACAATTGAATGGTTAATCAGACATTTCCCTTGGAAAGATTTGTTTTGGTTGAAATTTTTGTGTTGGACGCATATCTGTATTCCATCCCTTTACTGTTTAAAAGATATGATCAGCCCGGTTTCCTTTTGTTAATTAGGCATTGTTGTTGGCCTATAGTTTTGATTTCTGGTTAGACATGCAACTTGTAAGGGTTTTGAGGGCATTAATGTAGCATACATGATCATTGTTTTGATGTTTGTTTGAATATTGATCCTTATTTCTATGCTTTACTTAGGATTCTCCTATGCACATTCCAGCTGAGCAGTTCCTTCATTTGCGAGCATTTGGTGCTCCACCAGTGGTGATAGCACTTGCAGCGCAAGGCACATTTCGTGGATTCATGGACATGAAGACACCGTTATATGCTGAATGTTTAGTTTGGTGTCATAGCTGTATTGTATAGTTTCATTTTGAATCTTGAATTTATGGTCCTCTGAGTGTGAACCATGTGCAGAGTGGTAACATTGAAATTTCTGTTCTAGATATCAGTTTCTGTCTCAAATCTCAATCATTTATTGGTCGCATGCTTTTGAGATAAGACATTATGTGGATGCGGAGTTTCAAATCTTCATGTCAAGTTGATTTACTATTGATAGAAACTTTATGGAAATAGAACTGCAAGTATAGCGGGATATAGTGTAAGTATAGCGGGATAACCTGTAAATATAGCGGGATACACTGTAAGTATAGCAGGATACTCTGTAAATATAGCGGGATAGTCTGTAAGTATAGCGGGATAACCTGTAAGTATAGCGGGATAGTCTGTAAGTATAGCGGGATATACTGTAAGTATAGCGGGATACTCTGTAAGTATAGCGTGATACCCTGTAATTATAGCGCGATAAACTGAAAGTATAGCGGGATATACTGTAAGTATAGCGGGATACATTGTAAGTATAGCGGGATAAACTGAAAGTATAGCGGGATATTAATGCTAACAAATTTAAAAAAATTTATTGAATCTCCACCAAATTTTAAAAATTGAGAATAAATTGAATTCATTATTAATAATGTCAAACATTTTTTAAGAATAAATTGAGAAATTAATGCTATAAATTATACCTTACATTAAAGTGATGAATCTCCACCAAAATCAAGCAACCACACTTAATGAAGTTGAGATTTAATTGTAGATTTAATAGAGTGGTTGAGAAATAATTGATGGGTTTAGAAGATTGGATGAAGGAAATAATGAATGAGAGAGGGGAATTAATTGAGAAATTAATTGAGAGAGAGAGTGAGTGAGAGAGAGAAAGAGAAACGGAAAATTTATTTCCCGCCTTCAGCTTCTCTCCCGCCATCAAGCATTCAATGCACCGTGAATTTTTTGCTGCCGATCACTGTTTCTCTCTCACCTCTCATCATCTCCATTTAATTGCTTTTTTAATATTTTTTAAGGGGCCCACTTAACTGAGAACACAGGGGATATGAGGGAAGGGTATAATTGGGTTTTTAAAAAATTTTAAGGGGGGCCCACATATGTATGTATTGTATTTTAGAAGTTGGGTTTAAAGGCAAATACAAAAGGATGATTGGGTTCAATGGTACAAAAAAAAGTTGTTGGGTTTATGGATAAATCATGGTAAATGATTGGGCCTAAAAACAAAAACCCCTATTTAAATTTAGTTTTGTGACTTGGTCCAAGTCAACACAAGCCGCGGAGAATTAATCAATGCTTATGCAATTTCTAGTCCTCTCTTCGGAAGACTATACGATGAAAGATGAGAGATGGATACCTCGAGAAAAGTTTAGTGTTAAATAAAAAAAGATGATTTCAGGATCACGTTCACATAAAATCAATCAGTGATCATCTAAATATAACATTCTAAATATTTCAATGCGTAAGAAAGAGACATTTCGGAGACGGCAATTATGGTGATGAAACTAAAATATTTCAACGCCAACCTATAGTTAATTTGGTGACCAACTCCTCTCTACGAAATAATCAACCCCAGCTAAAGCTGTAGTAATCCGTGTCTGTTAATTTGTAGCATTTAAAACCTGAAACGCTCGTACTTCAGTAATCCTTGTGTGATTCCCTCACCGAAGGAAAATGAGACCCTGGGCACTCTTCTTGTTTCAGCTGCAGCTGATCGTAGCTGCGGTTGCGGCAACCGTAGCAGCCGACTGCCAAACTCAATGCGGCAATATCACCATCCCCTATCCTTTCGGCATCGGTCATCCTGGCTGCTACCGTCCCGGATTCAACCTCACCTGCGACCACTCCTCCACCTCCGGTCCCAAACTCTACCTAGGCGACGGCACGCTTGAAGCAACCGAAATCTCGATATCTCAAGGGCAGGTCCTAATCAAGAGCCCCATACTAAGGTTGTTCTGCGATCCCGGAGACACTGTCCAGGGCTCGTATAATACGACATGGAGAGGTATCGGTGATAACGGGCCCTTCACCTTCTCTGCCGACCGCAACGCCTTTGTCACCATCGGCTGCAGCGTCATATCGTACGTCATGTCCTTCTACCCTGACGCCGCCGTCAACCTGTGCGCCGCTATTTGTTTTGACTACACCAGCGTCGAGAGGATGAATGGCTCTTGCTCAGGGATGGGATGCTGCCAGGCAACGATTGGGAGGGGTCAGTCGTACTTTTTTGTCAGGATGGCCGGCATTTCTAACGAGGTAGCGTTACTGAGAATTGCATGAAAATTCCAGATTTTTTTTCTGAAGAGGAGAATTTGCATTAACCCGAAACAAACTTAGATTACCAAGTGGGCGAATATATCCTTGAGGAAACTATTCTTTATGCCTCAGAAATTCCGTCTCCTGTACTTTCTATTTTTTCCAACAGGTAGCGCCTAGTGATATTGGATCATGCACCAAGGCATTCTTGGTCGATAACCAATGGTTCAGGTTCGATCCAATACAACTGGCTGATGATAAATTTTTCGGCAAGGACTACAAGGTGCCGGTGGTCGTTGATTGGGCGATCCGCTGGGAATCTGCGGACAACAGATCATGGTCTTGTGCGTATGCAGCGAAGAATCAGACAACTTATGCGTGTCGAAGCAAGCAAAGCCTATGTGTTGATGGCGATACTGGATATCGCTGTAAATGTTTATCTGGATTTGAGGGAAACCCATATATCGCTAATGGGTGTCAAGGTATAATTTTTTTTTTTTCCTCTCCTGCAATTTTAGATATGTCAGGTAACGAAACACGCAATATGCGGAAGAGATAAATATTTCATATCAAAGATCATTTGAATGCTTGAACCAATCACAAAAATAAAAAAAATAAGATCTACGTGATTCGGCGATGTGCCTAAGTGAGAAGGGGCAGAGATCACTGCTAACTTTAAAAAAGATCACAAATTTTCTTCTCTCTTGCAAATCCCCACGAGAGTAAGTCTTTCACTTCTTTTCCTCTTCTTTCTTTTGGCCTCAATTCTCTGCCTCCAGCACTGTCCATATATGAAGGAAAACACACGCACAATATTTCCAACAAATCCTGAAACATCAGTACTCCTAAACAAATCAGTACTTTGAAAAGTGACCCGACCAAATCTGGTCAGCCAGCTGACCTGTCGGCTAATCGGTCCTCTCGAGCAGTTGGCTCAGTCGATTCTCCCAGCTCTTGGGTGGTTGAATGATCAGTCAACTCCTCTGGTGTTGAAACCGCAAAATACAAGCCATAATCAACATAATACCCAGAACCGCTGCTCGCTGGTCTGGGTCCGACAGTTTTTGTGCTTTCCAGTGACAGAAAGTATAATTGACAAATTGTACTCTTTATCAGTACCATGATGACTCTTTGTAGAATCTTTTCAGTTATCTCAGTAAATAACATCGGGTTCTCAATGATGAATCAGATATCGATGAGTGTGCACAAGGTAGAAATCCATGTCCGATGGCATTGTGCACAAACACTCTTGGGAGCTACTCATGCCACTGCCCAAAAGGCACATTTAGCAGGGTTGATGGGGATCCGAGTTCTGGATGTTTACCTGATAAATCCAAAATCAATATAGGTGAAGAGCATATTCGTTCATTTTCATGACACAAATACTCTCTTTCATGATCCTATAAAGAATTCATAAAATTTCCCCCTGTAGGTATCGTCATTGGCATCGGCACTGCATCTGGATTCAGCGTTCTAAGTCTAGCCATTGCCAGTTTTCTCCTCTACAAAAGGTTGCGGCAAATAAACAGCAAGAAACACAGAGAAATGTGCTTTCGTCGAAATCACGGCTTGTTGCTAGAGCAACTTCTTACTACTGCGGAAAACGATGTGGAGAGGACAAAGATCTTTACATTAGAGGAGCTAAACAAGGCAACTAACAATTTTGAACCTACTAGAGTTCTCGGTCGTGGAGGCCACGGTACAGTCTACAAAGGAATCTTATCTGACCAAAGAGTTGTTGCTGTTAAAAAGTCTGAAATAATCGACCAGAGTGAGATCAAGCAGTTTATAAATGAGGTTGCTATTTTGTCACAACTTAACCATAGGAACATAGTCAAGCTTTTTGGGTGTTGCCTTGAATCTGAAGTTCCTTTACTAGTCTATGAGTTCATTTCTGGAGGAACACTTTCTGACCATTTGCATGTCATTGGAAATCATGTTTCATCATTATCTTTCGAGGATCGTCTAAGGATAGCAACGGAGATCGCTGGAGCTCTTTATTATTTGCATTCTGCGGCCTCTATTTCCATTTTTCACCGAGATATTAAGTCATCTAATATACTTCTTGATCATAATCTTACCGTGAAAGTATCTGATTTTGGCACGTCTAGGTCCATTCCATCTGATAGGACACGGGTAACCACCGCAGTTCAAGGAACTTTCGGATATTTGGATCCTGAATACTACTATACAGGACAACTAACCGAGAAAAGTGATGTTTACAGTTTTGGTGTAATTCTCATAGAGCTTCTGACGGGAGAGAGAATAATTTCAAATACTCTAATCAGGCAAGGGAAAAATCTCGCTATGCATTTCATTGAGTCATTAGAAGAGAACAAACTGTTTCAAGTTCTGGATGCTCGAATCGCAGAAGAGGGAAGAAAGGAGGAGTTAGAAGAAATTGCCATAATTGCAGATACATGTTTAAGGATTAAAGGGGAAGAAAGGCCAACAATGAGGACGGTTGAGCAAAAGCTTAACAGAATGATTCAGAAAAAGAAGCACAAATATTACTCATCTGCATCACAACAGCAAAAACGTGAAGAATCTGATAGGTTTATTCCCAACATATTGGATGGAAGTAGGATCAATGGTACAACTAGGTCCTACAGTCTAGAAGAAGAACTCATGATGTCCTTAAATTACCCAAGATGATGTTCAATTGTTAATATTTTCGGACTAGATAGTAGTCCTTCGTATATAGCAGTTCCAATTTCCCTTTTCCAAGAACCTTTATTTTATCTCTTTTCCTTTTCACTTAGAAGATCAAGAAGCAATCTTTCTTTCTTTCTTTCTTGTTTTTTTTAATTATATTTTTTACTAAATGAAGCAATCGCTTCTATACTTCAAGGATCTAGTTTATTATCGTATATGGACAATGAGAAGCTAAAACTTATGAAATGCACTGATAAAAACAACAGAAAAACGTATGGAAATGAGTGTCACAAAGAAGGAGATTATTATTTCTAAATGAACAAAGTTCGAACAAACATACCTCGATACTTTTTTAAGATTTTCTCTGACTATCAAGGCAGGAATTTTTCACTTCCAGTCCCGAGCATAATCTATCACGTAGCATTATCTCCAAGGACTTGAGAATTCAGCAGTAAAAATGCAATTTTATTTAGTATGTGACTGCAAATATAAATGAAAAGCATGCTACACAGTTCTCAAACAATTTGAACACTCCAGTTTCAATAACAATTTTAGGAATTCACCATGGTAGCATCCATTCTGTTCCTCAGATTATCTTCCAGCTAAATGTACTCCATATCTGAAGTGTAGAGGGTTCAAAATCTCATGTAGCATGGAGTTAAGGATCTGTGTTTGCTTCTTCAAGAGGATATCTTGAAAATATCACTTTGATAATATATCTTAGAAGACGGCACTCAGTTTATAAACTTCATTAGTCATTAGTAATTCATCATTAAAAGGGAGAACAATGTACTTTCCCATTTGAAAAATCGACATGTAAAGGGTAAGGTTAGGCTGCATTTCATATAAAAGACGGTTTCTATAGAAAGCTTAACAAAGTAAAGACAGTCAACACTTTAATTTTAACTGATATACATAACAGAATTATGACAACTTATTAGAAATTGGTCAATCTCTGATACCATGAAGCTTACTCGAAATAAGCATGCGCAGAGACCTGCTCAGTTGAGTAAGCATCAGACACAATCTTATTGTACCCAACTGTCCCTATATCAAATATACAGAAATATAGTCACCATTGTTTTCCATCTTTAAGCAGGACATAAAGTGTTTGCAACGTCAATAACGAATCGGTATCGAACATCGCCCTTGGCAAGTCGCTCAAATGCTGTGTTCACATAATCCATGGAAACCACCTCAACCTCTGCAGTTATATTGCGCTCCCCAGCAAAGTCTATCATCTCCTGGACATCTCTCATTCCACCAATATTACTTCCCGCAAGAGTCCTACCCCCTGTAAAATATAAAACAAAGAGATTTAGATGTTGTTTTGGCATGCTGCAATTCGTAAATGCTGCAAATGTTGAGGGTAGAAAATTTTATCAAATGTTGCAGAAAACTGGACTTAAACCTGTTGTTGAGGTATCTGTGCTTGTATTGCATGAGATGTATTTCTAAACGCAAATCCAGTATTTAGATTTGCATCTTTATTAGATGAAACATATTTTTATTGCAAAGCAAGTGTTTGTTTAGCTGCAATTGTAATACGATTCATGTTTTAGGAGTTGCATTCCACTAAATTAATGATATGACAATAAATTTTTGTTAATTTAGTGCAATGATTGCGGTATTTGCTGCAGCCAAATGGATATACCAACTGCTACTGTTCATTTTCTACAAAATATGAAATTTGACTGCAGTACTTGCTGTTGCAGTTCTGTTTGCTATCAACCAAACAGCCCCTTCAGGAATCAGATAACAGATCAGAAGAAATCAAAACTGGAATAAGATATAAGCTTTTGATTTACCTTGGATCAAGGAAAAAGCAGGAACTTCCAATGGTTTGTTTGGCAGGCCCACATTTATCATCTTTCCATGTGTTTTCAGTAATGCCAGCAACGGAGCGATGGGGTGGTTAGCTGAAACTGTATCAATGATACCATCCATGGTTCTCATGGCAGCCTAAAACCAAAAAAGGAAAATGGTGAAAACATCAGTAGCAAATAACTATGCCAACAATTTTTGTCGAGTGAAGTTTGCCATTACTGATTAGATATGCAACAATTGTACATATATCACTCAGAAAGGCATAATAACATGCCATGTCTTTATCATATAGATCATGGATAACATTGCATCCTATGTGTTGACCAGATAGATCACAAATCTGATAACTAATAATAGTCTTAGCATGCGAATGGGAAAAGAAAGCAGTGAAAGAGGATACAAGTTTTACAGTGAGTTTGTGGATGACGATTGATGAAACTTATGCATCTGGTGAATCTGAACTCAGCCACATGCCAAATTTGCACTCAACGAAGAATTCGAATGCAAGACGTTGAGAGTCGTTTCTTTATGTATGTTTAGTCCCACATTGGTTAGGGACAAGTCTCTTTTTATTTATAATATTATAAATAACATCCAAGAGAGGGAACTAAGTATCCTCTCTAATTATACTTAGTTCCCTCTTGGATGTTATTTAGAATATTATAAATACAAAGAGACTTGTCTCTAACCAGTGTGGGACTAAACATACATAAAGAAACAACTCTCAACACAAGACTTGTTAGATGTACCTGAAAATCTATACAAATGATTGTATTTAATATGTTTCATTGAAGCAATGCTCAAAATTATGTAAAGATTGATTAGACTTAGAACATGGTCCACAATGAAAAGGATCAAAGAAAGGATAAATTTCACAACATGAACTTGGGGGGTTTTGCAGAAAATTACCATTAACTTTTCAACTAGAGAAACTATCATGAAGTTTGAAAACTGTGGAAAATACTAAGAACTCGTTGTTAATAGTGTTACTGTCTAGGATAAAAGGTCTAAAGTAACCATTATATCTATCAAAACACAATGTTCATTAGGATAATCTAGAAGATATATAAAGTATATCCAACAAAATTGTCGAAAACATATTCACATGCTTCCAGTTACCTTAACTGACATGAAACTTTTTCATGATAGCTTATGAAAATATTCCATGGTAGTTTTATCTCATAAAAAGTTACAGCAGTTTTGTGTAAAACACCTGAAAGTGTATTTTAGCTTTATGAAACTTACCTTAATAACCCTCTAATTCTATCAGCTAAAGTATAATTGTTTGTACCTTCATTTGTTCTGGATTACGACTGACTAAAAACGCATCAGCTCCCAAATGTTCAACCGCTTCCTTCTCCTTCTTTGGTGATGTGCTGATCACTGTAACTTTCATACCAAAAGCCTTTCCAAACTTTACAGCAACATGTCCGAGCCCTCCAAGCCCAACAACCCCAAGATGTTTTCCTGCCTCATTGAGCCCAAAATACTTCATTGGACTGTACACTGTAGTACCTGCACATAATAAAGGTGCAGCCTTTTCTAGCGCCAAGTTTTCCGGAAGGCGAACCGCAAAATGCTCATCGACAACTAAATTATCTGCGAATCCTCCATATGTTATTTTTCCGTCATTGTAGATGCCATTGGAAGTGGGTACTATCTCGGTACAGTAGTTTTCGAAACCCTCTGCGCAACTATAACATGCATTGCACGAGCCAACCATGTATCCTACACCAATCTTGTCTCCACATTTAAACTTGCGGACATTGGGTCCTACTTTGGTCACAGTTCCAACAATCTCATGCCTGCAAGGAACAGAAGGGAAAAAGAAAAGAAAGAACGAAAAAGCTAAATTAATAAGCTATAACATCAAGCATAGGTAGTAGTGGTTCATGTAAACCCTCCTGCACTGGCAAGTGAAAAAGGCTGAATATACTGCTTTCTATCATCTTTTCTGCATTGTCGTACTTTTCATCCAATGGAGAAGAAATGGACTAAATACTTTGAATATCTAACGATGTATGCAAGGGAGGCTGAAACTTTCATAAACAGTAGAACATAAATGAGTTATTTTCCTTGTCAAAATTAGGTTTCTTTTTAAAGAAACATAGAGTAAATGGGGGCTGGTTTGTCCTTGCATGGTGTTAGTGGTGTGTTGTAGAGGTGACACACATCCAAGCTGTCAACTATGATATGGTCTATTATGACCTGGACATGCATCAGCGACACACCGGCTAGCTTCTAGAGACACACCAGACCCATTTTTGAGATAGAGACTAGTTATGTACCGCAAGGGGCTAATAACCCTTAACCATGTCTAATTATTAGTATCAAGCAGAAATAAGGGGAATCACGGTACATGGGCACCATATTATATATCAAAAATCAGAATTGACAGGCGGCAATATCATTAACCATGTCCAATTGATGGATTCAAGTAGAAATAAGGAAATTAGGTACATGGGCACCATATTATAGATAAATAATCAGAATTGACAAGCACCTATAACACACACAAACACAGTTATGCCCCCCAGTATGTGCTACAACATTACAATCATCATCGTTGTAATGCAAGATGTTTCCACTCGAAATATGGTCTATCATTGAGCATAACGTAAAAAGGTCAAGAGAGCTCCTACAAATAAGGGATATAACATGTAACTGTAATATCATTATATTGGAGAACTGCAATTCAGTAAGCATTAATATGAAACCAAGCACCAAAAACTAGCTCCAATGTAATCCTTATTTACTTATGAAAAATTGACAGAATATAAATGAAACGAGAAGTTTCTGGAATTGTTAACATGGTTTAAATCCTTCAGCAATTGGCAAAATCCGAATCCTCGCACATTTTACTGAAAAAAGGGTCTTTAAATTACATGAGAAAATCCGGGACGAACAAAGTGCACGTGAATAGGGAAGTGGCTTGTAGACATTAAACATCAATATTTGTTACTTAGGAAAATTTATCTGTAACTGAATCACATACTTCAAATGATAATGTGTCGTATTGTAATATGGACCTTGGTTTTGTATTACAATCAATATACAATTGCAGATTTTCCTTTATCTTTCCACAGGATTAAGATGTCATCCTTGAATCATATATAACATCACATAAAAAGGAAAATTTTCAGAATTTTCAGAAATAAGCATTTAGAAAAAAAAAGATAAAGAGTAAAGAACATCGTACCCTGGAACAACTGGGTACATAGCATTTCCAAAATCATTCTTAATGATGTGAAGGTCAGTATGGCATATTCCACAATACAAAATCTTTAGCGTAACATCATTATCCCTGAGAGCCCTACAAAATAGTATGGAACAAAGTCAAAATTAATATATTCCAACACCACCAATATTTCTGGAAAAAAAAACTATAAAAGCAATAAGTCATAAGAAGCAAAATATTACAATTTAATTTGTTAATGATTAGTAAAAAAACATTCACAACTGCATTCAAATGTGCACTTCTTGCCTAAATTCTTTAAAGAATACACTAGCTTGCTTCCGACAAATGTTGGATAATTCGGAGAAAATAGTCCACAGTTAAATCCTTGAAACCCCGTGTTTAAGTATCTGAAACAGGCTTAATCATATGACATGTACAGTATAACTCTTTTAGTTGAAACTGAGAACAAAACCAGTTTGTCCTTGCATATATATGCAGTGAAAAATCTACACATCAATAAATAAGAGCACAAATTCTATCGGAGCCTTGCGTAAGTGCAAGGTGTTCTGAGCCATTCATAGAGAAGAAGGGGGCAGTTTTGAGATTCCATTGCTCGTATGTATGGCTCAGAACATCTCACTCGCATGAGATGTGGTTTTGATGATGGAAGTGATTGGGAAAACCGAGCAAAAACAATTACAACTTTTCTACCTCCCATGGTGTTTGCCATAATGCTACTCTTCCCTCTTCTTTATTAGTTTATCCACAAATTTTCAGCAAAAAGGAGGAAAACTATTTATCCATAGACTTTAAATATAAATTTTAACACTCATAGTTAGGTTGGCCACAAGACTGAGAGAATAAAATAAAATTGGGAGCAAATCAGCATGACTTGGAGGTCAAAAGTAAATAATTTGGGGGTATATAAGAACAAGGCAAAATAAACAATTTGGGGGTATATAAGAAAAAGGCTAAATAACAAAAAAAACCCCTTTAACTTTGGACGATTAATAGATAACCACCCATAACTTTCAAAATATCAGAAAACCCAAAATCCCCTTCAGTTTAGGGGTTGTCAGAAAAACCCCCTTGAACTTTAAGATTTTATAATAATAAAAGGCTTAATTACAGAGCACCCCCATGAACTTTTTGGGAGTTGCAGTAAACCCCCATCAACTTTTTTTATTACACTTAAACCCAATGAACTTTTGGGGACTTGCACATAACCCTCATGAACTATTTTATTTTACTAAATCTTACTTGAAAATTTATCTTTTAATCCACATATTAGCACCATTAACTCTAACATGTCACTGGTAAACAATGGGCAAAAAAAGAAGACGGAAAATTTCTTCTGAGTCCCAAAAAACCCCTTTTATAAAAAAGGGAAAATAGGTAATTTTTTTGGGACCAATGAATTATTTTCATCTTTTTTTTTTTGCACTAGCAAACCACATGAGATGTTAGAATCAATGGTGCTAATTTAGAGATTAAATGAGAAATTTCCATGTGAAAGTGAGTGAAATAAGACAACTCATGGGGGTTATGTGCAACTCCCCAAAAGTTCATGGGGGTTTAATGTTACAAAAAAAATTGATGGAGGTTTGCTGCAACTCCCCAGAAGTTCAAGGGGGTTTTCTGTATTTAACTCTAAATAAACTCAACAGAATTAATCGCACACATGGGCATCATACCATCCTGTTAAGGAGATAAGGGTAATGAACTTGCATGAATATGGAAAGGAGTTGACTGATGGTGCAGATCTGAGATGGTATTAATGCCATGTAGCCGAAAGACTAATAACATAAGCCTTTGCGTGTGAAGATTATTGTTGCAGCTGCAGTCGGCATTTCCAAAACACAGTTTAAGTTACAATTACATGTGTTGTTTCGATGCAACTCAAGTTGCTGTAATTGTGAAACTAATCACTTTTTTTTTTAGATATACTAGCTACCAAATTGAGTGGAACTTTTTTTTTCTTTGGCAAAAAAGTGCTTAGTACTTTTGCAGCTGCAATGTAAAGAGACTAGTTACAGTGAAACAACTAATTGCGGTTGTAACTAGAAATGCATGTTGCGGATTGCATTCACAACTGCAATTGCTATTTTACACAATCCATACAACCCTTGATCTCTAGAATCCTAAAAGTCGGTAAGGCTGTGAGCTGTTTGCTCATCTAATTAGCAACAATCTCTATATATATCATTGACTTATCATTTTATCATGACATCTTCATTGTGCACTGGTATTTGTTCTCTAGGATGCTAAAGAATTAGGGTCCTTAAGTTTAACTTATTATATCTCGTTCGTCTCATAGCCGGCATATGCCTCTCTTGCTATTGCTCAAAATATATGGCTAATGATTTAGATCATAGAAAATTTTCAGGTGAAATTTCTATCTTAACTAATTCACAGGCCCTTGGTCCATCTGCATGTTAATCTGTTTATGGGCACATGACGTGCATACAGCTACATGATGTTGTTTCTGTAGCATACTTCTCATGTAAAACATGTTGTCAAAATTGGAGAAAATAGTAATTAGTATGAATCAGAAATTAAAAATTAGAAATCCAGGCCTGATCGGGTGCAGTCGTGATTTCACTGCCCTAGAAGATAGAGGACGCGCATATTGCCCTGGCGCAGTTGATCCTCTCCCCCTAGTGGTAAAAGCCCCGAGAAAATGGCCGGCCTCTGTACTCGGGCGAGAGTCTAGAGCTTCTGCTCAGATGAAGAAGGTTGCCCGGAAAATATAACTTAAACTGAAAATCAAAAAAGGAGAGGAGAGTAGAAGAGAGTAGAGCTTTCTTTCTCAGTTGTGTCTTCCCCTTACCCGAGCTGGGTATATAAATAGGGTTGAGGATTCGTAACTGACACGAAAGACACGACCGTTACTCACATTCATGTCTCCGACAGTTATGAATGTTGAATAAAAATATAAAAAACATGTCAAAATAAAGTCTGGAGAAGCAAAAGGTTAGTGTGCGGTGCGGCGTGGCGCGCGCGTGTGCGTGCGTGGTAGAGTAATGCAAGGCCCACAAAACCCAAAACACTATTCAAAACCCAATATGAAGAGTTCCAATATAAACCTCTCAAATTTCCATTTGTTTTCTAATGTAGGACTATTCACAAAGGCAAATATTGCCTTTTCATGAGCAAAACATCCAACAAAACAAACTAGCATCACCTTAAATCAATTTTCCCTGCCCTTAGATCGAAGTTAAAACCATACTAAGCTTGCACTTTCATAACATTATCTCTGAGTAGCTTGCATGCTCGAACCCTGTAATCTGATACTTTACAGGTTGCATGAAGATGCAGTTTTGATTCTTAAGAGGCTTTTTTTCCCCCTCACTGGCATCACACATATGTGGTCTGAATTTACCTGTTTCTTTGACCTTCGCGATCATGTGTGGCTCCTCTAGTAAGTCTCATGTGTCAATTTTATGCTGAGAATAATAAGGAATGATGAAATCCTCTACCCTCTCATGAACATGTGATGTGAGATTGTTTGGGACATCTTGTATGTGTACTTGAGGTATAGATTATAATTAGATAGGGTGAAAATCAAACAAAAGAGATATCTATTTGCAGGTTGATGGAAACCAATTAGCTTGCAAATCTTCGAAACCTATTCAACAACATTTGTATCAGACTATTATAGCGCACATGCGCTACACGCGGATGTACTTGTTTTAAAACTCTAAATAATTAATTATTATAATTTTTCATATTTTTGAAAATGCACTTTTTTGTATATTTAAAGAAATTAAATTGCAATAACTATAGTTTTCATATCATGTGGATTTGCCTCAAAAGTTGCTTTTTTTTTTTTTTTGCCGTCTCAATTGCATCCAAACCAGCTAATTGCTCTTTCATTTGTTATCTAACCTTCACATTTTAGTTCAATGAAGTAGAGAAGAACAAGAAAATCTAATGATTTAAGACGTGCATTTGAAGAGGGGCAAACCCACTAAAAGCCAAGAAATTTAGCATAAACACATTGGTGTTTGCTGAATTCACTTGAGAAATAGAGAGAGCAAAAGGATCAATGATGAAGAAAAGCAAAAAAAAAAAAAAACATTTGTTGCGTTACCTGCGTGAAAAGGAGAAGGGAGAGAGAACTCCTGTTGGATCTCTTGCTGCCCACCCAAATGCACTCTGCAGTTCTCCCATCTCTCTCTCTCTGTCACTCTCTCTCTCTCTCTCCCCCTCTCATCTTATATAGAGACTTTCGCGGACAATACAACTACGGAAAAGGATTTTTAGATAGGGAGTTTTCAATATTAGTCCCTTAAATTATCAGTATTTCAATATTAGTCCCCTAATTTTTCATATTTTGGTATTAGTCCCTTAAATCAGTAGTTTAATATTAGTCCCCTAACGTTTCATACTTTGGTATTAGTCCCCTAAATTTCATAAATATGTTGATACAAATCCTTGAGGTTAGTTGGGGTTATAAATGTAGGAAATATTCTGTTATGTTTAACTTTTTATGGAATGGATAATTATGCCCTCACTCCTAATACACAAACTCACGTACTCATTAAAACTTAAGAAACCCGTTAAGAGCCCTAGGTTTAGGTAACTTTGTTAATGAAGTTTCTAATTTTTGGGGCACAAAGGATTAAGGGGAAAATGAGAGTGGGATAGGGCATGATTTTGTAATTATACAACCATCTACTAACCAAATCATGGTTAACGTTTTAGACACAAAAAATGTAAGTGAGGGAAGTATTTCAACACAGTAAAAGAATTTGGGGGACTAATATCAAAATATGAAGATTTGGAGGACTAATATCAAAGTACTAATGATTTACGGGCCTAATATCGAAAAAATACCCTTTTAGATATTAATACCTCAAATCTTCAATAAATTTCATACTAGTCCCTCAATATTTCAAATTGCTTATATGTCCCCAAGTTCCAAGGGATCTTGCAGGTGGGCTCCTCAAGGACCAAAATAACTCTCACGTTGAGTTATTGTGATGGTTTGGGCTTTTTGTGGGGAAGCATATTGGGATGAAAAACACTGAAATTTTGTTTGACATCTTGACAAATTATCCTGAATAACTTTTTAAGCCTAGACTTTTGAGTTAAAAATATTGGGATTTACTTTTCGAATGATTCAACAAGTCCTCGAAATGACGGAGCTATTTCATTAAAATTGGGTTTTGTATTGGGGAATCATATTCTCTTTAAAAGTGTGAGTTTGGAAAAAACTTTTCTTAGACAATATCACTCTTGATATTTTTAAACTTCACATTATGATCCTATCACAATTAATAGAGCCCTTTAAATAGATCTATAATACATTACTTGTGATTCTATCGTAAATAATAGAAATATCTTAATAATTTCTTAAAAATCAAAAAGTCATAAACAATGTTCTTAAAAATATAAAAATTATACAAAGAACCCTTAAATTGGAAATTACAAACAACCTGTAGAAATCAATTTTTTTGAAAAAGTTCTTAAAACTTCAAAAATTACTAAGAACCCCTTATACAGCTACAAGTTATCATACTCTCTTTAAAACTTTCCTTGGATAATATTGTCTTTGATCTTTTTAAATATCATATTATGATCTGATTCTAATTAATAAAACCCTTTAAATAGATCTAAAATAAATTACTTGTGATTTTATCCCAAATAATAGAAATATCTTTAATAAATTCTCTTGTGATTTTATCCCAAATAATAGAAATATCTTTAATAAATTCTTTAAAATCTAAAAGTTATAAATATTATTCTTAAAAATCTAAAAAGTATACAAAGCCTTAAATCAAAAAAAATTACAAAAAACCCTCCTTAGAAATCAATAATTTTAAAATTTTCATTAAAACTTCAAAAATTGCAAACAATCCCTTATACAGCTACAACTTACAAATCGCCATTTAAAAATTCTAAAAATTACAAACATTAGGACCCCTTGAAAAATAAAATGAAAAAAAATCTAAAAATTATAAAAAATCCTAAAAATCTAAAATTTCTGAACAACCTCTAAACAATATGAAATTAGAGGCATAACACTAAAATTTTGAAAATTACTAACAACATTCTCACCGAAAATTTCAAAGAATATAAAAAACAGCCTAAAAATATGAAAATTTTGAATGGTCCCCTAAACAACTTGAAGTAATAGATAATACCCTAAAAATTTAAAAATTACAAATAGCCACCCTTGAATAAGATTAAAAAATTATATAAAAAACAACTTGGAAAAATCTAAATATTACAAAAAACAACTTAAAATAAAAAAAATTCAAACAGATCTATGAATAATCTGCAATTACATACAATACCCAAAAATATAAAATTTTTAGACTTCTAAAATTTTAAAGTTACTGAAAACACCTGAAAAAAGAAAATAATAAAAAAAACACCTTGAAAACATGAAATCTTTGCTTAGCCATTTGAATAATCTGAAACTACCACTAAATATTCAAATTTTACAAACAACATCTGAAAAGTTTTAAACAATACAAAAATTATGATTGTCTAATCAATTCTCTATGAAAGATTTTATCAAATATGTATAGCTAAAATACTAACTTTTATCAAATACTTTTAAACAATCTAAATGATGTGGGAATGTTATCAACTCTTGAATTATGGTTGTCTAACAAATTTTCTATGAAATATTTGGGTGGGGCATCATATAATTTGGGACTTAAAACTCTATAAGGATAGAGTTAACATGTTAATAGCATTATCCTAATCTACTTATATTAATAAAATAGCGATCAAGTTTAACTTGCAAGATCCAAAGAAGATACTTATTCCTTTTGGACACTGAGTCGCTCTTTCTAAGAAAATATCATCTCATACAAATAAGGAGTTGGAAAGAATGAGCAATGTCCATATGCTTCTACAAAAAAGTTCTTTGATATGTCTGTTAAATCAAAATTCTAAAATTACAAGTTGAAATTTTTGATATGTCCACTAGATCAAAGTTCTAAAATTTACAAGGCATAACTAAATTCAATGTATTATCAAGTTTGATATTAGTCTCCAAAATGTTATCATTGTGTGATCATCATCAAGTAGAGGTTTAAAAACATGATTTTATTTTGTCCAATAAATTATATGGTAACCATGAATTATTTCACAAATGAGTTATAATAAAGACATATATCGAAAAAAAAATAAAGACATAAACTCAAATGAAATAATTAAATTATGTGACCCGTGCAATGCACGTGCATCCCAACTAGTCAAATAAAAAAATTTGTGAGATTGAAGTTCATCTTATTGAATTTGATGATTATATTGACTTGCAAATTATGTTTACTTGATTTAGCTTAGTGTCGGCTTGATTTTTACCATTTGTACTGATTTTATTATTTACAGTGATTCAAAATTCAAAGCAAAGAGTGCCCTCCATCGCATCTGATTGTTTTCCCCCTTTCTTTTACGTGATTCTTGTCTGACAAGAACTTGCCGGTTGTAAGTGCTCCGACAATAAGATAAGCTAGGACCACATGCTCTTATCACAAGTCACTAGAAAAACGATGTCAACTTTTTCTAGATATTTTGAGTTTGTGGTGTACATAGCTTATACTTTAAAGCGCCCCGTTGATTAGTGGCACGTGTAGGTGTCCCATAACGTAGGAGATTGAGATAGACATGTAAAATTCGTAGCACGCATCTTATCAGAACTGACCTCATGTGAGCACGATAAAATTATCATGATCTTTTATTTTTAAGAAACTTTGCATTCAAACGTGAAGAAGTTCATATCTCACGCATTGAGATTTATGGGGATGAAAGATTGAGCTTCATTTATTAAATTTGATGGCTACACTGATGCATATATTATATGTATTGATTCAACATTCTATTTGCGTAAATTTTTTTTAATTGTCTAATTGTTGTCAATAGAGGGTTTATCATTTGCCACGAGAAAAATACGGCCAACTGCTTCTAGATTTTAATAGTTTGTGGTGTATACTACTCTTACCATACAAACTTGCTTTGGATCTTTTCTGTTTATTAAATTTTCTAAAGATCTCATTTTTATATTTTTTGTATGATCTGAATCCAATCCAAAACCGACTTTGCATTCTATTCAAACTTTTTTTTTTTTATTTTGCAATGAAGATTCTTCACCGACAAGAGGAAACCATGCACTACAATAATTTATAGATCATCATTCAGAAAAAGGACAAGTTTTCAAAATAAACCTTCTAAATATTTTATTTTTTAAAAACGACCTGTTTGAAATTTATTTGCCATTTTCGACCCAGTTTCAACCACGTGGTTGAAACTTGGTCGAAAATGGCAAATAAAGTTCGAAAACTTCACGGGATTTTAGATCCCGTGAAGTTTTCGAACTTTATTTGTCATGTTAATCAGCAACTAAACTTCACGGGATTTAAATCCCGTGAAGTTTTCAAACTTTATTTACCATTTTCGACCCAGTTTCAGCCACATGGCTGAAACTGGATTGAAAATGACAAATAAATATCAAATATGTCGCTTTTTAAAAATAAAATACATAAAATGTCTATTTTGAAAATTTGTCCTTCAGAAAAACAGAAAACTTGTAAGGTAACTCTTCAAGCCAAACTATTGCGTTATTTGTCGCCCAAACCTCACTAGCCAGCGCACCACTCTGTTTGCTTCGCAGCGGCACATGAATAACAAGCATGAATTTCAAACTTGAAACATCTATATGAGCATTTATAGCATAAAAATAAGGTGAGCATTTATAGCATAAAAATAAGGTAAGCATTCACATGAAAAAGCGGGGCATATGTTTGGCTACTTCAAGCTCAACTATTATAGCTTAAAGTCTTGGTCCTAGGTTGACAAAATAAACTGAATCATAACATAGAACTGGATTGGTTAGATCAAACATTCACCGATTTTATTTTGTTCCACCTCCCATTGATCCAGAAAAACAATTAACGTCAAAACTGGTTGAGAGAGAGAGAAAGAGAGTTTAATATTGTTTCCACTATATCTGATTCGCATTCGTATTCGATTTTAACAAATGCTACGTGAGTTACACTTGTTGGATCATGTTCATTTTCATAATAAATAAGCAGATACAGATGAGATAAATCTGGAAGTATGATTTCTAAAGCCACTTGTATCCTGTCCTGAGCAAACACTCGAGGCCCTAGTGGTCTTGGGAAACCATAAGCTATAGTTGTCTTTATGCCCAATAAATGAAATTGTCTTCATACCGAAAAAAAGGGAACGCGAGCAACAAAAGCAGGCAGAATTCGAGATTAAAGAGAGCATTACTCCTCTCAGTATGGCCTAAAGATCCACGGTAGGAGAAATATTAAATTTTCCTAAATATATATACATCTCAGCGGCTAAGATTTGAAGAAGATAACGTCCTAATTATAAAACAAGGGCGGCGCTAAATTGCACATACCCCCATCATCTATGCCTCTAGTATAAATTAACACCCCTCAACTAATTTATGAACACCCCTGACTTACCATTTTCAGAAGGATAAATCCCATATAACACCGCTTTTCCTTGAGAGTTAAACGGGTGTCAAGAGCTAATAAATTAATTGAGGGCTTATAAATGCTACTAGAGGTATACATGAGGGGGTGATGTGCAATTTTTCTAGCAAAAACTGACCCGTGAATTGTTATGGGAACAACAAAGAACCTCACGCGCGTCTTCAAACTTCTCTAAAAGAGGAGCTGAGGAACGATCGCTGAACAAAAGCTTTCCTATGTACATGAACTGCTAGCTAGTTCCACCATCATAACCGGAAACACTCTGGTGCTAATTAAAACAAATCGGGCATATGCATATATCACTTGTTACAGAAAATTATTAGCTTCAGCTTTTATTAGATGCTGCATGAACCAAAACCAAAATCGTCAAATCATTATCAAATCACCTTCGAGTGTGTAACTTAGCGCTTGCGCACCTTTGCCTGCATACAAAATCAAAGCACAGGACAGTATATCATAAATTGTTTACATTATTACTCGCTTTGTGGCTCGTACTAATATCTTCATGAAAATTGCTACTCGACTATGTTATTTATGTGATAACGGTAGGAGCAGATCGTCCAGTGAACTCCTGCATCTTTGAAAGTTTCAAAGCCGCTTCCACCTAATAAAAGTAGGAAGAGCAACTACGTTAAGAAAATTGCAATTGAAAAGGATCAATGTGAGAAACAAACAAAAAATCTGGGGTTTTCTTACAAGTGGCGAAAGTGCGTCTTGTGAGTCTCTCCCAGTCTTCGAAGAGTCCTTCTCGTATTGCTCGATGTAGAGCCTGATAGTTGCTCCTTCAGAGCCAGTTCCAGAAAGACGGAACACCTGGGTTATATAAACGGAGCGTATCAACAATTTGTCTTTAGTTATCCACTCACAAAAAAAAATGGTCTTCTGGCTACTTAAATAATGCGGGTTTAATTGCTGAAAAACCACCTCTAACTTGAGAGCAGCCACTAAAATTCCGTAAACTATTCTATTAGCATTTAAGTCCCCTAAACTCCAGAGTCCAGATGACAATGTCACAAAATTTAAGTTGAGATCTCACGTGGATATCATGTAATGATAAATTAAAATTTACCTTCAGTTTAACTGGAAAGAATATTAAGTTGCTCTCTAAATTTAAGGCAAAACAGGAATGCATAAATTTAAGTTGTTACAATACCATAGTAAGAGGGTGTATCCTCAATTACCCAATGAGGGTACTAAATAATGATTTCATCATATGAAATGTTCAACAAGAGAAGAACAGGCAACGAAGGAATTAAAATAAATTCCTATCCACAACTAACTATTGAGCATCAAGTGCAAAAAAAGGTTAAGGCATTGTTGATTAGCAAGTCGTGAATGGATTTACCAGTCGTGAACCGTCCTGGAAAAGATAACGAACACCCTGGTGCTTAGAGACAGAGCCATCAACAGGATCTTTGTATTCAAACTCATCTGCTGCAACAACATCTGCAACATCGGATCTTATTCCATGTACAATCCTGTAAGGAAAGGCATACATACAAGTAATGCCATATTATCAGGAATAGCAACTGCTACAATGTAAAAGAACTGATTGACGTCTCATCAAGACATGAACGAGGGATCAGCTTTATGTTTCTAAATTCTAGACAGATGCAGGAATCAATCAGAAAATTAACACTACCACCACTAATATATGCATGCATGAAAGAAATGGGAGATGAGGTATTCCTGTATTCTCTTACATATAGAACTGGTTCTGGTGGGAGAAATGACAAAACAAAAAAAGAAACAGTGAAAGCATAAAATAGTCACAGAATGGCGCAAATCCTACCAAACAAAGAAAAAGCTTTACGCCTAAGCCAACCAAAAAAAATCAAGCTACATTAAGTCACCTCCCTTAACCCTTGATCAGTCTAATGAGATGAGTCAAGCTTCCAGCAAGGGTAAGAACACACTTCAGATACTTACCAGCTAACATAAATATTTTGACAAGAAGAAGGTCCTCCGTGTATTCATGAGCATATATATAAATTGACCGTATCATCTGTGATGAAAAATGCTCTAACATGCTTCAGACATGTATTTTGTGTAGAGTAAGATGAGCCCCTTGAGCAAAGACACTGTTTGATAATACAATACTTGAAGTTTCCCCATAGAGATATAAGGCTCTCATATTCTGCCTGCCATTGCATAGAATTCCTTTAGGCATTCCAAAAGAGTCCTTTGAACTCCAGAAGGACTATACCACAACTGATTCCAACTAGATTTTGCATTGAAGAAGCTTCGCTAAGCAATGGCTTACGATGAGATATCTTAGCTCTACCTCAAAAAAAAAAACCCAACCTTCTATGGTGTTTCTACTTTCTCAATTTTCAAGACAAGATATCAATATCCTTTAACAATAAAACTCTTCGAGTTGGAGATGTATGCCTTCCCCAATTAGAGATGGTACTTCCCTTCATTATGTTAATCTTACAGAAAAGGCTTTTCAAGTTTGTCATTGGTCAATATTGTACAATCAGAGAGATCATGATGACGCAGACAAGAAAAACAACCAGGATCAATACCATCGCCTTTATGAGTTTAGGTCTATCACGCATAATTCTTGCACAGAATCACCTTCATCTTGGAGAATCAGCTTTCAGAAAGGAGCAGATTCTTCTTCTAGGATATTTTACTTCTATCACACTTGCTCACTGTATGAAAATTTAGGCTCAGCCAATAACTCTTCCGATTTACCTTTATGAGTGCACTCACAGCTACCTAGACTGAGAATTATTAACCAACTATGAGATCCTTTATCAGGTTGAGCTACGACATCTAGTATGTTATACAGTATATACAATTGACATCTTGGGGAATCAGTTGATTTATCAGCATCCTATCCCTTAACTGAAAAAGTCAATGGCAAATGGACTCTATGAAACTATAATATAGCTCAATGTGGATGACCACCATAGTCACCCATAGGACAATGAGCCTAACAATGATGAATTGTGCCTACGTTTCTATTTTTGTTGAAAATCTCATTTCCACCTCAGATTAGGAGACTATCAAAGAACTAACCTCAGTTGCTAACAGTTGTGTTGCAATCAATGCCGTGAACATCTGTGCTTACAACAGGCAAAGACACTCACTGGTGTCTGTACTAATACCTAAACACAAATGCAAGCTGCTTCTCTTATGAATCTTATTACTGCAGGTGTCTTCTGTTCTTGCTGCGGTCACACAGATAAAATACTTCACTATCTGTATATTTGATCTGTTTTTCCCAGCATCATGGGAAAAGACAAAAAGAAAATTCAGACGCTATTTTTATTTTCATACATTTTTGTCTCCATCTACAAACTACCTATTCACTTAGATGCACAAGTCCTTACCCACGTCAAATGTAGGGGACAAAAAGAGATCAGCTAACTCACGATTCAATTTGTCATGTCCCTTCATCTCCCTCCTAACGAGAGAGTTTGTTCTCTTCAATACTTCATTTCATATTTCATCAAAAAACCACATGTATATATCGAGCTGATCCTCAAAACAAAACAAGATAACATCTAAGGTAGTGTTCTTCATACAGGGTTTCCGCATGTATAATTGTAAACATGAGCTGAAACTTATAAGTAGTATGAATAAAATCTTACTTGTTAACTTCTGGAAGGGTTGATTGTAGTTTGATTAAATATGCCATGAGTTCCTTAGCTGCACCAGCATCAACATTCTGTACTTAAAAAGGAATGCCTTAAGGGACGCTCACAAGTTAAGAAGCAATTATGCATGTGTAAGAAGTAAAGCCAAACATAAACTTGGCTCTTAGGCAAAAGACAAAATTTCACTACTTTACCTCATAGTCATATCGAGTATAATAGTGGCGACCATAAGTTGCCCAGTGCTGACGAACTATATCTTCCACTGTAACTAGCTTTTTCCCATCAATGTTGTCCTTGTTCTTGAAGGCAAGAATGGAAAGCCAAGCTAAAACAGCCCAAATTCCATCCTTTTCACGGATATGATCAGAACCTAAAAGAAAGGAGTAAGTTTAATTACCATATTAGACCCTCCGTTTCTGCAACATGATTATTTGGTACACTAAATAGATAAGAAACTAAAGTCAGAGAGAATTTTTCTTGCAACGTTAATGTTTCTACAATAAAATATAATATGATACTGATATTCCATGATATTTTTTTTCTTAGTGTACTGAGACAGGAGGTTAACTTGAACCAAATTCTAAAGGAAACACCTTATGTAGTGGGTTTGAAATAATTGTCAGAGCATAAAATTTGTAGGTTTTGCAGCAATAACTATTGAATGCTTTAGAAAAAGATACCTTGCAAATTTTTCAAAGTGAAAAACACTTTGATCCCTTGAAAGGAGAAGACTATTGAAAGAGGGTGCTTCTATATTGCATATCACTATGAGTTCATGCAAGTTTTCTAAGTTCCTAATTCTCAGATTATTCAGTATATAAGGAAATCGAAATAAAGAGGATCGAAAGATATAGCCTCCTTCACTTGGAAAACGAGAAGGCTGGATATGCAAGAAATCACATTCCAGTGCTTGGACATGAGATCTCACCTCTGAGATAGGAGCTAATTGGAAGTGGCTGTGAGGATAAGAAGCAGAATACTAGAGTAGGCCTCATTCCTGACCCCGGGATACACAACCAGGCAGATATGTGCTAACAAGAGAAATCACAAATATCCCAATCCTGACCCCGGGATCATAGGCCCAACAACCCCATGTCATTAGCATATGCTTGTTATAAAGGTCAGGAGTTAGGATTAGACGAATTCTCAGGATGCAAAGGCATTAGATATTAATTGGCAGCATGTTCTCTTACAGTAGCTGACCTAGAGTGATCACTGGTCCATGAGAAAAAAAGTATATAATCTTGTGTAACTTTCTTTTAAAAATACATGCTCTTAGACAGGCATGTATTTACTGCCTAACAGCCTATCAGTAGCTCTTTTCTTGGCTCCTTCCGTTTACAGCACTGCAATATATCAGATTTAACAAATGATTCATGATAAAGACTTGGTGAATGAGGTTAAAATTTGAACAGTTTTTACCTGTCCCAAAACTTTCTTCACCGCAAACTGAACAAAGTCCAGCATCCATCAAGTTACCAAAAAATTTCCATCCAGTCGGCACCTAGAAGGGGTCAAGCTTAGATCAGATGCTTCAGGAACCACTGAGCTTAAAAAGAGATATACTCGTTCAGACTAAATACCCACCTCGAAAAATTTCAGGTTTAGATTCTTTGCCACAACATCGAGTGCAGCTGATGTTGGCATGCTCCTGCCGAATGTTGGAAAAAGAATAAGCCATGTGAAGTAGGCTGGATAACATCTCTCAAAAGGTGAAAGAAGCAACCCATATTTAAATTAGAGAAATAGAGGAGCATATCAAAATGTAACAGAAAAATAACAAAATATACTGGCTGAATAGGGTCTATTCACTGTTTTGAGAACATTGAAACCAAGAAGAGAAGAAAGTAATGTAACCCAAGCACATGAGAAAACTATGGGGAAACCTCCTGAAGCCAAGGATAGTAAGTAATACAAACAGTTGCAGATTCAAACACTCGTCTTCCAGCCAAAAGTTGGATTTTATAGGTATAAGACACACATATACACTCAGGACTTTGTAAGAACCATAAGTTTATTAAAAAAAATACAGGAAGGGTAAAACATAACCTAGTGTAACCATAACCCTGAAAAGCATATAATCTAACCCCACCACCCATCCATCCAACCAGGCAATGCAACGCCCAAAAAAAGAAAAGAAAGAAAGAGAAAAGAAGAAAGGAATACTGGTCCCATTCTTAAAGAAGAATACACGTGCAAGAAGAATTTCAGCATCTAGAGGTTCCAATTTTCATACAAACAGACTCCTTTATGTTCTCAGAGATTCATAAGCTTCTGAGATTGCATATGCCAGAAACATCTTGATTTTAAAAACTTGCAGTTTCTTTTAGAAAATCAACATCTTTGTTTCCTGGAACACTATTAAAGTCGATGTGACTGATTTACTATTATTAATAGGCTTTTTACTCTGTTTTGCATGTGAACAGAGTCAGAAACTTGATTGCATTCTATAGTATGAAATAAACATTACTAATTAAGATAAAAAAATAGAAACCATGATCAATAATCACTGAAACTTCTTTCCTACCTTAGATCAAGAACTCCTTGACAGCTCCAGATGCCAGACTAATGTGACCACATTTGTGGTATGCTCTGGTACATGGTAAGGGTAAAACTATGCAGTAAGTTACTTCATAGTTGCAGTACTGAAGGGAAGGCTTCATTAGATTGGTATTACCTATTTAAGATCATGGTACACTTTGGGAGCATTTCTGGGGCTGTTTGAGTGATTATAAGTTCATCATTTTTGTGCAAGTACATAGAGCAGGGACATATATACACATTTGAAGACATATAAGACCAAGTATTATGGTAAGAGAAAACGTTATATTTTGCATAAGCAGAAAGCAAAATTCTTTTAGTTCAGAAATATGATACAATTCTACTGCATTGAACAATCGAAGTTCAAACGACAAACTTTAAAGCCACAATGTGAGTCGTGAAAATTGCATTTTTAGTCTATTAAGGAAACAAGAAAGGGCAGAGCATGAATTAGTCACTTGTTCTATTTTTCCATTTATTGGGTTGCCAATTCTAGCAAACCGAGTAGTGAGCACGGATGCATTTTAAATCACTAGATAAGAACTGGATTGCGGTATATGAAGGGCAGAGTGAATTCGGAAAACACTGTTCCAGAAAAATATCATGTGATAGTAACAACACAAATAATCCTATAAGGAAAGGAAAAAAAAGGTAACATTTGTTTAGGTATCCAGAAAATAAACTCAATGGAGAAGGACCAACACAAATGATCCTATAAGGAAAGGAAAAAAAAGAGAACATTTGTTTAGACATCCAGAAAATAAACTCAATGGAGAAGTAAAAGAAAAAATATGACTACCGTTGATGGCAATAAACAAAATATATAGTTCAAGAACATTTTCAGAAAATTTTTCAGTTGTATTAAACTTTTCTGGAACAAAAGTTAACCTGACATCAACACTTGTGCTAAATCAAAGTTGACTCTGAGAATACATGCAAGTGCCCTTGTTTGAGACAATAAGACATGATCATTCTCCTCCAAACTGAAACACATTATCTTCCTGTCTTCGAATACACAGTTTCAATCAAGTATCTGACAATAGTAAACATTAATGTTTCTTAGATCTTCAGATCAATATTATCCTTACTGATGAATAGCATGACAAATCACAAGAACTGTTTGCACAAAGCTATGACTCAAGTGAGTCCATATGCAGATCCACCTCGACCAAAGTGGGGTCATGTGACCCCACTTTGGTCAAGAAGGATGGTCAAGGAGGACCAAGAACCCCTCTTAAGTTTGGGGGTTTCTTAAATAACTCCCCTTAACTTTTAAAATGTCACAATCCCCCCCCCCCCCAAAAAAAACCCCACTTTTGAGATCCTCAGGAAACCTCCTTCAATGTTGATGTTTTTAGAAAACCCCCTAAAAAGTGTGAACCACAATTTCACTAGCAAAAATATCTCCCAATGTAATTTTGACCATCCACGTGAAAAAAACACCATTAAGGGTTTTTTTGTGAAAGATGCAGAAATTTGAAGGGGATTTTATGAGAACCCTGAAATTTAAGGAGGGCTTTGTGTAGTTTGAAAATTAAGCGAGGTTATCCGAGAAACACCCAAACTCAAGGGATTTCTTTTTTTTAATTTATCCACTAAAAAAACTCACCTTTCAATTCAAGTTCATAACATGAGAACTCGTTACTAGTGGTGTATATTGAGAAAGATGTGTTTGATAGTGTTACTAATGATGCAATTATGTATCTCTTTCAAAGAATGAAAACACGCCGGGGTTAACTGTAAAAACTTTTTAATTATTAATTATGTAGTGACACCACTTCCCAGAAATCTGGGATCCACCACTGAGTGAATCAGTATTTCCAACCTGTAATGTACTGCAAAATTACACTTCCGGTGATTGGGATAAATATGCGGGAAATGCAAAGTTAACACCTAGAATACTAACTTGTCACTCCCAAAATATGCCTGTCTATATTACCCATCAATCATAAGGCCTCCAGGTTTGTTAAGCTATACAAGTGCTCAATATTACCTGTTAAAATATTACCTAGAACTTCATATATTCCTTTTCTTAACCCTCAACCACCACAACACCACAACTTCAGAGTTTTGGAGCAGAGGAAGGGTCCTTTAACATCGTGTTGTTGTATGGGTCAAGGTTCAATTCTCACCGGCCATGTATTTAAAGCGAATTTAAAAACGATATCGTTGTGTGGTCCAGGTTTTGGCCAATAATGAGCACTCAACCTACGGGACCATGTTAAATATAAAACCATAACCCTCGACCCTCACACTTTGGAGGTTTTGTGTAGTGGAAGGATCATTTGACATAACCTGTGACCATAAGCTGACCTAGTGACTTGTTTCCTAAATGGCACCTTATTTACTGAATTGCGCACATATATTAGCCATGTCCATGGTCACATATCATCAGATACGACAGATCTCGAGGGTAGCAATCAAGCTGATTCCTACCCTCTAACATGAAGTCATGATTGTGCATGTGCCCTTTAATGTCAACGGGCATTAGATAGCAAAGCATCCATTTCACTCTTTTGTAAGAAGATACGCTCTGAAGGTGTTCAAATACCAAACTATAATTTCAAAAAGATATTAACCGATAGACCATGTTTGCATAAGTATGCCTCTCATGCTTAAAAGAAAATATTGTTGTTAGCATATAAAAGAATAACACTCAACCCCTTGCCACACCTTCAGAGTTTTGCTGTAGTGACAGAGACTTTAAGATGGTATTAGAGCAGCCCGGGTTCGAAGTCTAGTCGGCCACCAACACATAAAGCAGATTAAAATAAGATATCGCTCTCTAGATTTCAGTCCATCAAAGGACCCTCACCTTGCGAGGGCATGTTAAATTATAAAGTTATCACCCTCAACCCTCGTCATAACTTCAGAGTTTTGGTGTGGTAACAGGGTCCTTTAAAATGGTATTGGAGCAACCCAAGTTCGAATCTTGCTGCCATGAATGTCAAAAGCGGACCTTAAAACAAAACCGTGAGTCCAGGCTTCAGTCTATTAATAGGCACTCAACCTGAGGGGTGTTAGAATATAAAATTATAACCCTCAATCATTACCACAACTTAGGAGTTTTGATGTAGTGGCAGAGCTTTAAGAGTTGTGGATGAAGCTAATTCTCAAAAGCAACCCCCTTCACCACCAAATGTTGTTCACCATGCTATTTGTGTTCATCAACATATGTCTTCATCCATCTCCAACCACCAACTAGTATGATGGAAAACCTATATACTACAACTGTGTGTGCCTTAAAAATCCTCCACCCTTTGACATAGATTTGTTACATCAATGACACTATAACAAGAATGCAAATATTAAGCAAAATACACTGTAAAGAAACAGAAAAATCTACCTTGCAACACCCTTCAGTCCAGAAGAAAAATAAGGAATCGATTCCACTGCATTGGCAGCAATAATGGCGACAGAATCTGATGGTGTCACAAAAAACCTAAAATAACAAGAAACAAGTTAAATCTGTCATTTACTGTTCTCATACTATTAAGTATGCAAATACCTTTTACCCAGGATCATATTGCGATCTGCATCGCCATCAGCAGCTGCGCCAAATTCTGGTGGTTCGTCGTTAGAACTTGATTTACCTAATCCCATCCGTGCGACCAGTTCCTTTGCATATGTCAGGTTGGGGTCTGGATGTCCACCTCCAAAGTCTTCCTGTTAGCACAAGTCATAAGCAATATGTATTAACACATATCTTAAACAAACTTAAGCAACAAAATGTAAGCATCTAGAAGCTTCCAAATATACCTTAGGTGTACAATTCAATAGTGAACTTTCTTTTGCACCAAGTTCTTCAACGAAAATACGCTTAGCATATGCTCCAGCAACTCCGTTTAGTGCATCATAACTATCAAAAGTAGATTGAGCGCATAAGTGTCGGTTTTAACGAGAAGACACAGGACATGAAATATCAATCTTGGTTAGCTGAGTACAGCATACATACCAGAATGTGAAATTTGGCGATGTAAGCAGTTTCTTGATAGACTGAAAATCAAAAATTTTCCTGAGAAAGAAATGGAAGAGCAGTTTTAATTTCGTAATGGAAGTTTGAGAAATTAGTTTTTGACAGCACCTGTTTTTGGTCTGACAACAGTAGTTATTTTCATAACACTTGAAATACTGAGATTCAACCACATGCTTTGCATGTAGCATGCATAAACATATGTCTGAGGCGAACAGAAACTACTCAATTCTAAAGAATTAACTTACTTCATCAATTTCACATAATCATCAGCTGAATCAAAAACCTCTACATCAAAGTTTCCTTCAGGTCCGTTGAAGCTCGAAACGCCTGTTTTAGAGATATCTACCTGCAGTGTTAGCACATATAGATGTTCAGTAATATATGAATTAGGATGAAGTAAATAAGACCCGAAAACAAGTCAAAGCTTGAGTACATCTGGTAGATCTTCTGCAATGAAGTATTCCTTTATTGTTTTTGTGTTGTCATAAATTTTATCAGTAATTGCCTCAGGAGCAGGTCCACCATTTTCCATATTGTATTTGATCCCGAAATCCTGAACGAACAGCATTTCTTTAAATTAAATAATGAAAACAAAGACAACAAGTTATGTAGATAGTAGAATAGTTACAACTCTAAATAAAATGAGAACAAGATTGCAAAAGTTAAATTACATAAAAGAGAACAAGTTTCTCGCTAGTCTAGAAGAAGTTGGATAGTTAAAACAAAATCAATAGATGCTAATTCCCTCAAAAACTCTTTGAGATTCTTTTTCTTTCATTATGCATTAAATATATTTTTGGAATGTTTTTTCTCTAAAAAAGAACTCGATGGCGTGTAAAGGGCAGCAATTCCCATATAATAATGACACGAGAGGCCCCGGGGGGGGGGGGAGATTCTTAGACAAGATGAGAATTTGAATCATAAATATTTGAAATTTATTCAACTAAAAAAAGAACAGAAACTTCTATAGATACTAGGAATAACTGTGTAAGAAAAGTCAATTATTTGTTGATACAAGGTATAAGGTTCTGCGATTGTTCCATCTAATTTCCAATCTTGAAGAAATTAATGACATAGAAAAATAATGTAAATAGCCTTGAGGAGAAAAATGAAAGGATTCTTCACTATGAAAGAATCACCAGAGTATCACCAGAAGTAACGAGACCCTTGCCTAAATTTTAGCTGTAGGAGTCTTTACAGAAATCTAAAGTTGAAATAACAAGGTTAGAAAATTCAGATCCAATTTGCCTGGATTCCTCATACAGTGATCCTTATTTTGCAGTTTTGACTGCTCCAGTTTAAGTATCAGTTCAGGCATTTATTCATTTACAGATTAAATAAAATATTTATTAATAATTGATAACTTCAGTAACAATGTGTATAAATTGACTTAGTTTTGACCTCCATTCCTTGCTGATCCGCAACTACTTGCCCTGATCTTTCTCCCTCCTCTCTTTCTTCACATCCTACACGCTTTGCTATATGCTTGTACAAGAATGGGCTATATATCCATGCGCACGACATGTTTGCAGTGACTTCACTTTCCCATATTCAATTTATAAAACTTACAAGTAATGAGTGAGAGTTGGATAGTGAATTCTTTGTGTGTGACTAAATCATTGTTGAAACCAATAATACATCATAAAAGGAAACATACCTCATGTGGACCGCCAGGATTGTGACTAGCAGTCAATATAAATCCACCTGACGCTTTAGAACCCTGTGATTGCCAAAATGGTACATAGATGTTATTTAACATATAATACTTCTCAAAAAGATAAACTCCTGATGTGGAAAGATAATCATACATCTGCACCAACTCTTTCACGAATGACAGCTGATACAGCTGGAGTTGAGAGTAAACCATTTTGGCCAATCCAAACACGTCTGACTCCATTTGCAGCTGACATTTTTGTAATAATCTGCCAATGTTTCAAAGATTAAAAGAAATTAGGCATCAAAAGGATCATAAATGAGTTAAGATATTTAACGAAAAACATACAAAATTACTGACTGTGATCTTCTGGTGAACTATAGTAATCTCAATGGAGAAGTGCCAAGGAAAATTAACAGTGTAACATAGGCTGATTGAGATAAACAGAAAGGTGAGAGTATGACGAAATTGGCGCATGCATGACCTTTGAACAATCTTACATGAGCAAGTGTATTGTGTGGACGTATGATAAAGAAAGAGAGGTGATTCACAATCAAGAGGCTTTAAAATTGCCCAAAGAATCAGAGGAACTCAAGAGGAATGCTTGAGAGGATGTACAAAATTGTCTCAAATGCGCATAAAATTACAAGACAACAGTATTTATGATTTATAAAAAGCAATCATGATTGGAACTTAAAAAATTTTAAATTATAGCGATTATAATTTATAAAAAAAAGTTGCAAGGGGCAGTTATTTAGGTTATTCAAAATAACCACAAACAAATAAATATCTTGTTTATATTATTTGGAGAATATAACCAAAGTACAGTATACAGCATCAGGAGGAAACAAATGAATCAACAAGCAATGAGAAATTGGATGTACCTGAATGGCATCTTTAGAGAAATATCGACCATCCCCAGAAACAACAAGAGTAGCACCTGCAATTTGGACCTCATATTTTAGTTACTAGTTTAACTGAAAGAGTTGTTTTACCTAATACGGAACACCAAATGACCAACATAAAACATTAAAGATATCACCACCTGCTACAGTGAGTTTACCAAATTCTGATTGTGACAAGCCTACTTACTTTTAAGAAGACATCTTGATAAAGCAGAATAATACCTAACCATGAACCTATTTTCTCTATTGTACAAGGGGAAAGTCTTATAAATATGATGTTTCATTTAAATGTTCATTTTCGTATTAACATATCATAGAGATCAAATTTTATATTATGGCAAAATTAGTTACAAGTTCAGTTATAATTTAATTAAATTAGTAGAGACAGAACTTGAAGTTGGGGTATAAGTATGAGAAGCATCCCTAGCAGGATGCATATTTGAATATTGATAGGAAACGAGCACCGCGTGTTCATGCAGCAACGCTTTTCTCTATTCATCCTATGAAATGAGTATTATTTAAAGAGGAAGCAACATAGACATTGAGGTTTCGTGACTATCATATTTGTTAGCTATTGGTGTTAGATTTAAATCAAGCAGGTGAAATAGCCAGAATAAAAACAGACCCGTTTAAGCAGATCAGTCTGCGTTGCCCATTTTAAAACCTTACTCATCTATAACCCACCAGAAGCTGCTAACCATATGGTGGGTTTGCTGCCCATGTCATTATAGTCACTCCTAATTTACATATATTTACAAATGGATTATAATTAATGTTACAGGTCATAGTAGTATGAACAGTATGAATGCCAATGATAGACTAGACACTTGCACAAAAACTTGATATGCCACTAATCCTTGTCAAAATAAATTGAAACTCATAAGAAACAGAATTTACAAGGGCGAGAACTAAGGGACTAAGCTCTCTATTCTTCTTTCTTGCTTTGAACTCAAAGGAGGCACAAACTGAACTACTTTTCTTGAGTTAGGCAGCTTTCTCCACAAAAATTCCATTCTACTCAACATGGGAGAAAATGATAGAAAGGGAACAATTGACATAGCTAACAAAAGATTTGGAACCAATGTGGTGCAACCGTACAAGTACATAACGAAGGACAAATCCAGACTACTTGGTGGTTAAAAGACATAAGGTTCTCTTGCTAATTGACAAACCCTCTGAAAATTGCATGTATTATAGATTCTGTCCACAGGGGACAAGACACTGAAGATATAAGAAATTAATGGTTAACTTGAACATGGCACACTTATATAGGCTGAGAAGCACAAATGTAAAAATTCTAATTTCAAGATGAACTGAGATACTTTGCATATAAGATATAAGCCAGCAGCTAGAATGATATTTGGGGTGCTATGTTGCATGCGTGTGGTTACGGGTACCGGTACGAGTACACAGCAAATTTGTAAAATGTAGGGTATGGGGACACAGATATATATATTTATATACACATATATTATATATTGGAATTACTAATTTATATGAGAACAAGGATAAGAATTAAAATTCCTATAACATTTTTATGTTTCTTTTATTATGTGGATTATAAATTGGAAAATCACTAGTTTTTGAACTAAACATCCAAACGACTCTCCAAAATCATAATTTGGAACATGACCTATGTCAAACGAGTTTCAAGAACTGGATGTGAACTGTAGAATATATGTCCAAAAAATGTATAACTGGTGTTATAAATTAAAACAAGTAGTGTATAATTGAGTACATGCCCGAATAAATATATGCATGTGTGCAAGGAGTGTCCAAGGAGTTTGGGTACGGGTACGGGTATGTGTCGGGTACGGGTATGGCTTCAGATTAGAAGTGCCCAGGTAATATGGTTGAGGTGTGATGAAATCTGATGCCATTTTAAAAAGCTTTCATAAGAAATCTGTTGGCCAGTTAGATATTGCTTTTACTCTAAGTAAGATAACTGTAACATCTCAGTTCAAGTTCTGTCAGTAAGTAAATAATATTTTCTAACCTCTAGCTGTTGGATTCAATCTTTCTAACCGGAAGGTCTCAGTGCAAGTTTTTGTCAGTAAGTAGATAATATCCTTCTAAACCCTAGTTATTGGATTCAAAATTTTGAGTGTCAATTTTTTTTCTCTGGATTACTGAAGTAAAATATCAAAGAAAGCTATTGCAACAGGGATAATAACCACGGGGATAATAACCACAATTTCACTTAAAATCTAATAACAGCAAACTATATGATGGGAACACTTGCATGGGGAAAACAAATAGCATGGAAGATACAAAGATTATGAATAACAAAATAAGCAACCCAACATGCAAATTTATAAATTGCATCATTTACATTTTCTACATTGTACACAGTTTCAGGTAGAAGGGCACATGAATTTAGCATCCATGTCAATTTGATCCAGCAAGGCATCACAAAATATCGCCATCAGCTGAGACAACTCTAAGATTGTTGCCCAAAAACCAATATATAATGAATTCCTTCAAATTATTGCATCAAGCTTTTCTCACCAAAAAATCAATGAATTAATATCTTTGACAACAAAGAAATGAACAGGAAAAAAAGGAGATCATTGCTTACCTTTTACTCTGTCAGCAGAAAGGGCATTAAACGTTGCCTGGACAAAGTTATGCAGGTAGTTGGGCTGCTTGAACACTACCACCTGAAGAAAGGGAGGAAAAAAATCAATACTTATGCAATTGTAGATCTACTGAAACAACAAAGACCTAATAGAAAGGTTGACAACTGCAACAAAACCATCCCATTTTAAGCACATCGGGTAGAAATAAGAATTTCCTGTCCAAGTGATAGTGAGACGCTCTGTTTATGTATGAACCCCAAAGCTATATGTGAGCTATTATATCTTACAGTAGATTCAAAGGAGAGAAAAAATGACATGGAAACACACAAAACCAACGCAATGATACTTTCTACTATACTGAGAAAAAATGATTTCTCTACTGAATTGATATAACAACAATATTTTAATGACCAATATGATTTATTTTAAGATATTATCAGATAAGAGCAATACATAATAAAGCATATAACTATATAAGTTCATTGCAGATCTTTGTGTTTCTGATCTTCATTAAGCATAAGGAACTGTCTGTCTTCAAAACCGGAAAACAGAAAGAAACTTCTTTTTTGTCCTGTTATATAGAAACTCCAAAACACTTTATCGAAAGATGTAAATCATTTGGAGGAGTGCTTCTGTAGTGTGATTGGAGAATACCTATGAAATTTAAGGAAAATTCTATAGGACAGTTATGAAAGCAATAATGCTTCATGGATCAGAATGTTGGACAACTAGAACACGCAATATGTGCAAAAAATGGATGTAGCGGAAATGAGAATGTTACGACGGTCTTATGGGTATACAATAAAAGATTGGTTTATGAAATGAGTGCATTTGCGGGAGATTAGAGGTTGCTCCTATTTAGAATAAAATGCGAAAGAACTGGTTGAGATTGAGATGGTCACGTCGTGTACAATGGAGGCCTCTCAGTACAATGGTCTGGAAAATTGATAATATTATAGTTAATAGGGCAAAGAGATATATAGGTAGACCCGAAAAACTAGGTTGGAAGCAATTAAGAAGGATATTATAATAGATAACGTAACGGAGAAGATGACACAAAATAGTGAATGGAAGAATAGGATTCATGTAGCCGACCCCAAAAATTCGGGATAAAGACTTTGTTGTTGTCGTCGTTGTTGTTTATATACCTCCATTTTACTTCCCTCGTTGTCGACTCTATCTTGACAAACTGTTTTATGATTGATCAAGCATTCTTTTATAAAAAATAATCAAAATGTTACTTATATTTAAGTAATGCTTTAAAGATCACAAGTTCAATCTGAAGAAAATTACACACACACACACACACACACACACACACACACACACACACACACACACACACACACACACACACACACGCACGCGCACACACACACACACACATATATAATCTTAAGACATATCTAAGATCTTGACTGAGACCCTCAACACCATCAGACATCATGTCACTTTGATAACTTCAATCAGCAGATCAAACTAGCTAAAATTTTGCAAAACTAGCAACCACCAATAAATCTTCTAAAAGAATGTTAAAAGCTACAATCTCATGATATCTCCTTAAATGAGGGTGCAAGTTTCACACCTAACAACAGTATGCAGCATCTCACAGAGAAATGTTAAAATCAACACTAGTTTCACATAATTTGATCAGTAATTCTAAACTTAGCTTACGCGGTTTCAACTGCAACAAATGTGGGGGGGGGGGGGGGGGTGATGCGGTCTGAAAATCTAAAAACAAAAAGGAAAAAACCTTTTGGTCAAATGTAAGAGATCTAAAGAACTTTTTTTCTTTTTTCAGAGATCAGGATTGAATCTAGGTCCATGAACATTAGCATATCAAACTACTTAAACCTATTGCAAAACTAGTGAATACCAATAAATCATCTTAAAAACTGTTAAAATTATGATAATCTCACGAGATCAACCTGAATGAGGATGCAAGTTCGCACCAAATTACAGTGTAGAAGTGTAAGCTACTTCTCCAGTAAAAGTTAAAATCAACAGCATATCACCAATCGAAATCACTGGTTTCAACTGTAGAACTCGGATTGAGTAGATGGCAGAGTTACAGATCTAATAGAACTTTATCAATAAAATGATACAAGATCTCAAATCTGCCACCGCAAAGTTTTCAATAAACAATTAAACAGAAGATCTAGAAACAACAGGGAAAGGACTTTAGTTTTTTACCAAAGTGTAGAGAAATAATAAACAAAATATAAAATTGTGTTAACCTCATGAGATCGCCTTAAACGTGGACTCAAGTGTCGCACCTAGCAACAGCGCATAGTATACTCGTAAAGAAATGTCAAAATCAACTAGATTTACTAACTACAAGCAGTAATTTCTAAACTTACCTTCAAAAGTTTTCAACAGCAGATCTAAGGTCAAAGAACTGAGCAAACATTAAAATGATGGAGAATCTAAAATTGAGAACAAGAACGAAACTACTCCACTTTGAGATCTAATGCGCGTCACTTGAACAACTTTGATTGGCAGATCAAACTACCTCATAATTTCGCAAAGCTAACAAGCACAAACAAGTTATTTAAAACTTTGTGAAAATTATGATAATCTAATTAGGTCGCTTTGCGCCTAATAACAGTGTAAAATCAACTGAAGAACTCAGATCTAAGAACTGATCGAACAGGAAAATGGTGCGAAATCTGAAAACCTAGAATCGAGACGGAAATCGCCGTAATTTTCCATTTTCGGGGATTGGGATCGAATCGAGATCAATGAGCATTACCTTCTTCCTCAATCCCGAGGTTCCTGGCTTCTGGCCGTCGATCGGAGCCGTGCTCTTGCGCTCTACCTTGAAAACTGCCATTTTTTTCTAGAGAGAGAGAAAGGTGGTGATGAGAGAGAGATGAGAGCGAGCGAGATGCTGGAGAGCTTTATATAGGTGAGGAGGAGGAAAATGGCTGGTCGCTAAACAGCAAACAGGCTTTTGGTGATGACGTGTCAGTTAAGTCGGTAACAGTTATAGTGGGTCCCAGATATGTGTACAATTGCTAAATGTGTGTTCGCAAAATGTGCATGACGTGTCTGTAACATTATGTAAATGAGATTACATGTTAGATTGACAAGGTTGTGATGCGTCTACCATCGATTGTTACAGAGTATAGGGATATTGAGGATGCCATCAAACTGATGTTTATATTTTTAAGTGGTGGAGCTAGGAACTGCGAGGCAGTGGAAGCAATAAATTGAAATTCAATAAAACATAATATTTTTATAATTTCAATGAAATAAATTCATTAATACATGCCAACATTAAAAGAAAGAGATTTATAATTGTCCTCGACGAGTTTACTTCAACACCTTTTTTCAGAATTACCCCAAACAGACATCTTATACAATTTTTTGATGGAATCTTATTCAATTTTATTTAGAACAAATAAAATCAAAGAAAGCTAGAAGTTACCTATTTTTCATAAAAAGTTCTGCTCCTCCTTTGGCCCTCATCAAGTTGCACCCCACACTACATTTTTTTTTCTATTGTTTTTTAAATGTTTTCTACGTGTGTTTTCTTTCTTTCTTTTTTTTTTTTTTTTTTTGGGCATGAGGTATGATAGACGAGGAAGATTTTCAAATTTGAGTAGAGATAAGATGAGAATTAGGTTTAGTTAATGGGTATTTAAGTTTAACTAAACAGGTCTTATGATGGTCTCATTGCAATTAAGTAAAAAATCAATTATATTTAATAATACGAGCTTTCATTTAAAATACATTTCAAGATAATAAAAAATAGAATATATTTAAATCTACATGTGATCTATAACAAAATTAAATAAATTAATTCTAATATACAAGCAATGCATCTAAAGTATCAAGGGGTCAATACTATTACAAGTGGGCACAATATTAGCGCTATGTCTCAAAAGTAAATATAATATCTGTAATATTTATACATCCAAAAGTAAAAATCCAAAATTCAATAGGAGCATTTGCCCACACTAGATTGTGTGTGGCTCTGCCACTGTTCATGACTAATTATTTATACCCTAGCCTTATTATAATTGTGATCAATATGTTCGTTATAGATTCAGCATTTCTTTTCGACCTTTTTGTTTTGAAAATTATAGTGATTAATTTGTGATTAAAAATAATTTTAATTAACAAGCTCAACTCTCCACCCAACATTTGTTTTTTATATTAAAAAAAACCAAGGGTGAGAATATGCTACCACGTATTCTTATCATCCTTGCTCAAACCAACGGGCCACATAAGCTACATGACGAGCCAAAAGGCCGCGTACCTGCACATCACTAAAGCATACAAAAGAACAATATCTCGATATGATCTATTTTTCTAAATGCTTAAAAACTATTTTACACCTACTCGCATAAATTCCGTCACCAAAAAAGTGGTGTTTTCCAATAGATTGAAGTTGGAGGCTCTTTCTAGAGTGATTCTTCACCATTCTTCGGGCGCGATGCGCAAGTGTCACAAACACAATTATTGTGGCCAAAGTTCTTGCTAAAAAAGCTAGATTCCGCGCATATAAGTCTTTGTTTTCCTAATCCCTCTTCTCCCTTCTCTTATTAAAAGTTGTTAGGATAATGGAATTCAATGGTTATTTGCTGCAACTTGTAACTCGCTTCATTAAAAGATAAGAGTTTCAATCAGCGTGTTCTCCCATTTTGTTCTCCCATTTTATTTTGGCTTAATTGTACTTAAATACCTTATAGTTTCTGATACTTCGCACTTATACCATCACTTCTTTTGGGCAGCACTTGTATATCCCTAGTATTTTTAAAATTTGTACTTATTGTTCGCGGGAAAAAAATCTAAAATCGATGCTATTCCTTCTGGTTTAATTTAAAGAAGGAACGAATACAATCTCTCAAATGCAATCTCTCTCTCTAACTGACTTAGATAAAAAGAAATTATAGATTTCCTCGATCGGTTGCC
>JBAKGM010000365.1:34671893-34689536 GCA_037177215.1 Asparagus racemosus | reverse complement strand
ATTCTATCTCATCGTATCACATTCTGTTCTACGATATTTGAGAATCACCGTCAATACCTCGGCGTAGATCCGGGGTAGCTAGGCTCAACTATGCTCACATTGTGCTTATTCCCAAAAAAAAAAAGATTCTACTGGTCTAGGTGATTTTAGGCCTGTTAGTCTTCTAAATGTGGTTTACAAAAATATCACTAAAGCTTTGACCAGAAGACTCAATGATAGGCTGAATCTATTGATTGATCATATCCAAATTGGTTTTATTAAGGAGAGATTCCTAGTGTAAGGTGTGGTGGCTGCTCAAGAAATCATTACTGAGTGCTTTTAGAAAAAAAAAAGAAAAGGAAGTCATTCTTATTAAATTAGATTTTATAAAAGCATATGATCTGTTGGATTTGGAGTTCATCTAAGATGTTCTCAAAGCCTCCTAGATGGCTTGGGAGGTTCAAGAACATTCTGTGTAGAGGCAAATCTGCCATTATCCTAAATAGGCAACTTGAAAAATTGATTGTTTCTAACAGGAGGATTAGGCAAAGTGACCCCTTATCTCCTTTGTTGTTTGTTCTGGTTGCTGATGTTTTTTTTGTCAAATGATTAGATTAGTAGTAAGTGCAAATTTACTTCATGGTTTTGGCCCTAGAAGTTTGACAACAAATTTCATTAATTTGCAACATGCAGATGATACCCTCGTTTTTTGCAAAGCTAAGGATGAAAGTTTAGGTGTTCTCTGGTTGTTATTATATGGGTTCGAGTTACTTTCTGGCCTCAAGATTAACTTTTCTAAGTGCTCAATGATTCTTTTAGAAGATAATAAAGAGCTTCAATATGAAATTGCTTGCAAATTGGAATACAAAGAATGTAGTTTCCCTATCGCTTATTTGGGCCTTGCTTTGAGACCTGGGAAGTAGCTTAAAGAGGATTGGTTACCTCTTATTGACAAGTTTGAAGAAAAATTAACAACTTGGAAAGTGAGAAATCTTTTTAGATAACTTTAGTTAACTCTGTGCTATCTGCTATGCCTCTGTTTTGAATGTCTCTATATGATTCTTGATTTGAAAAGTATATGAACAAAGCTCTCCATGGCAAATGGCTTTGGAAATGGACGGATAACAATTTTGTGCATGGGAAAGATATAATGTATAGCAATTACTATGCCGGAGTGGATAACTTGAATTTTGTGTCTCAGAATAGACATATGTCAAAGCTCTGGAAAGCTATCATTTAAAATGCTAATAATTTTATTTGTTGCACTCATGTTAGACTAGGCGATGGACAAAAGACTTGGTTTTGGAAAGATAAATGGGTGTCTGAGATATCTTTAGCCAATCTTTTTCCTAAACTCTGTACTTTAGCTTCTAACCCTCGTGCAACTGTTTTCTCTTTGAGGGAGATAGTTAATGATATTTGTCAATGGAGAATTAGCTTTGTGAGATAATTAATTGGAATGAATATGGTATTTTATCTGAATCTTAGGAGAATTGTTGAGAGGGTTGGAAATAATGATAGGGATGATGTAAGACTGCGTAATTGGGGGGTGGGGGTGGTGTTCTAACAAGTTTACTATTAAATCTTGTTTTTAGTTCCTTATCGATGAGGATTTACGTTTTAATAATGTGAATATGTGGGAAATCCCTATACCTCATAAAGTTAAGATATTTATCTGCTTAATTATGAGACTGAGATTGAATACCAAATATAGGCTTATTGCAAAGAAAGTTTTGGTTTATCCTCTATGTGTTTTATATGGAATTTGTAATGAAAGTCATGAACATCTTTTTATACAATGTCCCTTTGCGAAATCTATGTGGAACACTATTTGTTTTACATTCTCTGTGAACAATTCTATGACATGTTTGGATCAACTTTGGCTTTCTTAAAATTCAAATATTCTAGATCAAAAAAAAATTGTACTAGGATGTTATATGTTGTGTAGCTTTGTGGGGGGTTTGGAATGAAAGAAACAACAGAATTTTTGCCCAAAAATCCAAATATGCTCTTAATGTTTTGGCTCAAGCTAATCATTTTTTTAATCTATGGATATATAATATTGTTTTTAGTGCTCGATCTATGAGATATTATGGCAGGAAAGTTAGAAAGATGAATGCCAATGCTGTTGCTGCTCATGTGCTGCTCTGGGGAACTCGGAAAGGAGTGTGATGATATGTACAAGGTCGAGCGATGGAACTGCTGATCAACCAATGGTGGTGGAATGAGTTGTGGATCAAAGAGCTAATTTTTTGGTTTGATGTTCATATATTTCAGGGAAATACTATCGATGAATCTGATATATTTTTGTTGTACATATCGGATGGGTTTTATGCAGATATAATATGTAAAACTTAGTGCTCTTGGTCATAGTTTTGGACTTGTGAGTATGACCTAATATGTACAATTGTCCTTTTCTTATATGCACCAAAGGCTGGGAATTTATTTCCCATCCTATTATCTCAAAACAAAGGAAAAAAATAAAAGAAAAGAAAAAAGAAAATTGTGCAAAAACGACATAATTTGCCACATAAGGAAACATGGGTGTACATGGTTTTCCTATTTGGATTTTTTTTGAGTGGTGTGATTATTTTTAGTTTTTAATCTTCCTTTTTTAAGACTTCAGTTTTTTCTCCTCTAAATTGGTTGTTGCAATTATTGTAAGTTTTTTCTACAAATGTAAGTTCATGTACATTTCTAATTACAAAAGTTGCTAACCTAACAATGTATTTACAAATCTCATTGCAAGTCCAAAATATCTTTTATCTCTCTCGATGTTTTTAAAATGTAAGTTACCTCGTTAAGTTAAATAGGGAGGTTTGTTTTTGTTATAACTCAAAGGTCAAAATTTCATTCATTTATCTTAGGAAAAGTGAAACAATGGACCAATGTTTAAATTTGAAGGATTTATAGTTAAATGGCTGCAAGAGGAATAAAGATATATGGGAAAATTTGTTTTAGTCCAGATGTATAACAGTCTAAATATTGTTAGGTGATTAGCATTTGATGCACTTTAAAAAGAATTCTGAATGCTGAAGAATAATATAAGAGATGGTAGTAAAGTAAATTTTGTGAAACTTGGGGGTGCCTTGTGGAAAAGAATACACTTCATGATATTAAAATTAAGAATCAATGGAACTTTTCAATATTAAAGTGTCATTACTAAATTTTTTTTGGAAGTTGTTCGGTTAAATATTATACTTCTTTTTCATGGTATAAATCTAGACCCAAGTATTTAGCTTGCCTTCTTTTGCCTAAAATATCTAGGTCCAATACTAAAAGTTGCATTTAAGATTTAAAAGAATAACTTATATTTTCTAACTGCTTCTAATCTAATAAATTCATTAAAAAAAACTACTACTAATAAAAAGAACATAAATATTTTATATCCTGGTTAAAGAGTTTGTCATTATATTTCTCTATTTTCTAATATGTTAAAGAAGCATTCACCAAGCAAATCGAATCCTTATATGTCAAGAATACATGTATCAAATCCATTTTTAAACAATAATCAGATCAAATCAACTTCTATTTCAAGAATACACGTATCTAATTCTATTTCAAATGGCATTTACCTTCTCTACTAAATAAAATATCATCGCATATAATGTATTTTTTTAAATATTTTTTACACATAAGATGAGTAATAAAAAGAAAACAAAAGTACGATAAAACACTCAGGATTTGCTTTATATCAATACACTGAATCTATTCGCATTTTATTATCTTGAAAGACTAATATATTGAAACCTCAAAATATATAAGGTGCGATAGGATTCAGTATATCAATGCGATTCCTACATATATATATCATATTAATGGTAATTTATAAGAATATGGGGGACGAAATTAGCAGCCTCAAAAATATATAAATACATAGTGCAACGACAGTAATCATATTAAAAAAATACATTCAATTTTCTTATCAAGTTTTTTTAATTTTCTGACAATAGATATTTTGAATCATCCTCCACTTTCTTCAAAATCCAAGTGGATGGTCTTGATCATTCCACACTCCACACGCTTATCAGGCGCATATCTGCCCCCATTCCTCTAGCATTCTCTACATCCCATCTAAAATCCTCGCAAAAAAATCCCCAAATTCTCCAAATTATCTAAATTCTAGGGTTACGAAAGCTCAATCCAGTCAAATTCCTCCTTAATCTCCATCATATAATGGGCGAACCATGCCCAATCCTGTAACGACCCCGCGCCCCAGAAGAGGACGAGCAGCCCGCGCTCAGCCGCCGCCGATCGCTGCCGATCAGCCCGTTCGAAGACCTAGAGGTCGGCCGAGGAAGAACCAGGTTGGAGCCTTGAATCGAGTGAGGACCAGAGCTGAGGCTGCGAAAGCGAGGGTAAATTTGGAGGAAGAAGAGGAGGAGGTTGTTGTGATTGAAGAGGGGGAGATAAAAATGGTGAAGGATAGTGGAGGAGGGTCTAATAGGAAAGAGGAAGAAGGGACTAATAGCCCTTTTCCTGACACGGTATAAAATTTTTGCTCAAGTTTTGTTCTTGGTTTGTTTTATTGATAGGATTAGTGATTAAAGCTTTGATTTTGAATGCATATTTGTTTTTACTCAGTTTCACTTCGTTGATATTGTTCTTTCGAGGAAATTGGAATATTTCATAATAATTTCACCTTAGAAGCACTATATATTACTGATTTCGTACTAACAATTTGTTAGAATCGATTTAGTATCATATGGATTAAATGGAGACTCAATTGTGGTTATAAGAGGTTTAGGGGTTTGGGTTCCCTCCCTCTTAACAACTAGATCTTATGGGTGAGTTCTCTTGTGTTTCTTATGAATGTCATCGGAGCCAACCCCATCTTCGCAGTTGCAGCGGGCAGTTTAGGGGGTGATTTCTGCGTTGCAGTATTCACCCCGGACTAATCTAGTGCAAAGGCATAACATCAGATTGCAGTGTTCGACCAGGACTATTCTAGCGCAAAGCTACTACAGATAGGAACCGGAACTTGAGAACCGAGGTGGTGTGTAGGGTTCATTTAGTCCCACATTGACTAAATGGGGAACCAATTGTGGGCTTATAAGAGATTTGGGTTTTCTCCCTCTAACAACTAGTGTTTAGGGGTGAGTTCTCCTAGGTCTCTTATTTATTATTGAGTTCTTAAGGGGATTTCATTTTCTTCTGTATCACTTTATTGATGCTGTTCTTTTGGGGAAAAATTAATATTTTCCTTGTTCATTAATAATTTCACTTTGCGAGTGCTATGCTATTGATCCTTTCATGCTTCATTTGGCCTAAGCAGTGATTGTATTTGATGTCAAAAGCTCTGTGTCACAAATTTTTTTTGGGATTTAGTTGTCAATATCATTTTGACACACTTTGGGAAATTTCAAGCGTGTATGAGCTTAAAAATGTACTTATTAATTAGGCCTTATTTGAAGTGTCTTTTGTAGTATTCAATGTTGTGTCAAGACTGAAGAGTCCCTAGATCATTGTCCATGTATGTATGCTGCTGTTATTTCTTTTCTCGGGGGTTCCATTTTGTTCAGCATCACTTTGTTTATGCTGTTGGATATTTATATGCCATGGTTTAATGATAATTTCACTCAGGAAGCACTATGTTATCGATTGATTTCGTGCATCATTTGACTAAATATTGCTTCTATTTGATGTCAGGAACTCTTTGTCAAAGTACCTTTTCGGAATTTAGTTGTTGGTATAATTTTGGCACCACTTTGGCAAGTGTTCACTTATGACTTAAATTTAATTGCATTTAAAGCTGAGGAAAGTGAATGTTCCATATTTGAGAAAGGAGAACTCTTTCCTCCAATAACTTCCTTTTTCTTTTTGTTGATTTTGCTACATTCTCACTATTGGAGTTCCGCATTTGAATTTTCTTCTTTTTTTCTTTGAATAAATCATTATTCAGCAATTTGGACTTGTTTATTTATCAAGTTGATTAATTTGCCTCTCTTTGTACTCAGATTTAGTGTTTCCATTTGAATTGTTATTTATAATTTCTTTATTTGGACCATTGTATAAACCTGAATTTTATGAGTAATTATTCTTTTCTCTCTGGCTGTTCATCTTCATCGACTGTTCATAATTTTCTTTCTATTTAACTTAAGTGGTTTGCTTTGGTATTTAACAGTAATTTGTTGCCATTGGAAGCAATATGTTTATTTCAAAATTTCTGCTGGCACCGGCTTTGGTAGCCTTTTCCCCATATTTTAAGTTCCAATATCTCTCTGAGCAACTGCCATATCTTTGTTGTCTGTCAAGGAGTTCATTTCGTCTACCTCTTTCACCTGTAATCCTTTGATTCATGTGAGCAATACTCAATCCCTGGTCCAATTATCAGAAGCTCGTCAATCTCTGCTTAACCATGATTAAGATGTCTAACTTTCTTGCAACAACATCCATTTCTTATCCTACCTTCTAGCATGTTGTCCCGATCAATCTAACTGAGTTACATTTCTACTTATTGGACACTTAAAATAAATTATTCTAAAAATTTGAACATTGGGATCCATAGTGAGTTTTTTGGTGAACTTAGAAAAGCATACAGAAGTTATTATTTTCTTGCTCTCTTTCTAGCTCGATTGTGTTCACTTATTATTGTTAGTAATACCACCACAACACACACAGGCAGACTGTGGTACCCCTCTTCACCTTAGTTATAGTTGAATGCTTAATTTTTGCTCTGGGGTTAATTTTATGATGAAGCATCTTTTTCAGAATTGAATAAAGGCCTAGTTTTATTATCCTTTTTTCCCCTTCATTTAGGTTTCCTTCTATCTGACAATAAAACATGCTCATTGTGATTTGAGATGTCAGTTAATCTTCTTTACATTTAGGTCCAAGTTGGAGGATCTCCTATATATAAGGTTGATAGAAAGCTAGGAAAAGGTGGCTTTGGTCAAGTTTTCGTTGGTCGCCGTGTGTCTGGAGGCAGTGAGCGTGCAACAGGCTCGGGTGCTCTGGAGGTGTTCTTAAAACAATGGCTTTAGTTTGTTTATTATTATTTCTTATGTAAAAGTTTTTATTTTCCTAGAATATAAAACGTCTTCTTAGTGATTGAACTTGGTTAAATATCTTTGTTTTCCAGGTTGCCCTAAAGTTTGAGCATAGGAACAGTAAAGGCTGTAATTATGGTCCTCCATATGAATGGCAAGTTTACAGGTACACTTTCCACCATCTAGTATACTTCATGGTCTCATTCCATTTAATTGATGATATGTTTGTTGTTTCAAACTTTCAATTCTTCTTGACAGTGCACTTGGTGGTAGCCATGGGGTCCCAAGGGTACACTATAAAGGGCGGCAAGGTGACTATTATATTATGGTATGATCTCAATTTCATCAGATGTGTTATTGACTAAATTTGAAGAACTTTGCTTTTATGTGTTCACCTAAGTTGATAATGCTGCACTAGTGTATTGAGCTACTGATCTTCTGTTCATGTTGCAGGTTATGGATATGCTTGGTCCTAGTCTATGGGATGCATGGAATACTTCAGGTCAAACGTGAGTATCTTGCTAGTGTGATGCTCATCACTTATGATGTTAATTTCATGGAAGCCATGTACTTCTGTCATTTTAACTGCATCAGGAACTTCCTAGAAAGTACCATTTGATCTCAAATGGGGCACCTATGTGGGGCTAATATGCTAAGATTTATTAATGGCATTTTGTTTCTTGCTACTTTGACTGAATTCACTTGCTTTCATTGTAGAAAATATGTTGCAGCACCCAATTTTCTATCATTAGTAGCCTAATGGAGAAATTTTGCATGACTGAACGTGTTGTCAACCAATCGTCATGCCTACCGTTCGAACACTCTTCCCCATAATTTTGGCTATATCCCATACTTCAGAGGAAGAAAAATTGCAATCGCCAATTGGACTGATTTCAGTTTTTCATGAACTGAATGGTTCCCTTTAATTATGATACACACACGTGTACCTTGATTGGTTTGTGTATCATTGCGGGCATTATACCCATATGACTTGTCTTTACTTGCATAGCTGATTTCTTTGCTGCTTGTCTTAATCTATCAAACTTGTATCGGTAGGAAGATCACAGGAGATAACGTCCTTAAAACTTGATCATGATTCTGGTGAAGCACAAATATTACTTGTACAAGTAATAAACTTACCAATTGGCTGTGCGAAGTTTGCTGTAGTTACTTGCCCTGGTCAGCTTCATCTCTTCTGAATTCCTTTTTCTGTAAAAGATTTTTTTTTTAAAAATAAAGGCTACATGTGTGCAAGCAGCATAGGTACAGTGATAGATTCAAATCTTTAATCTACTTTGTTTATGTGGATAAGCTTATGAAAATGTTTCTTTGCATATAAGCATAATTGGTATGCAGGAAATTTGTGGGGATGAAAAAAAGGGCTAAAAATGTGATTCGAACTATTTCTTTGTAATTGTCACCTTGAGATTCATTTTCCTTAATGATCAAATTTTTTATGGAATATATAGGATGACTTTTGAAATGGTCTCTTGCATAGCCGTTGAGTCTATCTCAATCCTTGAGAAGATGCATTCGAAAGGGTAAGAATATCAATATCATTTTTGTTGTCCAATTATAGATGTCTTAATTATTAGTTACAGAAGATTTTCTTCTAGTGCTTATTTTCTTGTCGGCGTTTCTGTAACATGCCTGCAATTAGATATGTTCATGGTGATGTGAAACCTGAAAATTTCTTACTTGGTCAACCGTCAACACCTCAAGAGAAAAAGCTATATCTTGTTGACCTAGGACTCGGTGAGAGTTTTGATAACTGCAACTTGTAAAATGAGGGCATTGTGTGAAATGACCAATTATGCATACTGAAGATGTGATTTGTTTTTAACTGATTGACTTTGCAGCAACAAAATGGAAAGATACTGCGAGTGGCCAGCATATTGAATATGATCAACGTCCAGATGTCTTCAGGTATGCCTATATCCTTTTGTTATAATAAGCTTGAGCAGCAAGCATGCTCCTTGTATAGTTAATGCCTTCAATCCTTCTAACTTTCTGTCCAATTGCTGTAGGGGAACTGTTCGATATGCTAGTGTTCATGCACATCTTGGACGAACTGCAAGTAGAAGAGATGATTTGGAATCTCTTGCTTATACTCTCATATTTCTTCATAGAGGCAGGTTACCTTGGCAGGGATATCAGGTAATTGAGATTTGCAATACCTTTTTAATTATCTTTTGTTGCCTTTTATGTATGCTGGCCTTTCAGTTTTGCTTTTTGTAATTTACTTGCATATGTTTCTATTTCAGGGTGAAAATAAATCATTTTTAGTCTGCAAGAAAAAAATGGGGACGCCCCCTGAGGTGCTTTGTTGTTACTGTCCTCAACCTTTTAAGCAATTCCTTGAGATTGTTGTTAACATGAAATATGATGAGGAACCCAACTATTCTAAGTTAATATCTCTGTTTGAGGGGCTAATTGGACCAAATCCGGCAGTTAGACCTATCAATACTGATGGTGCTCAGAAGGTATGATTTGATCCATGTGATTATTCCTATCTTTGGCAAATCCCGAAAACTTTTCTTGGGAGGGACGGACAACAAGTGTTTATTTATCTAAAAATAAAAATATAATATTATAGAACTACAATATGAATGCACACGATACACTTTTTAAGCTCCACTGGGCCTATTTGACTTTGATTGTTGAAAAGTTAAATGGGCTTTTATTTGCCAATGGGCTAATTTATTGCTACTAGCTTATTTTGTGTTTTTAGATGGATCGGGGGTGTAATTTTAAATTTTTTTTGGGGGAGGGGGTCCGATGGTAAATGTCTCAAGGATTTATTTGCAAAAGATTTCAGGGTTGCAACTGCACCCCTATACCAATTAAATCCACCACTGCCATCCTGGATATTAGTAATATTCTACAATCTTTCTATTATGCAGATTATTTATCAGGTTGGACAGAAAAGGGGCAGGTTGAATATTGAAGATGAAGATGATGGCCAACCGAAGAAGAAGGTTAGGTTAGGTGTTCCTGCTACCCAGTGGATTTCTGTATACAATGCCAGAACACCTATGAAACAGAGGTTAGTTGTCCCTCATTTTAGTACTTTTTTCTTCACAGTCAAAGTGGAACTTTCATTAGTGTTTGTGCATTCCAATTTATTGCAACCAAAATTTGAACTATCAACAGATACTGATACACTAATGAGCTATATCACATACAAGATAGTATGCTGATTCAGTTCCTGGGGAAATTGACTGATGTCTATGGTATTGGCTTGTTACAACTTTTCCAGGCTAGTAGCCACTAGCCACTTGTAACGTGGGATGCAGTTTGAAGTACCAAAAGTTGATTTGATAGTGTTGTACCAAGAAAAAAAAGATAAGTGATTAGAAAAAATGTGATTAAATTATAATGTAATGCTTTGAAAAGTATGCCTTTAAAACGATGAAACTTTATGAACTTCCAACACCAGTACTGCTGAAGTTGATTTAGACCATAACCTTTCATGAAATTTCAAACCTTGGTCCCAACATTTTATATATACTGTTAAGTGAATACACAAGCAATGAGAAGTTTAAGAATGGTAACTGTTAGACTATAAATTATAATCATCAACCCTTGTCACAACTTCAGAGTTTTGGTGCAATGGAAGGGACCTTTGACATGGTATCAGAGCAATCCAGGTTCAATTCCCATCAGACACGAAATTAAAGCGGATTTAAAAAATTGATAAATTGATACCACTGCATGAGTCCATGTTTTGATCCATAAAAGGGAGCTCACCCTGCACGGGCATGTTAGAACATAAATTATAACCTTCAAGTCCTCAACCCTCACCACAATGTCAGAGTTTTGGTAGTAGCAGAGACATTTGATAGTAACATGAAAACCTTCAGTAAGACATTCAGCTCTGTTGAAGCAAGTATTGGTTCCTTTTATTGTCTCAAGTTGTGTTCATTTGGTCTAGCCACAGCCCTAGCTTTCATCTATGATCCTGTCATTCCTTGTTGCAGTCACCCATCACTATGTCAGATGTCCGCCCCATCTGAACTGTTTTCCCTTGCTTAATCTTCAGCTTAAGCTGCTACTTCTTAATAGATGCGCTGATTCGTATCGTTTTTTTACCGCATCACCCACTATCCATCTTGATACCGCAGTTATACATCTATATAGACCTATGCAGTAAATATACACAGAACTAATCCTAGTAAGCACAAAACACCAGATTAAATATTATTGATTCAGTCTGTCAAAATTTAGAAAATCTGATAATATTCCACCAAATTAGAAGCACAATGCAAAGTTTTCTCGACCAAAATACAATAATTTCACCTTATTATCCAAAGAACATGAAATCATCATTATCTACAAGGGTGAATTTGTATTCAGCTTGGGTTGGGCACTGATCTAGGGAAAATTTCTAATATATGAGCGTTTATGTTCCACTATACTTACATGTATGCCCAATATTTCCTTTGATCTGTACCTTACCTAAAACCTCTTATCCATGAACTTCACCCCATGAATGGTGATAAAAATCTTATTTTTGTTGGACGAAACACATCAGCTTTAAAAATCACGCTTGTTGTTATTAGAGCCTATCTGGAGAAAAATCCTTGCTCCACCCCTGATTATCTACATAAGCCTTTCCTCATGAAATCCTAGTTAATTAGTCCTAGTTGCCTTGAACTCTCATCCTATCACTTATAATTTGCATAGTTATGAATCTCTCTTGCCCATGCTTATATCATCTTAACCAATTGTCCCTCATTTCATCCTTGATTTAAGCTATTTCTAATTCCTTACAGATAACACTGATTTCTTATCACATCTCTTGCTGTATTGCCAGTTACCCATCCCAACATTCTGTTGCAGTTGTACTCATTTTTCAGTATGTTGTGCGTATATATATCCATACAATAAACATAAAGATATCTTGCTAGACACACAAGATTGCCATATAACATATTATATTCAAATTGATTATGTAAACACATAAGTTTGGAGAAAAGAGAACAACCTTGCATACAGCAACCTTTGTATCTTACCAAAATAGAAAAGTTTATCTTTCGAAACACAATAAATCACACCTGATGACATCATTCATACCAAAATGAGAGCAGTTATGGAGCACAAGACCCATGAGGTATTTAGCACAATTTTAGAATAAGCCAATGATTTGAGAGGGAGCCCTAGGGAAGTTTTGGAGTTTCTTTTTTCTTGATTCCTTCTCATTTTCTTTCATTTTTATTTCGTTTTTCTGTTCTTATTTTGCTGTTTCTGTTCTTATTTTGCTGTTTCTTCTCTTCACTCTTTTTTGGGTGAGTTGGCGTTGTTATTTGGGAAAGGATGGGGGCAAGGTTGGGAGGTTTGGACACATCCTTGCCTACTGCCGTATGGCCGGAAACTTTCCTTTCCTGAATCAAGACACGTACAAACTGATTTCATTTGTCTCATACATCTCCTTTTACCTCAACATGTGCAACTTCCGTACGAAGTTTTATTTCCTTATGCCTTCATCTTAAATGATGAATAAGCTCAAGGAACTTAACTCTGCCCATGTTACTTGCAATAGATATCACTATAATGTGGCTGATGCACGTTTGGCACAACATGTTGAGAAAGGAAATGCTGATGATTTGCGTATAAGCTGTGTTGCATCATCCGCCAATCTATGGGCACTCATTATGGATGCTGGAACTGGTTTCACCTCACAAGTTTATGAACTATCACCGTTCTTCCTTCACAAGGTATGGATATGTGCTTACAATATTTTCTTTTTCTTCCACTTAGAATATAGCTGTAAGGAATTCAATGCTTTTGGCAGGAATGGATTACAGAACAGTGGGAGAAAAACTACTATATCAGTGCAATTGCTGGTGCAGATAATGGAAGCTCTCTTGTAGTGATGTCCAAAGGTTAATTTAGTATTATCTTTTTGACTCTTTTTGATGAGCAAGTTTGCTTGTGAAGTTATTCAATATTTCAGCCAATAAAGCCCCCTTCCCCCCTTCCCTTCCTCCCTCCTTCACATGCAAAATCATGTGCACACTCCAGTCTGACAGGGACAAAGGCACGTGCACATACATGTGGAGATACGGGTAAGAGCTGGGAGTTCCTTTAGCAAAATGAATTACAAAGAGATAGATGATTTGATGTTTACCTGCTCAGATGTTTAAGTAGGATGAGCCTTACCACTAGTCTCTCTTGGTAGCTCATTTAGTAATATGAGCTGCCATCTCAGATTGTTTTTTTCATATGCTTACACTCGAAAATCTGCAAAAGCTGTAGTCACTTGACAGCACCCATTTAAATTTTGAAAAATGAGGTGTTGTAGTAATCATCTTCTGATCTTTATGCCATGTCCTTTTCAGTTTAGGTAGTTCAAAACAATTGGACCTTGCTTTTTTAGGATGTATGGTGGGCCCTTTCTTATAGTTTCCTGGAGCAAACCAAAAATTTTACATCATCTGATGATGATCTCTAGAGATTCTTCAGTACATATTGTAATTTGTATAATCCTTCACTGTTTACATTTGCCTTCGGCTATGTATGTTGAAGTTAATAGTTTATTCCATAATTTTTGTTATTTCTAATTTCTTTTTAATTGGAGAAATTATCATTTTAGGCACCCAGTTTACACAGCAATCCTACAAAGTTGGTGATTCTTTCCCTTATAAATGGATAAGCAAAAAGTGGAGAGAAGGATATCATGTCACATCGATGGCCACTGCTGGAAGCCGATGGGCTATAGTAATGTCCAGAAATGCTGGCTTTCGTGATCAGGTTAGACATTGAACTCTGCCGCTAAGGGCTAGATGTACGAGTATTTGTTAGCTATCAGCTTAAAAATTCCCAACTAATGATTGCTCATCCTCCACACGATTGGCATGCAACGGTTTTGTTTTTCATATCGATAGTACCACATTAAAGTTAAATATCATAAGGGCTCTTCGTTAGATATCAGCTAAATATCATCTCTATCTGGATTAGTTGCTAATTTCTACCCATTAAAGTGATTATTATAAGATTCATCGCTGCCTTGGAAACCATTCACTTATACTGTAGATTTCTTGGACTGTCCATATTTGGCACTCAGTTGGCATCAAGGGTGGATCTATGTGGTGCTCATGAAGGGCAATGCACCCCTAAAAGTTCTAATAATTATCATTTCAGCCCTTGCAAAATTAAAATCTGACGCCAATTTTTAAACTATTCGCACCTTCAGTCCTTGTATACTCACAAAGAATTTGATAGCCCCTTTAGATTTAACTCATTTGAAACTAGTGGCTCATTTAACTGCTCAATTGATCAAATCACATAGGTCCAAACACTAAAAGCCCAAACAAACACTAAAACCCCAAGCCTATTACCAAACTCTCTATTCGCTTCCGCCCTCCGTAGACAAATTTTCTAGATCCGCCACTGGCTGGCACAATGGTCTTTACACATTGAATAATTTGTGTAACTAATTCTCCGGTTATTATTTTACACGAAAACCAATTATTTTATTGTGAAGACCAGGAATTTTGATTCCATTTTCCTTTTCTCAACTCTTGTACAACTCATTGACTTACTAAAATTTCTCCTACATATTGTTGAAAAGCCTCTTGGTCAGCTCTAAGGGATAAATTTTAATTAGGACCTGTCTGAATCTACTATGATGGAGCAGTTGCACTTGAATTTAGTTAGCTAGAAAAAACATCCAAATGGATTGGAAGGACTATACTCCCTTGCATCTGACACAAGTAAACTATGCCTACGTGCAAATATATAACCATATAAAGGGACCTAACTTTCACCTCCATCAAATACTACCGGAGCTTATAGTAGTTGCCACTTGCCAAGAAACACTAAATCTTATGGCTGTCAAGCATACATGCGTTGTAATTTCTTACCATCTGTAGCGCATGAACTGGTGAATTCAACCTATAAGACTCATTTAAGCACCAAGTATATGGGTTTGTTTCACCAATTGCATTCATTTATTTTCTAACTGAATCACAAATTCTCTTGGTTTTAATTATTCCTGTTTTCCTCAGGTTGTAGAACTAGACTTCTTATATCCGAGTGAGGGAATCCACAGGCGATGGGATGGTGGTTATCGGATCACATCAATGGCTGCTACAGCAGATCAGGCTGCTTTAATTCTTAGTGTACCGAAACGTAAAATTGGAGATGAGACTCAGGAGACTCTCAGGACCTCAGCATTCCCAACTCAACATGTTAAGGTACCTTTTTCCCCTTTTCCCTCAGCCTTTTCAACTACAACCATTTGAACTTTATATATCATATCGTTAACAAGTAGAGTAAAAAGTCTAAACTGCCTCTATTTACTTTTTTACCTACCTTTACGCGAGAAGGGTAATATAGACGTTATATTTAGCAAATAGGGATAGAATTGACCAAAAGGAGCAGGTGACAACTCCAGTAACTGCAGGCAGTCCTCAGCTTAGTACTGATACTTGAGTGACACAGGTTCAAGGGAGTTTCTATGATTTATAAAGTTCGGGAGGGGTTTTACACAACCCCAAAATTTCAATTGGGTTTTGTGAAATTACCCTTATATTTCTTTTCCATTCATCCATCCTATCCATATGATATCACCAGCTCACTCTCTCCTATTAGCAAATGCAAACTCTTGGTTCTGTCTCGGAAGGAAACAAATACAAGGGGATGGCTGTATTATTCACATACTATACCTAGTGTGTTGCTGTGTTCTGTTCAGTTGCCAAGCTGTCTACTTTGTAGGCTTCTGTAGATACTTCCCAGATTTAAAATCCTAAAGCACATGCCAAAATTGGATGTTATGTAGCTCCTAAAATCTCTTCATCACTGATGTGCTACTATATCTGCACTGTTGCAAAATCACCGCTATAATAGTCTTCTTTCATCATAAAGGTTGGTAGGGTACGTATGTTATGCATGAAGAAGAACAAAATAATCCCCTTGTTACAACAAGAAGAAGAAGAACAAACAAAGATCTTTATCCAAGATTTTAGGATTAACTACATGAATCATATTCTACAGTAAGTTAAACTATTTCCATTTCTTTATTAATTGCTTCCAACCAAGTTCTCAGCCTACCTCTAATATACTTTTTCAAAACAACACAGCAAATAAACCAACTTGGAAATTAAATTTAAAGTTTAGTACTGGTCTATTTTTCAACTAGTTACTTTCGTTTGAGCTTATATAATTCTTGGAATCATTTTTTGTGTGTTACTCTTGGATCAGGACAAATGGGCAAAGAATCTCTATCTTGCTTCAGTGTGCTTTGGTCGCACTGTATCTTGATTTTTGAAGATGGGGTGAAAGCCGAAGCTGTTTGTTTGTTGTATCGATTGTGTTTGTTATTTGTATATCTTTCTTGTAGAGAAAGGCAAAAGAAAGAAAATAGCTGCGGGTACAGGTCAGTGTTGTTTTGATATAATACAATGCAAGCTTTTATACACCGTGAAAGGTTTTTATTCCGAAGTCCTCCAACTTTTAATATTTGTAAATAAACTCAAGTCTGTGGCGTTACACTTTTGCTTAATGTTGGTAAAATGTTAGGAGAATTGTTCTAAGCAAACAATGAGCCTGAAACAAGACTGCTGCTTAGAATTCGGAAGTTAAGAAGATGGTGACATTTTAGTTGCTTTTTTAAGTCCTTATTTCAGTTATTACTTCCATATTAAGCTTTTTTTATTGTTTCCCATGCTAATACTATGCTTCCTTAATTATCTTTTGTTATTGATGTTCTGGATCTCCCGAAATTGTCAGAATTCTAAAATTCTGTTTTGACATCCAATTACAAACAACTTGTATATGGAGAGAAACAGAACCCAACAATGCAGAGTCAATAATTTTTTTTATTTCCTTCTGCGATTAGTTAGTCATGATAGGAAAGTTGCAAATAACGTAACAAATGAATAAAGAGGCTCTCAGTCGGCCAATTTGGCTTCGGATCTATATAGCTATGTGATATCAAAACAAGAAGAAAAATGAACAATTTGCAAGACCTAGTCTTTATTTGATTAATGCCGAATAATATTTCAGGCCTTACCTAATCTACGAAATACATGAAGGTCAATTGGTATTTAGGGGTGGTTAACTATTGAATTGAATCGAATGCTAAGGCATTTGTATTTGTATTTGTTTAAAATTATCGAATTCGAACGCGAAATCTATTATTCATATCTAGAGTTTTTCGAATTCGAACTCAAATACTTGCCGTTTGATAAATATTCATGAATATTCGCGGATGTTTGTCGCATATCAAAGTATATTTATTCTACTAAAGAATTTGATTTTTAAATAGTATTTAAATTCATAAATGAAAATTATTCCTTTATACTATATGATGTACATATATTTAGATCAAAATTTTCATTAGAAAACAGATTTAAGATGATTTAAGTCTTAAAATTAGTATATAAATAGAAATGGTAGGTGGGTTAAAAATATGACATCATATGTGTAATAATACAAATAATAAGTGATTAAATTTTAAACAAATATTTGGTAGGCAAACGAATTGAATATACATCTGGTTAAATTCTATTTGTTGGTAAACTCAAATACTAAAAAAATATTTGTTTAGTGCTAAATGAACTACCGGATCGAATATGATCAAATAGTTATTCGGACAATTATCGAACTATTAATTAATTATTTGGTTCATTTCCACCCATAATGGTTTTTTTTTGTTTGGGGAACCGCGCGG
>JBAKGM010000365.1:34650362-34660363 GCA_037177215.1 Asparagus racemosus | reverse complement strand
AACTTGTCGCCGGAGTTATTTTAAATACCAATCTGGTCATTATGGTCTACTTTAAATACCAATTTGGTAATTTAGCCGAACCTGAATAGTTGATATTATGGATGGTAACTGTGTACAAGATGATGTAGGAAACAAAGACGCGTTAGGGTTAGAATCAGATTGTCTATTCTTAATGTTTGCTAGCTTCCGTGATAAGATGATGTGTGCTCATGAACGAACACGTCAACAAGAGTGGTTGGCTTTGTTGCTTGTTGCTCTCTAGCATAGAGGTAAAGGTGTATAGTAGTACTTACCAAGAGCGTTAATTAGGCTAATGTAATGACATGTGAAAGAGATTATGTTTAAACTGTAGTACCATGTAAATGCTGATTAGACGTTTTATGGATGGCCCTAGACCTGTGCTCAAGGCCCATGTCTGGCCCGTTTACACCCTACTTCTCTCTGATCTTCGATTCAAATTACGCTTGTGTTCTCATTAATCAAAACAACTTCTGCGTGATTAATTTCTCTTTAACTGTGTGCTTCTCCATTAATGAAACGAAACCCATTTGCAAAGCTAATCTTCAACCTCCCGCCAAAACCCAGATTCAACTCAACTCAAAGCAGTTGGCAAAATCTCAAAGAATCCCTTGCCAATTCAATCTCAACCCACTGCAGATCTCCTAACACCCTCCTTTGCCTCCATGCTCAATCAATCTCCTCTGGCCTCCATCAAAATCTCTACATCTGCAGCCATCTCATCACCAAATACTTCCATTTTCAAGATATCGAGAATGCCCGAAAAGTTTTTAGTTATCTAAGAGGCAGCTGCAGGCCTGTTGAGAAGACCCTCGTTTGGAATTCTCTCATTAAGGGTTATTTGAGAAATGGGCTTCCAAGATTTGCCTTTGAAGTGTTTGATGAAATGCTTGAACCTTCATCGGGGTGCTACCCGGACAAGCAAACGTTTTATCTTGTGATCGCGGCGTGCACCCATTTGTCAGAATTTGAATTGGGTTTTGCAATTGAGGAGCGTGTTAAGCATAAAGGATTGCAATGTGATGTTGTTATTGCGACAGGGTTGATTGGTTTGTACTCGAAGTGTGGGGATGTTGAGAATGCGCGGAGAGTGTTTGATGAAATGCCTGTTAGAGATGTGGTTGCTTGGAATGCAATGATATCGGGCTATTCGCTAGCTGGCTGTATTTCTGATGCTATAAAGTTGTATAATAAAATGAGGGGTGCTGATGGAATTTTTCCTACAGAGGCTACGTTGGTCAGTTTGATCTCTGGTTGTGGGGATTTAGGTTTGCGTCATAATGGGAAAATTTTCCATGCTCATACAACGGAAATAGGTTTTGAAGCCAATATGAATGTCTTGAACTCTCTGATGGCAATGTATATTTCTTGTGGTTGCTTGGATGATGCAGATAAATTGTTCCATGGGATGATTTTAAAGGATGCAATTTCATGGAGTACAATGATTGGTGGATATGTAGAGAATGAATACCCACATGTTGCTCTCGGTCTTTTCCACAAGATGATTTCAAATACAGGGATTTTTCCCACCCGACCCATTTTGCTTAGTGTGATTCAAGCCTGTGCAGATTTGGGTGATTATCAAGCCGGCATATGGATAAAAAATAAGTACTTGGTAAATGAGAATGGAGAATTAACATTGGAAGTTTATCTGATCACTGCATTTATCTACATGTGTGCAAGGTGTATGGAGATAGACACTGCAACGAAACTTCTTGATGAAGTTGCATTAGTTAGAGAAGATGTTGTTGCTTGGAATGCAGTTATCAAAGCCTGTGTAGAGTGTAAACAGGAGAATCGAGTGTTTGAGATCACACGAATAATGCAAAGGAGAGGAATCAGATTTGATGCTGTAACCTTCTTAACACTGCTACCAGCTATCTCTTTAATTCCATTGCCTATAAAAGGTCTCGAAACTCATGGTCGCATTATAAAACTAGGTTTTGAATCAGAAAGATCAGTTGCTAATTCGATTATTGATATGTATGCTAAATCCGGAAACATTAATGACTCATTTAAACTATTTATTAGTATTCTAGATAAGGATGTAATGTCATGGAGTCTGATGATAAAAGCTTATGCTTGGAATGGAAGCGCAAAAGAGGCTCTTGATCTGTTTAAGCTGATGACGAAAACAAAGACAAGACCTAACCATATAACTTTCCTTGCCATATTATCTGCTTGTAGCCATGCGGGATTTGTATATGAAGGGAGGGAGTTGTTTGAATCTATGGAAAAAGAGTATGGCTTAGAGCCAGGCATTGAACACTTAACATGTATGATTGATATTTTTGGTCGAGCTGGGCTTTTGAAAGATGCATATAACTTTTTAAAGAATGGGATGAAGAAGAATTCAGTTCTGTGGGGAACTTTGCTTAGTGCTTGTAGAGTGTATGGAGATCTAGTGACTGGAGAAGCATCAGCTCAGCATTTATTTGTGTTGGAGCCAAATAATGCAGCTAATTATTTGATGCTTGCTGATATTTATCTTTCAGCAGGTCGCAGGGAGGAAGCAAATGGTATTTTAGATTTGTTGAGGGAGAAAGGAGTGGAAAGAAGAGTAGGTTGTAGTTGGTCTGATGGAAGCTAGAGATATTCTGTTATATATTTATTAAGTCTAAGTGAAATCACATATCCTTATGGACTATTTACTATAGCTGGTTGGTACTAGAACCTATATATCTATTGATTTGTTTAGTGGTGATGACTGCTGATCATGTTATCACTATTGCAGAATGTCTTCTTTCTTGGAGCAAATGAAAGAAGATGCTATTTTTCCAGTTCAGAAAAGGATAGAGGTAGTTTCATTTATATTACTAAATGTCTGCAAATATTTGATTATATTTTAAAATTTCACTTAATTATCTCTTCTTTGTTCTGCAATATGCAGGTTCTTTCACTGAAAAATATCTCTAATAAACAAATGCCTTAGAATACCTGCATATTGACATGAGATGAGCATTCGAGCTTGCTCTACTTGCATTTGGCTATTCTACTTCTGCCCAAAATTTTCACCATGTAAGCTCGTCGAGAATTTATTTTTGAAGATTTTTTCATGTTTTGTGAATATTACATGGAATTATTTAAGCTCTCTTCATGCCAAGGACTGCTATTTCTTGGTACATCTTTCAACTTTTAAAGCTTGAATCAGTTTTCACTGGTGTTTAATTTATGAGACTATGTTTAAAAGGAATGTATTAGAAGAAGACTTTGAGCTCTTAGGTATGGTGCATTATGTTGCATGCATTAGTGTTGAGATCTGTAATTTCACCAATTAAATATATGCAGAACTGACAAAAATAAAGAGAAGCCCATCATATCGGTCCAAGATAAAGAAAATACAATAGAAATTCCACTTTTATCTTTTCTAATGGCCTGGTTTGAAATTAGAAAGGCTATTAGTGAGCAAACCCTCTCAAGCCAAATCATTCAAAATCTTTCCCTGTTTACTGTAGAACCTGATGACATGGTGTCTATATGAACTCCAGGAATCCGAGGAAGAAGGAAGTAGAAGTCAAAATCGTCTCTGCTTCAAAGCAGACACAGATAAAACTTAGAACTTTATTTAATCTATGGATTATGTAGTTACCCACTAATTATTTTTCATTTGATGCTAAAATTTAGCTCTCGAGTCTGACAGAGAGGTACTCTCTCAACCAGAATGAAATTAAGTGGTGGGAACTGTATGTTTGGAGTAATTTTCTATTTAGCATCTTAGCTGTGGAAATTTATCATGGAAAGATATAATCTACATCAACATTGAGCTCATTGGTTATATCATATATCAAGTAGCTACTCAAAGAGTAACTGGTGTAACTGTTTGCATTTGGTTTGTCTCCGAACGTACCCCCCCCCCCCCCCTTTTTTACTGTGGCCAGTGTTTGTCATGCACATAGTGCACTATGTGATAAGGGATTCTATGTGTGGAATGTAACTTTACTTCATATGGTACTTCTATAAATTTTCGATAGCTCTAGGTTCTGATAAAGCCATCAGGATCCAAGTCAGGAACTCTTCATTATTATCATGATTAGGCCTACCCTTCTGTTTTGTTGGATCAAGAAAGACAATGGAAATCATTACACAACTGGACCATAGATGTGAAAAATGAACTCATCTAGCCACGGTTTAGATCCTGTAAACTGTCACATCCTTAAATGAGGATGGTTGTAATATTATAAACATGCTGATCTGCAAAGAAAATTAGCAGTATGAGATACCACTGAAAAACAGAAGTTGAAAAGGAGAATAAGCGTTTTAAAAGGATTATCTTTCATTATGTTGAGAAACTTGAAATTTTCTTTATTGCATAGAAGCTTCTGTTTTTTCTCAGAGAACAATTATTTCACACCTGAATGATCATATTGATACTATTCACAAAAAGCTTAATGGGGACTGGTTCCTTTGGTCAAATTCCAACTATGTATTTCAAGTTTCTTCAGTCGCTTATAACTAAAACCTGTTTGACTAGTCTTAAGCTTAGACTGTTTCTTATTGCATAGTTTTCTATTCACGGGGTATAAGAAAAAGATATTTTCTTTTTTAATGCTATTGGAATATGGATGAGACTAGGAAGTCAGAAATTCTAATCACATGAATGATGGTTTCATGATTTCATTTTATTTGATGCATCTATATATAGGTTAACTTTTTGTATAAACTTTTTATTAATTAGATAATTTTTTATGTATAAACTTCAAAGTTTTTTAACTATAAAAGACAGATAGACAATATCTTAGTTGTACATTGTGAATATCTTGTACGTAATTTGCCCACGTATTCCCATGTTTAAAACTATATATATTTTCCTTTTGGAGATTCTTCACCTTATGGGTGGCTATACAGCCTTTGCTTTGTAAATTATTCTAAATATAAAGAAATTTGGTATAAGTAATTATACAACTTGACCATAATGTTGATTACCCTAAAAAAGATAAGTTCATTTTCTCCAACAGCCCACAATCACATGCACCCTTACTATTTCTTCATTCATAGCCCGTCACTTACACTACTCTTCTTTAATTTATGTTGGAAGGTGACTGGCCAAGAACTAAAAAAAATTCTTCTAGTAAGGTATACAGAATTCCATATGTATTATAACCTAGCTATGTATGGAAAGTTAATCCCGTGTACCTTGTTGCTTTAGTATTGTTTGCTTTCCAGTAGCAGAAGTATTAGGTGTACACTTAAATAATGTGTTGGACTCAAATTGTTGGTGTAGCTCACTGGGACCCAATGACTCTTATTGTCTTTAACTTTGTGCAATTTGCCCATTATGTTAGTATTTGCTTGAGGATTAGGAATACACATGGGTGAAAGTGAATATCACATGATATACATATCATATTTATATCTCTTTATTTATGACAGGTATGAATGCAAAGGGAAATATGATGAAAATGGGCTTGAAAAATCAAAGATTGTTTTGGTTTTTTATTGCCTCTAGTTTGCTTTTTTATTTTCCTTTCCATATGGAAATAGTTACTGTTAAAGTCAGCAGCTCACCAAACCCTCCACCTACTTAGCCGTAATTGATACAGTAACCTGCTACAGTAGCTACAGTACCACCTACTTAGCCGTAATTGCTACAGTAACTATGCTACAGTAGCTTCTACGAAAATCTATAAATAGCCCCAAGTGTTTGTGTTAAAATCATCCCAAGCTCCTCAGTATCAAAGCAAAGAAGAAAGAGTGAGGAGAAAGAGAGAGGAAAATAAAGAGGGATAAATAGTGAGGTATTGTAAAAGAGTTTAGTAGTGGTTTGTAGTAGAGAGAGTTTGTATTTGAGTGTTTGTACCACTAAAGAAATAATAAATATATATTTCTTAGTGTCCACCAACCCCTCTCAACTCAACATAGCCATGATAGGAAAGTGAATTTCATTGTAAAATCTGGAAGACCAGCTGACTGAGAATAGCACTACCATCATTGTCGTGCAATTTAAACTTGTCCAATGTAGGGAGTTGGCCTCCAAATTCTTTTCGACCAAGGTGATAAAGGATGACAATCCAGCCTTCATATAGGGGGCTCTACATGGAAAAGTCAAATTAAACTGCACCCTCTCCTTGAAATTCATTAAGATAAGAAAGATGAAAATTTTGTTACAAGGAACTGCAGTTGACTGAATTAAATCGAACTGAATTCCAACAATGAAATTGATCTGATAGCTACTGTGTCTCTCTCTACACAAAATCTTGGGTTCAACAAAGCCATACCAATTGTAATTCTGTCCATCCAGTAGATACGTACTTTCCTTCTGACTGATACTAGGCAGTTATTAGGTGGTATTAACTGGTGATTTTGTACAGGAAGCTCAACGGGCACGGGAGGAAGGTGAACGAAGACGAAGAGAGAGGGGCCATGACCGGCATTATCGTGATAGGGAGCGTTATAAAGAGAAATATAGAAGGGTATGCTTTTATTCTGCCTACTTATTTTCCTTACCTTTTCACTCCATTGTGTCACATTTCTTAGAATTGTGATCAGGATGAAAAAGTAAACACTTAGTAACATCTGTAATCCGCGATGTGCGTATTCTGATTTCATAAAATTTCAACTCGTTGAATGTTTCTTATATCATTATTTTCCTTTAGTTTATGTTTATGCCAAATCCTTAATTTTCCCTCTGTTTTTTTTTTCTTACTTAGTTATCAAAATCAAATTATGTGCTTTTGTGGAGAGGATCTATACGTTGTATTTGTTTGAACCTTGACCTTTGGCCACTGACCATTCAAATTATGAATGTCATTTTGCCAAAATCCTTGGAAGGGTACTGGCTGCTCTGAACTATTCATTTGAAAAAAGGGAAAACAAGAATGAGATTCCTGAACTATTTGAGTAAGAATGAAATCATGGCATTAGAAGTCTAGGTTCCTCTGTTGAGGGAAAACTTAACAATAGGAGAGGTAGGTGGTTATTGCTGTTTGACATAAAATAGGAAACCAACTAATAGTACAATATATTAAGATCGACTTTTCTGGTGGGTTTTCTATCCTTGCAAGGTAAGGCACATCATCGTTTTTGTCAGGTTTCCTTTTTTCCCCCCACCTATTGAGGGTCACTGAATTCCTGAACGCTGTGACGGACTGGTTTTCAGCCATCATACAGTCCTTTAACGTAGAACGTGTTACTATTACCATCAAACGAAAACATATTGTAGAATGCAGCATGATATATAGTTTACTAACTTTCAAATGCTTGCATGCAGCGTCACCATGATTATATGGATGATTATCATGTAAGTTCTGAATCTCTTTTCATCAACATTCCTCGTCTTATTTCAGTTTTTATATCTCGTCTTCAGTATCTGTATCTGATTTTATACTCCATTACAGGATGAGCTATGAGTAGGCCAGATGACGTCATCAATCAAGGGGGAGAAAGCAAGGAATTGAAATGCATCTGTTGTTGTATTATTGCTAATGTTAGTTATTGCCTTCTGTAGTCTACTTGTAAAATTTGAGTCGATGTTTTGTGGCGCATGTCAAATTATGTGGCAGCTCCACAAACCCATTCATATTTGACTCTATTGAACACTGAACTTTGGTCCTACTGCTGTACTCGTTGGTTGTTGTACTCTATGATGCATATTATCTTCGAAGGAGAAACATTGGTTAAAGTGTTTGCAGAAAGTTGATGTTATTAAATCATGGATTCTGAAGAATTTGCAAGAGCAACAAGTGCTAATATTACAGAAGGTGGTGTTAATGTAGGCTTCATGATCCGTTCATGTGAAGCCATCTGCACTTCTGCAGAAAGATCAAAAGAATTTCTGTGTAATGATTTTAGAAATCGAAGTGGAGGAGAAAGAAACATCGGTGGGTCTTATCCCGGCTGCTTTTGGGTGGCAAATGGATTGAGTTGTTGTAGGACATGACATCATGTCACCAAACAAAATGCGTTCATAAGGTTCATCAAGCCACTTGCCTTCAATTTGACTCCATTATCTCACAATTCACTTAATATGATCTCATGCTTAGGTATCATAAGTCTGTATGATTTACAAGTGAGTAATGATAACTGAACATAACAATTAGTACTATTTTTGTTCTAACACAAATAGAAGTGTGGGCTTCTTAGTGACTCACATTTTTATTGACAATTTCAAGAAAGGAGGACCCTACACATTTGTTAGTGGGAGTACAAAAGTAGTATAGAACATGCAATACAATTATCATTTTTACTTACATGCCGATTCTTGGATTTGAGACTTCATTATCTTATTTAAGTCTAATAATAAATTTTTCAGTAATGCGCTCACATGTGGGAGAACTTTTTAAAAAAGACCGTTTCTTAAAACTAATTAGCAAAATCAACCATTTTACTAAATAACTAGTAAAATCAATCTCTTTTTGGCCACGTCATCAAGACTGGTCAAAAAGAGGTCGATTTTGCAAAATGACATGCTTAAAATACATGGGACTATAATTAGCGAACATTTAGCTACAAAGTAATTAAAGTCAGTAAATACACGGGACTACTAGTCCCGTGTATTTTGCAGAAAGGACTAGTAATCACGTGTACTTTCTGGACATGCACAAACATGCATGCTTGTTTGTCAAATTACCTTTTGTGCATACAAAATATCTCATGTGCGTATAAATTTCCAATTCATCTCATGCATACATCCAAACATATAAATTCCTGTACATAACTTCATACACAGCTAAACATCTAAATACATTTTCCCTTCCACGACCAAAACTAAAACATAGTAGCAAAACCCAATTGATAAACACATCGTGACTACACATATTATCTCCATACACCAAAACATCGCAACAAACCTAAATATATCAAGTGTATTGGTTTACAAATAACTTATGTTGATAAATTAAATAGAGTCAATACTGAAAATCCATAAATCGATCACATACAACCTAGAGGAGGCAAGGGCACGAACAAAGGACAGGGTCGGGAGTTCAAGTTGAATACGAAGTATTTGGGGCGACGGTGAAATTAGGGCATGAACGAAGTGCCTATATAGTGCCAACGAATACCCGAGACCACTAGTTCCGTGTATTTCGGTGGTAAATTTTACTTCTATCTATTTTACACACGGGACTAATAGTCTCGTGTGTTTTGTTGGTTGATGTTGAACACTCTGTTATTCTCACAGGACTACTATTCCCGTTCATATTGAAAGAATCAGATTAAACTGTAATTAGTGTCTCTAATTATATGGGACTACTAGTTATGTGTATTTTAAAGTCGATATTTTGTAAAATCGGCCTCTTTTTGGCCGGCTTTGATGACGTGGCCAAAAAGAGGTCAATTTTGCTAAATATTTAGCAAAATGGTCAATTTTACTAATTATTGTTAAAAAAAGGTTTTTTTTAAAATAAAAGTTCTCCCTCACATGTATCTTTGTTAACTATTTTAGCGACATATTCAAATCTTAGACAAGAAGGAAATATGTAGTAAAAAAATAATAAGTAACTAAACTAAACATCCCTATAAAAGTGGGAATCCTATCAGAACTATTCTTATAGGGGGTGTTTGTTTCGGGTGGAACCATTGGAAAGAGCTGGAAAGGCTCTGACATGGACAGGAAGTGCAAAAATTTTTCTAAGGGTTTCCATTTCTTGTGTTTGTTTCACCAAGATGTTTTAAGAAATATTTTCTTAAAAGTGAAGAAAACACACCTTTTGCAAGGAAACCAATTCCTCTCCAAAAGTGATGAAATAGGGAGGAAAAGATTGAAAATGTGGGTTTTTAATATCTAAATAATGGATGACATAGGGAGTTGATAAAATATAATAGTTAAATAGGAAGAGAGATGTTTTCATTTCAATTAGTTTTTTATTTTCACTTTTGAACCAAACAGAAGAATGAGATAGAAAACATTTCCTCCCCATGTTTTCATGCCAAAACAAAGAGAGAGGGAAAAAAAATTGCTTCTTCTAAGGGCTGTTTGTTTCGCTTAAAAAACATGGAAAGTGAAGGAAAGTTAATATATTTTATATTAATTGGATGTTTTCTTG
>JBAKGM010000365.1:34620033-34630833 GCA_037177215.1 Asparagus racemosus | reverse complement strand
ATCGTTGAGAGTTTTCCATATCTTCATTGCAGATGTTATCCCAATCACATCATATTTAAGCTCCTGCTCCAAACAGGACCTGATCACCCCACACGCGTCTCTATTCATCTTCGAAGGTAACGCACGTTATTTTCCAAAACAAGTTAGAGGACAGAAGACAGAGGTGGGTGAGTGGAGGCGGAAGGATGGGGGAAGCGAAAAAAAAAAAGAGGGATGAGGATAGAGTAAGGGTGGAGGAAAGAGAAGGGAGGAGAATAAAGTTGGATGAAGGAGTAAAGAGGGAGGAGGGTGAGCAAAAAAGAGAGGAGAGTGGAGCTGGAATGAGGAGAAGGGAGGAGGGTGGAGGTAGGGGAGAAGAGAGGAAGAAAGGAGGTGGAGTGGAGAAGAGAGAGAATACAAGAGGAGGAAGAAGATAAGGGTATTTTAGAGATGTAAGAAAGATATAGTTTAACGAGAGGTCTTTTCACATGAAAATTTGGAAAGGAAAGAGTAACGAGCTTAAGGAATAATGGTTTTTTGTGTTCTAGTTCAGATTGCTAATTTATTATGAGAATTTCAAAGAAAATATTTGCTGCCTCGCTAATGTGTAGTCTTTTGATAACTTAAGAAAATAATCTAACTTATGCAATAATACAATGTGTTTTCTCCATTTGTTCAAATCTTGACTTGAATAATTTTAAAATGCCTTTTGTATAGTTATCCATTTTGGACCGTTTAAATGAAATGAAATTTGCTTTGGTTGGAGTCTTGGAGAATTTGGTAAGTCGGATGAGGATGACGACGATAAAGATAATGATAAAAATTATAAAAGTATAAATATAATATAAGTAAAAAATTAGGATAAGTATATTATAATACTGTCGTTTTCATTTTATGCATGATTTCATGTCACTCAAAAATATTACCATGTCATTGGTTCAAAATAGATTATTATTCAAAGTAGACTCAAGTAGATCTTTAAACTTGATGCTCCACATTTTCATCTTTATATTTTTCATCTCTGAAGTTTTTAGGAGTTGCACTTGGAACATGAAGATATTATTGCATAAAGAAAGGGGAAAGAGTCTAGAGAAGTTACTGTTTTCAAATATAGAATATGAGATATGTACTTTGAATAAATGCCGCTGAACTTTTTTGAAATTCAAACATACCTCGATAACTTTTATTTTAGTTTTGCTGTTTTCCTGAGAATGACATAGTTATCTTTTACAAATTATTTAAATCCATCATTTAAAGCACTGAAATCTACTGTGTATATGCAGTTATGAATTTTAGATTTAATATGTTCTGAAGACCAATTTCATTAATCATTTTGTACCAAAAATGTCGTTATGCAAATAATATTTCATTTCCTACATGTTCTATCCTGTGCATTGCACGGGGTTTCTATTTGTTATTACCTAAACCACTCCCAATCAACTTAGGGATATTGATGGCAAATAATTCTAAATCAAGAATATGATCAAGCAGTTTATGACACTAATTGTTACTAAAAAAAGGTTATAACACTATTTAGATGTCAAACCTTCTCCAAGTTAGTATTCTTTTTGGACTAATATGATGCAAGCAAACTAAGCTATTCACATTATTTTCGGCTCAATGGGTAAGCACTCAAATGTATATTATCTTCTGAAATATATTGCATCATTTCATATTATTTATAAAGGCTACTGTTCTTGCTAAGTTTGGGGCTTTTGTTATATCTTTTACATTATCCTTGCGAGTATCTTGGCTGGACAAAAGCTAACCACAAACTCTAGAAATGTATGTGCTTATAAAACATCTATCTAGATTGAACTATGACACTGTTATATATTATTTAGTTCCACTTGGAATGGTCCTAGTTATAGAATATTTCCAACTTGCATGTCCAAGTGGAGATATATATATATATATATTTGGGTGGAGATACATGCACACGGAGAAGAAGACAATAGAGCAAGTTGTAAGCTTATTTGCAACCAAGCCACAAACTCACGTTTATAATAGTAGAACTGAAATATAAACCGCAAGAAATATCATAAAGAACTTGATAAAAATGCATCTCTTTTCTTTCAAAAGAATTCAATCCTCTGGTGTCAAAGACAAACAAATTCAACACGAAATAGAGTTTATGTCTCAATATTAAAAATGCTTCAGATCCATATTCATCCTATGGCGCTTGATTGAAGCCCATATCCTCAAATCTTGATCTTACGTGTAATCGAGACAAGATGTCAGTAAATTTTGTTAATTAGAAATTATAAACTCGAATATGCATACAAGAATATGCAAAAAAAGATGAGAGTACTAGTTCAAAATAAGAAGAAATAATAGTAGATGGAACTGACTATAACTCAATGTTTTCATGCAAGAAAAAAGATGGCTATATATTCAGACAATAAAGAATACCAGCGTTTCTAAGATTATTTTGAAATACCCTGTTGCTCCGTTAATGCAAAATGTAGAAATAACGGGATCTTTGTGCTGCACTCCCAAAGTGGTACAATTAAAGATGCAAAGAAACCCTTTTAATAAACCCTTTTGATAAATTAATTATATTAACAGCCCCAAGAGAGTTTCAATACAATGCACAAGTTCTTCAACAAACTCCGCCAAAGTGGCACCACGGATTAAAAAACACCGCACCACTTTCTCAACGTTATCACTCTTCACTCAACTCTACGACACAACCAATCAATAATGTCCTTCAATATATCATCCCGTTCCGGCTCAAACAGCAAATCATGAAAGAACCCATCATAGAGCTTTATGGATTTATCGTCAGAAGAGGCTTCATCGTAGAGCTTTTGGGACGCCGTAGGGTCTGTAACGGTATCGGCTGTGCCATGAAGGACTAGAAAAGGAACGGTGACTTTGTTCAGGTTTTGTTGGAGATGGTAGGTGATTCGGAGGATTTCGTAGCCTGTTCGTATTCTCAGCGAACCGGTGAAAACTAATGGATCAGAGTACTTGGCTCTCAAGGCTTCTGGGTCTCTGGAGACTGGAGGTCCCTTTTTGTTTGCGTTGCTTATTTGGTACCTTGGGAGTAAGAGAGAGAATATTGGAGCAACAACCTGTGACGTGAAATTAAGAAATAATAAGCGACCGTGTTGATTTTGATTAGTATTGGGGGTTAATTTCACAAAACTTTATCCTTTCCAGGACATTTTAGTTAGGTTGCTTCGTGAGAGAGAAAAAGTTTAGGGGAGCTATGCAAAAGCCACAAAAGCGCTTGTGTGCGTGTGAAGTTAACCCTATAGTGAAACTAGGTTCTAATATTGATACTAATTACTTTCAATAAGTCAAAGTAACACGATCATAAAATAAGTTAACAGAAACAGGAAAGTAAGCTGGAGGATTTCAGAAGCATGGCTTTCCTTAGGAGTAGAACTACAGTTACTAACCAAGGATCTGAAATGTTTAAATGAGAGTTTGTTATATGTTTAAACTTCATCACGTCATTAAGAAGTCATTCTGCAGTTCATCTAGTTTCTACTAGCCTAAAGAATACCATTCTGAACAAGAATCCAACAGAAAAGCACGCAATTTTAACCGTCGAAAGTGTTTCTCGTTCTTACACATATTGCAAAGGCTGAAGCTTCATGGTGTACATTCGATCTAATTTTCTTAGTTTTTCTCAATTATTTAAAGTAGTACAGTAGTGATCTGTGACTGGCGAATGAAAGTCAAACAACCAAAGCATGACACTGATAAGTTGAAGGGAGAAATAATCATAACTGAAAGTTTAAGATAATTGACATCAATGGATTTAGATCAAGGTAGCAAGCAAATAACGTGTGGCTATACTTTAACCAGAGAAATAGCCGGAACGAAATCAAATGACCAAACAAGATTCATGAACTGGGTGACAAAGATTGAGATCAATGGCTAGATGGTCCAAAAGCTGGAATAAAACCTCGATTGATTGGTTTAAACAAAGTCAGGATCAACCTAACCTAACCATTAGTGAAGATTCTAACAGAACACCCCATAGAATAAGGAAATTTAAACCATTAACAGTGAGCGTGGTTGAAAATTTAATTTGAAATTTTCATCTATTCTGTTTACCGTGCAACCTATCCCACTCTTATGGGGATGCTTTTGATAGGATTCATATTCTAACCATATTGAATAACTTGACCTAATCTTACTAAATTTTTACACAAGTACGCACGTGATCAAACTCTTCACGAACCTAACCAGGGAAATTTACATAACTGAACCTAGTCAATTTAATTTAACTAGTCATCCAATCTCACCTTACCAATTTGAAAATATTAAAGTTCTACCTGTAAAATAGAAATTGATCGCATGATGTAACAGGAAATACGCATAAAACTTTCGTGAAACATGAATTTTTGAACAAGGTGTAGAAAGTGCAGTGACAGACAATTAGGCTATTAGACAGATTATAGAAGTTCTTAGTCTTCCGATTCAACTTATGCAATCCCTCCGAGAAAAGTACACAAAAGAATGGCCATTGATAGTGGATTAAGGAAGAATTTGCTGGATGCATTTACAAAATAAACCAAGCGCCTGACTAAATTTTAAGAATAATAATTCCAATACTATAATCAAAGCAACAAGTTTAAAATACTCATATTCCTACTGATAAATCCAAAACTCGTATACTCACCGCAACAATAGGATGAGATGGTTGAACACCAATAGCGGGAGATGTGAATACTACACCATTAATTCGAGCTTCAACCTTCGGATCTAATACGGCCTTCAAATATTTAAACTAAATTAGTAGAAGGGGCATGAGACTAAAATCAAATGTTAAACATCTGAATATGATACATAAACTTACCTTAAGGATAATGGCTGCACCTGTGGAATGGCCAAAGCAAAAACATGGCAATCCAGGGTTTTCAGTCAACACCTTTTCCAAGAAAGTTTTCTGTGCACAAACAAATTTTTAGTACATCAGAAGAACAATTCTACTTAGCTTATATTTTTTTATTCTATTATGAAATATATGTTAAGTCATAATACCAAATCGCTCACTGCATAATCAAGGGAATGAACATAGCCATGCAATCCATCACTTCCTCCATGACCTGAGGAAAAATGTAGCGAACATGTGTGTTAGAATATCTATACTACTCTATAAAAAGTGATGGAATGATTGAAAATTCCTCAATCATTAGTTAAGTTTTTATGGAAATTTATGATTTGTATTAGGCAAAGTGAATTGAGGGGACATTGTGTCCATTTCTTCCCTCATTCAATTCATCCCCCCCCCCCCCCCCCTCCCCCCTCTCGAATGTTCTATTATTTCATTTCTCCCTCTCTTTCTTAAATTTAAAATTCATGCATAACCCTTTTAAAAATTATATAATTGACAAAAGTAAAAATGCAACACAATGTAAAGTAGGTAGTGACATATTTTAAATGAGTCTCATTTAACATGTATATAATATATAATTAAAAATATGTTGTATGAACTAAAAACAATTATACTTTTCATAATTATGAGTTGGTTTAGTGATGCTAAATCAACAAGTTTGGACCATTTTTCATGTTATTTTGAAGCCCATAGGGGTATATATGGGTTGGGCCTATTTTCTCTTGCCTTATGGGCCACATTAGAAATAAGAGAAGAGGGGCACACACGAAATTGACCAAACCTTGGGTCATTTCTCTCTATCTCAATAGTTGCTCTCTTCTAAGGATTTGAGAGGAAAAGGAGGAACAAGGGGAGGCTTTGGGAGAAGCTTTTGTGTGTGGATCAAGACTCTTTGGCAAGGGAAAATCACGGAGGAGGAGGTGTTCTCATCACCCATTGTGAGTTCGTGATTCTAGCAACTCATGGTAACCCTCTTCTTGTCTTTGGGTTGCTATTGGGTATTCTAAGTGTGATTTCAATTGTTTGGCTTGATGGGTTGTTTCTCTTGCTACTAGTGTTGTTGGTAGGGTTGTTGGTTGGTGTATTCAACTAATTGATGAGTGTTCTCATGAACCCCAAATCATGTATATTGTTGTTGAAATAGTGGAATGCCCATTGATTTGCCTTCCCGTGGATGTACCCATTGTGTTGAACCATCTAAAACACTTGTGCCATCTTTTTCATGTTCTTGGTTTGAAGCTTGTGGATTTTGGTTGCAAGTTTTCAATATTTATTTGCACTAGATCTTGGCATATTCCCTGTTGGGGAGGGCTTTACTCGCTACATTATGGCAATAAAATTATAAAGATTAGATGAAATTTCTTATCTAGAATAGTTGGTGTTACTTCAATATAAAATTAATATATCCTCATGATACAACATTAAATGATAAGCATTTTCTTATTAATTTGATCACGTGAATTATGCACGCGGATATTTTACTAGAAACTCTGTAAATACACATTAAATGATAATAATATAATTAAAATCTAGGACTGTATTTTAATTAAAAAAATTAACATTATTAGAACGAGTATGTGCACGTACTAATATGCTAGTAAAAATATAACTCTCAACCCTCACCACAACTTCGGAGTTTTGGTGTAATGGTTAGGAACTTTAAGAATGTGAATAATCTAAACCTGATAAGATCTCCAAATTCAAATTGAATGGTAACTGAAAATTTAGGGTATCTTATAAGAAACCCCCTTCCATCTATTCCCTATTTTTCGAGAAACCTCTTTTGTCTAGAAAGTCATGCAATCCCCATACATGATCATTGATGAAACAATCATTTCCTTAATGAAGTTCGGTTCTGCAAATGACCGCATGTATTGTAATGAAAAGATTTAGACTTTTACTTTATCCAGAAAATTTTTTTTTCTATTTACAACCAATATTAGAGACCAAGAAATAAAGTTCAAAAATATGGTTATTTGACTAGAGGTTACCAGTCCAATCCATAGCATAAACTTTAAATCCACTCGCATTTAGTTGCTTGGCAAAATAATTGTATCTTCCACTGCAGAACACAAAAATCACCAAACCTTGTAAGTATTTCAATTATTACTGCATAATCTTAAAGTTCGCATGCAATGAGAAAACAAATAAACAAACCTGTGCTCATTTAAACCATGCATAACGACAACCAGCCCCCTGCAAAGGATAGAAATAATTTCTCATCAGCTGCCATGGTGAACAGAGCTAAAGAATAATCAATACAATTAATATTCAAAAAAAGAAATGAAAATCATAAGCAAATTTTATTGACATCTTTTTCAAGGAAACTTTCCCCGAGAAATATAGCTTTTATTAAATTCCAAGAAAGAGTTTCAAGTGCAATTCAGATGCTCATTGGCAGATATCTCATAGCAACGCTGAATATTAATGGATATTACCCAAATCCTATGCTTTCTTAAACACATGATTCAAGATTTGGGTATGCTGTTTATGGCTCAGTTACTTAAAAGTGGCCACAAATTTCAAGACTCAATGATATAGATGAAGAGTAGAGCTGCAGATTGAACAAATTTGTGTACAAATATAGTGCACAAAGGTCCATGACAACAGGGCCGTAGAGGCGCAAATTATGGGCCTATCCAAAGAGAGGCCCATACATAATGCTAGTGGGCAACCTCAATGATGCTGATGTGACATGATAGCAGTCAGGGACCAACAGCTTTTTCCACTTTTTAATAATTTTGCTCCACCAGCAGCAGAATGTTCTGTCCCAGTGGAAAATCATTCTAAACGACGAAATCGGCAAAAATGGTCCTGAAGTTTGTGGCTTAGATGCTTCGAGAAAGCGACTAGCGACAAATTATTCTAAACGACCACAATAACATCAATAAAGGCTAAATAGCACTTATATAGTATGCTTATAGTTTTACTCAATTTTCACTAATATAGTCTTGATTTTTTTCCCTGCAGTTATGCGCTCTAAGTTTAAAATTGGTATAGATACTCTTTACAATGCAAAAGTACAAAATTTCACTGGAATGTTCTAATATGGCACTAACATGTTAATTAATTCCAAGTGTCAAATGAAAATATTTTCGCAAAAATTTTCATCTTTACATGATAGAGAGTACTAATGTATTAATTTTAAACAACTTAAAGTATATAAATAAAAAAAATAAGTGAGGTTATATAATACAGAGTGAGTGAAACTATAGGATATTTAACTGCTATTTAGCCCCACAAAAGTTATCGCTTTTATCTTTCTAGATTTATCTCTTCAAAAAATCCAATTTCTACGTCCCGTTTATTTGTAAGCGTCAAAGCTGACATCAAGAGAGTAGAAAAACATGTTTTTAAAGAAAAAGAATTCAAAAGTTCACATGGTTATAAAACTATAGTGACATCAACATTAATGAACGACAAAAAAAAAATTTAGACTCCAAATAAAGTGACCGTCCTTTATTCGCGGGTCTGAATCGATTGTCGGTTTAGCTTAAAAGCGTCATTTGCCGCCGCATCCTTGATCTAAAACTTGCGGCTCTAAATTGACTACGTCGTCCGCTAATAAAAACAAGTGGGTTTTTGCGTATACACCCCTCATATCTTTCAAACTTGAAAATTTATTCTCCAAGTGTTAGTATTTGTAAAATTACCTCCAAAAACATGCAAATTGGGTCTCCAACTTAAAGAGGTTGGTTCTAAACAAGCCAACATTAAAATTTCCAGCAATTTTCCAATTAATTTGCAACAGTTCCCGTTTAAAAGTTAAAATAGTTGAATGAGAAATGTTGCAGTGCAAAATTGACCAATTCTTCTGCTAATAAGCAACAAAATAATACACCCTTCCTCTACGTACAGTGCACTCCTCTTGAATTCAAGCTGCACCTAGAAGCCAGCTCAAGAGAGGCGTGCTGGTAAAGACGTCTCTAGAACAATGTCATACTTGCAAATTTACAATTTTCAACGAAAAATTACAAATAAATTTCAAAATATTATCTTTATTTTCCATAAAGAATTTCCATAGTAAACACAATGAACACGAACCATTGTGAAATAATTTTTTATCTTCTGAAAATTCCAACGAGAACAAAAACCATAAAATGAAAAGAAAAAGGGAATTTAAAAATAAGAAGAAATACGGCGATTAAGCTTACTTGGTCTTCGTCGCGATCGGCGTCCACGACCTCGTGAATATCGTATCCCCTCTCGCCGTCGACATCAGCGAGAACTCCTTCGAGCTCGTCTTCGTCTCCTCCATCTCCTCCTCAATCTCCTTCAACCTCTTGATCGCCATCGCTCTCCTCGTCGCCGCCTCGCTCTCCTTCGTCCTCCTCACCATCGCTGCCGGCACTCTCACCACCACCCCCTCCGACTTCTCCGACACAGCTACCGTCCTCCGCCGAAACGGCAGCAAAAGCAAAAGCAAGAAGCTATTGAACAAAAGCAGCAAGCTTCTTAGCGATCGGAGAGAGAAGAGGGCGGTGACCCGACCGCTGGCGCCCGAGGTCAGAATCAACGGCGTGGATGCGATCGCCGACGCCTTCGACGTGGACTCCATCTCAGTCGCCGGTATTCTCACCGCCGTCGTCGCTGGTGATCGCAGGTACGAGCTTTTACTCCTCAAAATCCGATCTTTATCTTGAATTTGTTGATGGTGGAGGATTCGAGCGCTTGGAATGCTCGCACCGATGCAAATCATATAATTTAATTCGCGAATTAAGATTTAAATGATAAGATTTTTATTGAAATCTTGGGTGAAATTGAAATGGTGTCGTTGTCTCTAGATGAAACGTTGAGTTTTGGGATTGGGTTTGAGAGGCGACGATGGTGGGATGAATCGCCTCTAAAATAGAAAAGAGAAGGAAAACAGAAATAAGGAAAGAGAGGGGAATTTTCTTTTGCAAAAATAGATTTTTTTTTTAATTAATTTTTTTCTCCGCCAACGGGACGATTCGGGATGAGGGAGATGAGGACAGGAGAGAGACACGTGGCTATTCTGGAAGCATGGAGTGGACACGTGGCGGTATGCGGCGTCTGGTCGCGTGATTTTGTACACGGAAGTTTTCAACCATTGATGACGGAAACTTGCAACCTTCGGTGACTGCGTCCGAGGGGCGCTAAACTGTATTCGTAACCATGATGAAATACGTTAGGATACAGTTACGCTGCTCAAATCTATTATTTATAGGATATGGTTATACTTATGGTGAAATATTCATATCCATATTCAAAATATCTGAATATGTATTAGTCATACTATTATTGTAGTTTTAATTCTTAGATTATGAATTTGTGGTTAAATTTTATGAACAAGATGTCTAATATTAGCTTTTCAGATATAATGAATGCATTAACGAACTCTTTTGTATCACATGAACTATGTTTTTCTCAATACTTTCTAGTTTTCTCATATCTATTTTGTATCCATATGCATATCCGCTTATATATCCATATGTATATCCGTAATCGTATCTAATTTTAGCGGATATGCATGTGAATTTTCCTTACCGAGGCATATCTGTATCAATATCCGTATCTGAGATGGATAAACGGATATGTATATAGTAAATATCATATCCGAGCCATATCCAGACCGAATGCACCCCTACTGCGTGGGGATTAGCACGTGAGCTCGGGCGAGTGGTTGAGATGGACGCTTGAGTTGGGTCGGGCAAGGTAAGAGAGCAAGTCCGATAACAAATTTATTCGACCTGTATTAATTAAACGATATTTTGTAATTATCTCGCTTATCTTATCTAGAAAATATTTAGAGAAACAGAGGCTATTACGTTTCCCAAGGATGTGTTTGGTTAGAGAGTGTTGAAACTATAAATGTAGTTGTAATGTCATTTGTGTGTTTGAATTGATGTAGTTGAAGCACTATGTTCTTCCAACTACATTTATGAGTGTGCTCAAAGCTTAGAGTGTTGCAATAATATTTGAGTTGCAACTATATATGAATGTAA
>JBAKGM010000365.1:34572631-34583896 GCA_037177215.1 Asparagus racemosus | reverse complement strand
TAGGGGATTGGCTCCGGGTGTAGGTAGAGTCAAATCTGCAGAGGTCATGCAAATACATAGGCCCCTTCCCTTCTGCCAAGTTATTTAGAAGGCGCTTTCCGTTCTACGGCCCCTCGGAGCGAAGGATTAGGCAGGTACACACACACACACACAAAACAATTGCCTAATTCTCGATACTTTTATGATCTCTCTCCTCTTTCTCTTTTATTAGGTTTAGGTGTTTAATTAATTTAATTAATGATTAATTTAATTTAATACCTGTAGTGTCTATTTGAAAAGGGTATTTTGGTCTTTTTACCAGTTCATCTCACACTGTGAGGGGGCTAGTTGAAAAATCAAAAACATTTAGGGGTTTCCGAAACAACTCAAACTTAAGGAGGGTTAAGCGACATTTTTAAAATTTAGGCGGGATATCTCAAAATCCATCAAACTTAAAGGGGGTTTAGTGAAATTTACCCTTCAACTGCTGCTACAGATAACGAAAACAAAATGAGCATCATTAAGAACTTCCTAAATAGAGATAAATGGAAAGAATATTGCTCACATAAGGCTGCCAACTGTAGGAACCCAAGTCATACCCCAGCGTGGCACAAAGTCATCACCAAAGAACAAATACCCGCCACCATCTGCTTCACTCGTAATACAATGACCAACAACATTATTGGTGATTCCTTGATTTTCCAATTGAGAAGGAAGGCTAACTTTAGAATTGCTAAGTCCAAGGATCCCATCAGTTTTTGCAGGAGAAGCAAGAAGTTGACCTTGTTGATCATATGCACACCTATTTTCAACAAGTACTTAAATCAATACTCAACAATGTTATATGTTGCTTGTAGCAACAGAAAAGAATAGTTCATTGCAGAGTTTTGAAGGTTGTCAATGTGCGTACCCAAAGGCAAAATTAAATCTTGCCCTGTCACCATTTGCTATGACAAGATGCATATCATCTTTTGCAAGTACACCCATAGAGGAGCTATGATCCGCATATTCTATCTCATAATCGCATTGCTGGCAGGAATCACAATATTTACTGTTCAAGTTACGCTGAACTTCCTGGCACAATGAATCCCTTGGTGGAACTATTTTCCCTTTGGTTGGCTTGTAGAGTGGATGAGGTCCCTAATAATATGATTTTACAATGTTATAAAGGGAAATATCTACAACAGCAAAAACTAGGGGGTTTGGTGTACAGTAATTCGAGGAAAAATTAAACCTGATATGTAACTTTATTGAAAAAATCTAAATGCACCATAGAATGCAAAAAAATTATATAAGAAATTAACCATGCATGTCCATATCGGATCGTCCCAAAAAGTAATAGTAACATTAAATAGAAAAGCAAAAGTTAAATAAACCAGATATGTAACTTTATTTTAAAAAATTTAAATGCACCATAGAATGCAAAATTATATAAGAAATTAATCATGTATGTCCAATGGTCCATATCTGATCCTCCCCAAAAGTAGTAGTAACACTAAATAGAAAAGCAAAAATCAAATTGTAGATAACCCTCCTAATCTATGTTTTAGCAGAACTTATCATCCCTGTAAATTGTTTGTTAGCAGTTATCATCCCAGATTGACACTTTGAGAAGGATTAATTGCAGATAAAACCATTATTCCCATGACTTGTGGGATGATAAATGTTAATATACAAGGTGAGGAGTGATAAATGCTACTGAAGATATAGATTGAGGGAGGTTATCTGCAATTTAATAAAGAAATAATGGCATGGTGGCACGATAAACAAGTTTTTATTTATCTTTTCATGTATCCTTTTATTTGTTTTTTAAATTTCTACCAGTTTATAAATTTAGAATTTCAAACTTATACTTTAGTTTGGAGGTAAAGCACAAAGCTCTGTAATTAGTTATTTACGCTTATTGTTGGGATTAAATGGCATCACTATAATGTAATACTAATGCAACATGATCTGATAGCAGCATGTTGTATTGTAGTGTAACAGGTGTAAGAGTCTACTCGAGAGTTCAAGACCCTGAACATTTAAAACACGAGAAACTCATCCAGAAACAGATATCTGAGCTTTCTTGAACATTTGATATTTCTAGACAACGTGATCCACAAGAAGCATCGTTTTAAAACCATATGCAATATAATAAATAACCACAAATATTATTAGGAAAACAACTACAATGTATACATAAAAGAAATATTACAGAAAATAATTATAATTGCATATAAAACTAGTAGAGCAAATGTACCTTAGCGCAGCTAGTACATGGAGCATCACATTGTATCCATGTCAAATCACTCCCAGTATCCACATCAAGAAAATAAGGGCGGGGAGGATTCCCAATAAAAATTGAAGTGTAATACTGTCTGCATATAGTCTAAGCCAGCCATGTTCAGATGAAAGTTAACATAAATAACTTTGCTTTGGTAAAAGATACGAAGATGACAGAAGAATGAGAATAGATGTATTCAGAGCAAAAAGTTACAGGCTGAATCTTTATCATGTAATTTTGTTAATTTATTACAAAAAGCTGTAGTGAATCAATACCACAGTTTGCTACAATGTAACATAAATCCTTGCTGAAATAGGTTTCTGATAAGGACATTAAGACCAGCAGGTGAATATCTACATTTTTTCCCTTGATGTTAAAAAATGTAATATTGCACTAATATGCTTATAGTTGTTGTATATTCATCACAATCATCTAGGCTCCGATAAAAGTGGGCTTGACTACAGAATACTACTCGACAACAAGAAAACTCAAAGAACAGAGCTCCTCAAATGAATTAACAAGCTAATGCCAGTTTCAGCTTCATTCAATCTTTTAATTCAGCCACTAATTCCAGCCAAGGCTGATATGATGAAGGCCATGCATTAAATCGTGATCGCCAATTGTTTGAGAAGGTAGACCTAACGTCTCAAGACACACCGGAACAAGATCATAGAATATAAACCCTTCAATTTTTTTCTCATTTTGCAACTTGCTATAGGAATGATATACAATCTTCAAGGATCAAAGTAATATCATGTCAGATACTCTAAAAAAATAAGTGTCTTACCAATGAACTTTGATTACGATTATATGCACGTCCAAACTGACAACCGTATGCATGGTGTATGCTATACAAGAGGATGCTTGTGTTTGAGTTCTAAGATTTGTGCTGAAGATATATACTAACTGCACAAAAGGATACCCATGTTTGAGTTGTTTGATTATTATATAAAGGTACAGATTATACATTCTAATTCCACCTCCTAATTGTCAGAAGCCCCATGTCGCTGGTCATCCTAGGGTAGTCTTGTCCAAGGATCCCCATTTGGCAATTTTCTCAGAATCCATTTTTAAGAGCGCACATAGAGAAATGCTCCAAGCTCTTTCCTAAGCAATCGAAGAAGAAGAAGAAAATCAAGGAATTTAAGTTTGTCACACTTTGCAAATATAGTGTCATTGGTAATAGCTCGAGGTACGCCACAAAAGGCGTCTAAACGCTGTAAATCAAAGATCACTACCATGGTTGCTAAACTGAAAATAAACCCTGAGCTCATATTGAACTCAGCCGAAAATTCTAAGCCTCGCAACAATAGAAAAATCTCAACCAATTAAGTTCCTTGCCCACTCAAATTTCGACCAAAACTTGCTTGACAGCTATCCACAATATATAAAAAAGACTTTGACCCACATTAGCACTTCAAATAGCAAGCATCAGTGCATACTCATTTACCCTCCACCTAAACCCTAAATTAATACCGAAAGTCAACTACTAACAAGTCAACTACACCCTCTAAATCAATCTAACACTTCAACCAAACTTCAAAAATTTTGCAAAAAGACACCAATTCATCACATTATATCAAAATCGACAACGAACTAATCAAATTTCAACCATACCCATCTGGGAAAATATTGCCCCTCAGCGGCAACACCGCCGACGACGACGAAGAACCCGAAGCAAATTTCCCACTCTGCTTCACAACAAGCTTCACATTCCCCATGCCCATCAACGACGAAGTCCCATTCTCCTTCTTCCCCTTTGATTTAGGATACAGTGGAAGCCAAAAAGAGTTCTCCTCCCTCTTCCTCTCATTAGAAGAAGAAGATGACTCCTCTTGCAACAACTGAAGTGGGTCTTCAGAGAGGAGGCAGATGAAGAGAGAGGAGACGATGAGGGTGAAGCCCACGAGGGCTGCTAAGGTTTTCCTTGATGGGAGGAAAGAGAGGAGATCGTGCTGGGCTTGGGCTTGGGCTTGGGCTTGGATCTGGGCTTGTTGCACTTGTTGGGCTTGTGGGGGTGAGGGATTGGGGTCGGTGAAAGTGAAGGCAGTTATGGTTTTGCCTTGAGATGGGTCATCCTTTGGAGGGAGAGAGATGATCACTACCCCTTTCAACTCCCCCTCCATTGCCCCTGTTTTCTCTCTCCTTTGCTGGGTCTTTGGGGGAGAAGAAGAGAAGGGTGGAGGGAGTTAATTGTTAGGATTACGTCATGACATAGAATTAGGCTTTTTTGTTTTTAAACCCAAATTTTTATTATGATTTATCTTTAGAGTCATCTACTTTCAAATTTATCCTTCAATCCGAAATATCTAATATTGAATCATGGATTTTTTTTTCATAGAGTTATTTTTTAAAAAGGGTCATTCTATAAAATTCACCTTTAATTTTTCAGTTTATACATAAGTGGCCTTTTAAGGGTTTTTTTATTGCAATCAACTATTTAGACCCACTTTTCAGTTAAATATTCCGGGACTTGATCTCATCTAACCTCCTTTAAGGATCACTTCATCTCTCTAATATATTTGTTATTTGACAACTATTTATTACAGAAAAATTAAAAAAATTAACTGAAGTATGAGTCCATGTGGTTAATTATAATAAAAATATTCATTTAAAGATGGTTTATGTATAAATTGACAATCAAATGTAATTTCCATATAATGATCCTACTTTGATAAATGTGGTTTTTAGGATTGAATTATTCTAAGTTCAACTATATTAACTTAAATTCAAATTTAGTAACCAATACATTAATAAATTAGACCCCAATATAGCTTACCTCTACATCAAATGGAGTAACATATACATCAATCAATATAGTAACTAAAACAATAACCAGGCTTCAAAATAATTTGCTATAGTTGTTTTGGGCTTAAGACTGATTTTAGAAAAGGATGGATTTAAGAATAAATCAGGGTAATATTTGGGTTTATAAAAGAAACCACATTAGGTATTCTGGTTTGCAATTTTTTATGGTCAAAAGACGTGTACATTATTATGTTATTGATGAATTTCTGTTACTTTCTTTGCTTATTAATGTTGGGCTTGACTTTTGGGGAAGGGGGAGGAAAGTTGGAAGGGAGGAGGAAACTTTCGCTGCGGTGAAGCTTGAATTGACCAAATCGTTCTACCCTACTAATTTTAGAAAACCCCCTCAACTTTAGGGGATGTCTCAAAAAAAATCCCTCCCAACTATATTAATTTGAGAAAACTCACCTCAACTTTGGCCTGTTGTAGATAACCAATTCAATTTTGAAAATTCAAGAAAGCCCATAGACTTTTCTCATTTAATATCCGAAAAACCCGTTAAGTCTAACACATCGCATGATAAATGTGTGAGTTGAAAAGACCAAAATAAATTTTAATCATGAAAATTACACTCATATTTCATAGGATGAGAGAAGAGAGAGGGAAAAGACTTTGTAAATTGATTTGTTTTTTTTTTTTTTTTACTGATTGGTGTTTCTTTTTATCTAAAGTTGGTTGATTTCCTAAATAGAATTCTAGTTATTTCACAGTTTGAAATAAAGTCATTAGGGAGTTATTTTTATAAAAGTGTGAAAGATCATCGGGGTTTTACGAGACACCTCATAATTAAAAGGGATTTTCTTGAACTTTCAAATTTGAGGGGGTTATTTACCATAAGCTTAAATTTATTGGGATTTTCTCATATTAAAATAGTTGAAGAGGGGTTCTAAGACATCCACCATAGTTGGGCGAAGTTATTTAACTTGCAGGGAGAGCGGAGGGGCAAATGGGCCGGTCTGGGAAGGATTACAATTAGGCCGATAATTTTTGGAGCCAACCCGTTACAGGCCTCGGTGGTCCGAGATAAATAAGGTCCAGGCTCACCTAACCTACTCGATTGGTTTGGACCAGCCCGATTAATGGGCCAGCTTCATTTGTCATATTGAAGGTCCAGAGTAATTGGCCCTATACCATCAAAGGTTCACATATTTTCATTTATATATATCCTCAGTTGTACCTCGTCTCTTTTTCGATAAAAAGATTGATAATACTACAGATTAAATAGCGGCGCACTTTAGTCTTTACGGAAAAAGTAAATTTATGACGTGCCATTTTAAACAACTCTAGGGTATAAAAGTGGTGCAAAAGAGAATAGAGAGTATATCACACTTGAGATATTTAAGTACTAATTAGCCAAGTTCTTAAGTCGTACATCATAAACCTATACTATGTATCTAAGAGATGCCCCCGTTTTGGTAACAAATCGTTTATTTATTTGAGGATTCGACTAGGACACTCCTCCATCTTCTATGTTATGCATGTATCGCACTCAACCAGATACATGGTTGGTATCTGAATACTAGTCACAACGTCTCCTTAGAGCCTCTATGAGGTTTTTATTTTAGCGCTAAGAGCCCAAGTTTGTGTCTCACCGTTCTAACCATGGGCTATATAATAGTGAGGTTTGCTAAGTCAACCGGAATATCGAAGTGTTGACCGCATTGATATGTGACCTGCTTATTTCCATTGCATGAATATATTTTTTATAAAAAATATTGCATTATAATTTTCTACTATTTTAATGTGTTGCTTATCAAGTCAAATTATTTTAGTTTAGCAAAACTAGTATTTAATGTATGATTTTATCCCTTTATTAAGTTGTTAACTCATTGTGTTATATTCATTCAGTTTAGAGACTCGGGATTAGATGGAGTTGGTGGTTTCTAAATTATTAAGAGGAAGCAAGGAATAAAATTTGTACATTGCTACTTTTTCTTCTAGGTGAAGGTTGAGTAAAGTCTTTGATATATAGTTGATAATTGGAAGCTTTGTAATAATAGAATATTTTCCTTTAGGTTGATTTTTATTTTAAGTTGAGGAATATTTATTATCCTCAAGTTAATTGGGCTAATATTGACTTTTAGATTATAGAGTTCGTTTTAATTCAATGATGAAATTATTTTTTGTGGTCTTTTGATGAATGTAGATATTTAGAGAATTTTTTAACTGTTTAGCTCGGCTCTAATATTTCTTTTAGCTTCGGAAATTGAGGTTGTGACAGAAAACATTGGAGAGAACAAAGTTTTATTAATGAAGTGTTGAATCTTTAAAGCTAAAAATTGATTAAACGGTATCAAATCTGCACTTTCAAATGTCAAACATAACCCATTAAAGACTTAAAGTACCTTTATCCCCCAAGAACTAGATGCTAGTGTAGTCATTCCTCTGGCCCCCACACGTTGACTTCCAAATTTTGGATCAACTTTGCACTGGACCCGCTTCATGCTAACCGATCCAAATGCCACCCTTAAATAATAATATGCCGCGTATATTAAAGAATTCGAGGATCAGGTCCAGATTAGATTTTATAAGGACGATGGCCACTTCTTAATAAATTATTTATAATCATAATCATGTCATATCATACTCTCCTTAGAAGCTTGAGTTCGGAAAAAACTTTCTATGGTCAATATTATTCTTAATCCTTTTGGACATTACCTTCTAATGTTATTCTAATCCTAATTAATAACAAATTTATTTTGTTATTATTGATTCAAAGAAATAATAAATCAAATAACAAATAAGAAAGATCAAATATTATATAGGAGATATTATATCCATGCTAAAATTTGTTCTTTATCCATGCACCGTGAGAGATGTAATATTATGACCCGGATGTTAGTAGTTCACAAAACCAATATCTTGTGTAAGATATAGATGGCATTATTCAAATAAATAATAAATAGAATATCAGATAAGAGATATTACATTCATATTAAATTTGTAATATTTTGACCCGGACGCTTGCTTTACAAAATATTGTTAGTAGTTTATAAAACCAATATCTTAGATAAGAGGTACATGACATTCTTTGTACAATATAAGACATATATCAACTTATTGCATCTCAAGGTTTCTAAAAAGAAATTAGAACTTGCTGCTAACGGGAACAAAATAAGCTTACTTTCACTTTGATACCCCAAATTTTACCCGTTTTCTCACTTGATATCCCAAAATAAATTTTTAACGCTTTGACAGCCCAATGTTTGTAAAAGGTTAGAACTTGCTGCAAATGAGAATAGGATAAGCTTATTTAACTTTAATATCAAAAAATTTACCCCTTGTTTTCACATTGAAACCCCAAAGTAATTTTTAACACTTTGATACCCCTAAAAATTCAATCCAATTTTAATTTGATACCCGCAAAGTACTTTTTAACGCTTTGATACCTTGAGTTTCTAATCCAAATGTATTAAACTTATTTAAGTACCAAATATATTGAGCTTATATGTAAGCGCTTATTTATATAACTGTAAAATTATCAGATTGGTATATTTTGTTGACCCTTAGTGACACATTGGTATATTTTTCTTACTCCGACGACAATTTAGTATATTATGTATACTCTGGCGACAAATTGGTATGTATACTCCAACAACAAATTAGCCCATATTTTGGCCGGAGCCAAAATTCTGGCCAAATTGAGTTACATGATACACACGTGTAGCTTACGTGGCTGCCAACGTGGCCGTAATTGGGATCAATTAATTGCTAAAAGAGAATTTTTTCTAACATTAAGGCTCAAAATTAGGGTTCGAATAGGAAAATTTTTGTTCTTCTTCCTCCTAGCATTAAATTGGCTAGGTTAACTGAAATTGGAGTTAGAGTTTGTATTCTCAAGCTCTTGGTCAAGGTCAAGCTCAAGTATGAGCATGGAAGAAGCAAATTAATAGCTCAATAGGATGAAATACCCTAGTTTACATAAATCAACCACAGTAAAGCCAAATCAAGATTTTGAACCCATTAAATAACACTATGCACATGGGGAATTTTTGTAATTTTAGAAGATTCATCCCCTCTCTCACTTGAATAGAGAAAAGGGGGGAAATAGAGATTTTTTGGAGGGGGTGGGGTGTTGGGTTTTTTGTATTCCTTTAAATTACGTGCCATGTAAGCCCACTTAATTCACATCAGCTACATATTAGGAGTGAGGTGACTCAATTTGGCTGGAATTTTAGCTCTAGCCAAAATATAGGCTAATTTGTCACTGGAGTGTACACAATATATTAAATTATCAACAAAGTAAAAGAATATATCAATGTGTCACTAAGGGTCAACAAAATATACCAATCTGATATATTTGCCCATAATTTTAAGTTAAACTTGTCGTAAATATTCTCTGATACTGTTTGGCTTTGGTTGAAAAATCACTTCTTAATGACACTACATTATCAAATAAAATTATTATTCATTCACAACATCCTTAATACGAAGTAAGATGTCATAATGAATATCTCATAAATGGGTATAAATTCTGAATACTAGAGACCGATGATAGGAGGGTAACTCAGAACAATGGGGTCATGGGTTATTTCGCTCAAGAATATTTTTCAAGTATAAGAGTTTAGAGCCCAGTTCTAGCTGAAATACTATATTATGGCCAATTAGAAGACATTGTGGAGGTAATCTACGATTTTGGTAAACAAAAATAATGTAGTTACATGATGTTTAAGGTTCAGTGGTGTCCTGTAAAAATAAAAAAGGATCATTATGGGTTTACACTTGTCAACCTCGACAAAGAAATATATCTAGATGAGAAATTCATTTTCGCAGAACAAGCGAATCAGTGTGAAAGATCCGAATGTCATGACTAATTGGGTGGTTTTGTACAAGGAGCCAAGATCCATTGTTCTTCCTAATAATAGTGAAAAAAATGATGAGGAAAATGAACCGATATTCTGAATCTTATTGGGTCATCTGATGATGTTTGGTAAGACTTCTCCTACACGCAAAATGTGGCGCTTGATGTGACTGATCCTGATACTTAAATTGATATTCTAAATCTTATTATAGGAGGAGCCTCCAGCTCAAATGAGCAAACAAATAAAAGACAAACAATAGCAAATATTCTCAGATGATCTCGTGGAAAAATTTCCTGATAAAATAAATTGCAAGCAAATATTTATCTTATATGCATGTATATATTTCTTGTTAAGTATCTTAATAATTTAATTTGTAGATTAGGAATGTGAGGCTCTTTGGTGAGGAACGTGATCGATCACGGAGCACCACCCCAATCACAGGTCATATTGAGGAGACATCACTACCACTGTCTCCTTATGCAGGTATAAACTATTTAATGTTTTATTAATTTTTATAATTTATTATTCATCTAGCTCATATTGTTCCTTGGTTGCAGACGTGGGTTAGTCAACACCCAGCCCCTTTGGTGCACCACTAGCACCATCCCTCGAGACATATTAAGTAGTTAATATTTCATAATGATCAATTATATTTTTATATTAATTATGTTCTTTAATTGTGTAGATGACTCATGGACAACCTCATTCTCATCTTCTATATTTCAGACTGAGTTGCGTCCTAAGACACCTGAGTTTCGTAGGCTACCCTTCCCTCCGAACTCGATTAACTCCAAAGCTGAAGTAATGAAGAACTACCCACGTGTGGCAGGAAGGTTATAGGAATTGACACCCATGATAGAGGCTAGAAAAGCCACTGCACTCGTAGCCAAAAATAGGGAGATAGCGAATGCAAAATTTAATAACCCACTTTATCTGATCACATTTATGTACTACACGCTATATTATCATATTATTATCATTGTAGGTGCTAAACCGGATCACATAGAGGGACGACGTGGTGGGAGCAAGCCTGAGTCCAAACAACCACCAAGAGGCATGAGAGTCATTATTCAATGAATAAGGATGCATTGTCTCTTGGGACTAGGGCGTCAAGATTCAATAATTATATCGGGGTTCTCATACGGAGAGCAAGCACCATCAATCCTTATATCAAATTCTAAGAACTATTATGGACGGCCTACGAGGAGATATGGACAGAGCTTATGGTAACTTTGTATTACTTTTGTCCTTCATTTTTTATTGACTATACATTTTATCTCTAGTTTTTTATACTTTCATAACTGTAACATGTTTCCATATACATCTTTGGATGGATGAAGGCAACAATTGTAAATTAGATACATTATTTTAGACAAATATTGTTGAAGAGTGGCAAGAACATGCTCGCTA
>JBAKGM010000365.1:34499979-34512694 GCA_037177215.1 Asparagus racemosus | reverse complement strand
TATATATCACTTTTAAAGTAGGTTTTTGTTGCAATCAACTACCTCTTATTCAAATTTTCAATAAAAGAAATAAAAAATAAGCTTAAAAAATTCAAGTTCAATGTATGCGAGTTGTATCCTAACAATACCTAAACACTAAAAAAATGAGTCATGTACATTGAATGCGAGTTTTTAGGGTGATTTTAGGTTTTAAGTGAAGAATTTCGCTGGGAGATGGTTGATTGTAATAAAAAACCAACTTTAAAGGTGATTTATGTATAAATTGAAAATGAAATGTGGTTTCCATATAATTACCCTATTTTAAAGGTGGTTTCTAATAAAAAAAACCCTACGAGTAACACACTTTGGAGTTAAAACTACTAAATGAATTCTATCCCGATAATCCTATACAACGAGAATGGAAGTCTGAATTTAGTCAAAACTACTTGCACACATGCAGACAATTCTATGCAATTCATGGAGATAGAGAGGGCCAATTTGGAAATTTTCATATCTCATAAATAGTATAGAACCATCCACTAATCTCATAAATATTGTAGAACCATCCACTAACATGCAGATAGTTCTAATACTATCTCTATCCATGGGAATTAGTTTTGTTGTAGCATCAATTTGAACAGAGGCTTGAGTACTCACAATAAACTCAAGTGTTAGTCACCCTCAACTCATTATGAATAGGATTGTTACTTGCAATTTATCCTTCAAATATGACAAGCCAGAGTGTTATATGCTAATAAATATGTTGAGAGGGGTTAACGGAGGAGGTTATATGTAATTTACCCTATGCAACTTTTCCCTACTTGGAGGCTGTAATCACTTTCTTATCTTAATTAATAATTATACTTTATGAAATTGTGCAACAATGTAAAGGAAGGACTACATTCAATGTATTATTCTAATATATTTTAATAATGATGGTGATCGTGCGTTCAAATGTTTAGATGTAAGTTTAATTGGACCAACCAAAAGTAAAAGGAGAATGGTATGCTATGCAGTGGGCAGCAGAGAACTGATATTCGCTCGCGTGCACTTCCGCCATCATCAAACTGCAGAAATCTTGTACATCTCTTTATAATTATTTTATTTATTAAATCTTAAATTAAATTAAATTAAACTGATACAGCCGCCTTAATCTCCAACAAGCTCCATGCACCACTAGTGTCTTACCCTCTACTCAAACTATGCTCAGATTCTAAAAGACTAGATATCTCCATATGCATTTTTATTTCATATTTGTATTACCGTTGTGTTTTTATTTTCTATATTTTTGATAGTTACATGCTAAATATGCAACAAGTGCAAACTTACTTCGGAACTATCAAAAAACTCCCTTTCACTTTAAGATTTTTCAGAAAATCCCTCTAAAAGTGTGAACCACAGTTTTAACCGACAAAAATATTCCCCGACAAAAATATTCCCCGGTCATTTTTATCCACCCATGTGGAATTTGCAATGAACGTTGTTAGAGGGGTTTCTAGTAAATTCTTAAATTTAAAGAGGGCTTCCTACTAAACCCTAAACTTAAGATGTGTTTCTGGTATTTTTAAAGTTACGGGGGATTATCTCGTCCAAAGTTGAGGGGGGGTTTCTGAACTCTAGCCAAAATAAAACCATGCCCTTTTGACAAAGGGTTAAGGAAGAGGGATTAAGGAGAATGATTAACATAGGTAGCCCATTTGATAGCCCGAATGACTAAATTATTAATATGTTATATAAGTTTTATTTTAGCCCTTATGCTCAGTTTTAGTGTTTAGTAATAATAAGGGTTTTGACTATTTTCTATATAATTAGAAGGGTTAACTCTTAATCATTCTAAATAAAAGTATTAGTTAACCCCTCATTTTAAGGGGTTAATTTTTTTTAATCCCTCTAGAGGGGTTAGTTTAACCCTTTTGCATTTTTTACGTTTCGCAAATTATAGAGGGTTGATTCACTTTAATCATTGTGTAGACTTTTTATTTTTGGCGGGTTAAGAGGGAGTTAAGTCTCTTTAACCCCTCACTTAACCCTTTGCCAAACAGCAACTCTATATAAAATGAGGAGTCTAGGTGTCGTTTGACAAATAGTTAAGTGAGGGATTAAGGAGACTTAACCCCTTCTTAACCTGTCAAACAAAAAAAATCTATATAAGGGTTAAAGTGAGTTGTTCCTCTATAATTTGTCAAGCGCAAAAAATACAGAAAGGTTAAGCTAACTCATTTTAAGCTAACTCTTCTAGATGGATTAAAATGAATTAACCCCTCAAAATGAGGGGTTTACTAATACTGCTATTTAGAAGGATTAAGAGTAAACTCATCTAATTATAAAGAAATTAGTCAAAATCCTTGTTATTTCCAAACACTAAAAATGATCACAAGAGATAAAATAAAACTTATATAACTGGTTAATAATTTAGTCCTTCAGATTATCGAATGTGTTAACTATGTTAATCATTCTCCTTAATCCCTCTTCCTTAATTCTTTGTCAAATGGGGCCGAGTTTGTTATAATAAATTTTACATATAACATTTATATAATGCGCTGCTAATTGTCGGTAACATGAGCAAAAAGATGGTTCATGACTCAGTGATTCGTTCACAAAACTTACAACATAAATATTATCTGCTTTGCATAGATCTACAAAGAGTACCTACCTCAAACTCTTTCTCCTCTAAGAGAAATATTGTAATTTAATTCTAAAGTTGGAAAAAGTTTTGAAAAAAAAGGGAGATGAAAAAGAAAAGAGAAGAAAAGGTATGAACAAAGAAACAAAGGCTGCTATGTTAAATGCCTTTTGAGATGAGAAGAACACTCATTAGATTCTACTTGTTGTGCAAAGGTTTGAGCTTTGCCACTAAAGAAACCTTTTTAAAGATATTTTCTAAAATCCATTAGAAAAATATCCATTAAAGTACAAAAAATCCATCAAATGGGGGGATTCCATAAACCGGAGAATCCTCACAAGGATAAGACTCACTAACTAACATCCCCTTTTGTTAATAGCTTTGTTAGTGGAGTAAATAATGGGAAATGGACAGATCAATTTGGACTTTAGCAGGCCAAAATCAGAGCTTTAAATTCATTGCTCCACTTGGTTGATCTACGGGCCCATTGTCAAGGCCTTATGAGACATTAAATCCTACTATATGATTCATAATGGTACCTTAAGTAGTTAGTAGGTCATTTTAGACTATAAACAGTCCTCCAGTGTTTTATGGAAGTTATTATTAATTAATTTCAAAGGGGTTAGTCAAATAGAACTTAAAATTAAAACTAGGATAATTTGTGGGATAAAATTTTATTGTGTTAGCCAACTAAAACTAAAATTAAAATAAAATTTTATAGTGTTAGTCAACTATAACTCTAGCAAAACTAGAACTAAGATAATTGTACAAAATTATCCCTTTTTTTAATTTTTCTATTAAAAAATAAGAGTTCTAGTCTCTCAAATTATCTCAAGTTTTTACTTGGAACTAGATGGTAAAAAAACTAAAACTCCTATTTATTTTATTATTTATTATTTTTCTTTTTTTCTTTACTTTTTTCTTACTATGGTCATCACTATCATTAGACCATGTCGTCAGATTAGATCTCGTCTCCTCCTAATCATCTCAGATATTTTTTTACTGAATATTATACTTATATAATTAATTTAAAAGTAAAGATCGTATCAATCCATAATTTGTTAAACAATAAAATAGAGAGATGAGGGAAAGAGATCTCGAGAAAAAAAAGGAAAATGTGAATTTTTTTTGCCGTGTACTATAATAATAATTAAAAAATAAAAAAGTTACAACATATATTATAATAATAATTGTCCATATCTTGGTCTAACTAAAAGTTATTTAATAGTAAATAATATTCTAGTAAACAATTATCAATCAATAATAGCAAGTTTAAAAATATAAAAATAGTATTTATATCCTCAAAATGCATAAATATATACTTCATGATTATAAAAATTTATCCCACCTTATTTTATCAAAAATATCCGGCTTCACAAAATTATTCCTATTTATCCCACTAAAATATCCCACTAGTAAAAAATTGCTCCACTTTAACAATTATCCCACTTGGCATGAAAATGTCCCAATTGACTAGCACCCCAAAGCAAACTAACACTAGACTCCTCTTTATCTATACCGCACTCGTCAATATGAGTGAAATATCAAAGACGCAAGAAATGTATACCATTAAGGAGATCAAGATGGTGAAATTGACTAAAATGGTGAAATCTTTTTATTTACAACATTGAAGACAGTGATATACTCAGGTTATACAAGGAAATACTTTTCACTTACAAAATTTGAGAAATTCAAGAAAAAACTTTGGGGCGCCATCCAGCAATCACATCCTCTTGCAGTGCTTTAGTTTTCACAAAGGAATCCATGGAGAAAACATTCTGCACAACGAGAAATATTACATGAATCAGTTCCATAATGAACTCATACGGGCATAACTATAACTGAAACAAATCACTTTATTGTAACTTTTTCTTTGTTTGAATCCTATTCATGAAGAGCTGGAGGCCTGTCTCAGTTTTCTTCCAAAACAAACGCTTTAAAAAATCCTTGTACAAATTGCACATAGCAATTCCATTAAATCCTGTTAATATGACTTGTACTTAACAAGACTCAACCCCCAGAAATTACAGAACTGAACTCAACACTTGTTATCCCCTCACTTTCCTTTTGCTCGTATTGACACTGCTGAATATAAGTAGTTTGACTGAACTTATTTTTTACTAGCAAATGATTCAATAATACCGAAACTCATTAAAATCTTTTATATTATCTTCAAATAAATAAGGGTTGGAAGCTTAATTGCAATAGTTATAAGGTTCGTCCATGATTTTGTCTTAAGAGTTACATACAGCTCTTCATACCTTCATGTAACTCTTCACATATGGCAGTGATTCTGGAACTGCCCAATTCTTGTAGTGTCCTAGGGCAATCTCCATATGATAAAGCTTCGGAGCAAGTGACAGATCAGCAGCAGATATCTTGTCGCCAATTATGTAAGGACCCTAACGAAGAAATAACACAATTAGATTAGATATCATGTTGAATCATGGTATATGAGAATAAACAACAGATCTAGTTAATGAAACAAGACTTTTAAAAACATGTGCTTGTATGAAATATTAAGTTTCAAAGATGTTCACATACTAAACGAATACCTAACTTGACAAACATTGTAGTGTAGAATTATCATATCCATTAAAACTACTTGCTTTATAGCAAGAACAATTTCATTCAGGAATTAGCAACTGAACAAAAAATAGAGAAATAACCCTTCATTTCCATTTGTGTAGGTTGTGGGAGTGTATGTTTCTGGACGTGGTGCAAAATGTTGCATGTTCATCAAGAGTGCATCAAACTATTTGAAACATTCGTACGAACATCCACTACACCAAGTGAATACGATTAGGGTGAAATGAAACAGGAAATATATGTAAAGCAGCACTTTCTAAGACACCGCTAGCCAATGGAGAAACAGGCAGAGAATGTAAGCTCCAGTAGGTATTTTATTTAAACAAAGTAGGGGCTAGATAGTGTAATTTGTTGACTCCATCAAATTTGGGAACAAGACAATTGTTGCATATTGAAGCAGGTAACACTCAGATCCATCTTTTATGCTACTAACTAATGCAGGATTTTCTACCAGTATCCTACCCAGGAACCTTTTGTTTCCACAGCGATGTTCTTGGCTACTTTTTTCTCTATAGTCACAAAACACAATCTCTAAAATATTTGCCTTTCTTTATATGTCCGGATACATCCTAACAAAACCCTTGACGGAGATAGTGACTCCCTAGCATGGGCTCATCCATAAATAAAGGGCCACTTAACTTAGTTCTCATGGGGTATGCACACAAAAGATCTCTTAACTTCCCTTCTATAAATTCTCAGCAAGCAGAGAAGCAAAGTTTCCTGATACACAATGTTGTGGTGGACCACCTTAGAAAATCTTACCCACTACAGAGCTTTTCATATTTTATCCTTTCTCATCCTAAGTATAGTAGGCTATCCTCCCATCTCTTTTTATCATTTGGAAAAGGGATAGAGATTATCTTTGCTTAAAAGAAACTTAGTGGAGGATGTCATCCATCTAGTGATAAGAATCTGATTCCATGGGAGACCCCCATCATCCAATAAAACAAAGCCATAAAGGTGGGCAAATATCCCCATTAAATCTCATCATTAATGTTTCAGAAAATTGCATTTCAGGTGTTGATATAAGACAGAAATCCAACACTAACAACATTAATATCATTTGCAGATGAACAGCCCCAGTAAAGAATATGCACGCACTTCCAGCACCCATGTAAAATGAAAGCCGAGCAAAGCAGAAAAAAATATACAACATGTGTAGGAACAAAGTCATCTTCTAGTATTAACAGAATATGAAGCGCACATAAAACTTACATTTTCTTTAATATAATCATCAAACAATTTCAGCTCACCCAGCAAAGCCTGCTCCGTTCCGTCACTGGCATCTTTGCTTTTAAGGTAACCAATGAACGTGGAAAAGATTTTCGAACCACTAGAAAAGACATAAATAAATGATAAGACTGCATAGAACTGTAAACTTCAGATAGTATTATTCTACAGCAGCTGTGAAAGGATATCAGGACTGAGAAAACAAAACTTGAACAGCTCAACATAATGATAACCAAAGTAAGTAGATGGAAAACTTTCACAAACTATAAATCATATTAACTTTATATTATGTTTATCCTCTTTAAATGTGAGGATAGAGCAGATACTATCATCTGGGAATACGTCGAGATTTCTAGCAAGTATAGGAAAAAACTTTTTCATAGATATGCCCCTAGATTTAAAGAAAAGGATGTCGCATGATGGGAAGGAATTTTTAGGTAGTGCAACCATTAACATGGCAATCTTAATACAGTGCCCACGCTGTCTATAAGAAGTCATATGACTACTATATCCGAAGGTAAACTTTATGTAGTAAAAGCTACATTACTGTAATTCCTACATAGAGCTAAATAAGCCTCCCAATTCAATATAAGTTGCGAACAAGCAGACTCTGGAATTGACCTATGAAGTTTAAACTTCACTAAAGAGAACACCTCTTGTGTTCAGATATAAAATGTATAAAAGGGAAAATCTTATAGCTCATATGTCCCCAGATTTAAATTAAGAACATCTAACTCCACACCACATAATGTGCATCTTGAAGTTCACATAATGTGCATCTTGAAGATCACAATAGGGAATCAGAAGTGTAGAAAGGACCAAGGTACCAGTGGAAAGGAATGTGCTCGTGCTTGCAGCTCTCTCCAAGGCTCTAGTGAACTTAATGGGATATCTTAAGGAATGTGTATGCGCTTGCGGCTCTCTGCAAGGCTCCAGTGAACTTAATGGGATATCTTACACCAAGTTTTCATAAGGGGTTTTTCTTAGAAACCACCTTAAAAATAGGGGCATTGTACAAAAACCATCTTTCATTTACAATTTATACATAAACCATCTTTAAAGTTGGTTATTGTTCCAACCAACCACCTCCTAGTCAAATTTTAACTAAAAAATAAAAAAAATGATAATAAAATGCACGCTTAAGGTAGGTGACTTGTACCCTAACTAGACCTAAGCATTCACCAAACACTAACCAAATGAGTCACATGTCTTGAATATGAGTTTTTAAGGGTAGTTTCGGATTTTCAGTGAAATTTTTGATTGGGAGGTAGTTGATTGGAACAAAAATCCACTTTAAAAGTGGTTTATGTATAAATTGAAAATGAAAGGTGGTATCTACCCTATTTTAAAGGTGGTTTCTTATTTTGGTTGGGGGGGAGGGGGGGCATTACTTAATATATGGCAATCACTATTTAGTGTGTTGGTATCCTGCAGCATCACATTCCTAGATAGAAAGGATGTAATTTGTTTATGACTATTTGACCACATTAATATACCGCTGCGAATGAATATCCTTAGTGGAAGTAAAAATAATAAAGGGCTTGTTATGAATTCAAGATGTACAATGCTAATTGCTTATAACATCATTTATAACCTAGGTAGCACAGACACGGACACAGATACGGACACCGACACGGATAAGGACACGGGACATGACAAATTTGTAAAATATAGGATATATATAATTTACATTAGATCAAATATTGAATTAAAATACCTAAAACATTTGCATATTTTTTCAATTATTTATAGCAATTAAGAATCAAGTTAAATCAAACTAAGAATAAGGTTTAACAACAAAAGTTTAGTTTGGATCGCATGGGATAGTACGACGGGTTTTAGTTTTCGGGTTAAAGAATAGATTGGTTTTGAACCCAATATTACCAAAGAAACCAATTTAGAGAAATCGGGTTTTGCTTTGAACCGCACGTGTCTATAGAGTATCCGTGGGGAATCAGTGTCAGACATGTGTCGGATACGGACACGACATCCAAAACGCTTTGTCCGAGTAACCTAGTCTATGACAAACAGGAGTCGTATTAAATCTTGTACAAAGCATGCAACTAATTCCACGTGAGCGAATGCGGCAGAAGAAGCCCAATGATTCAGCCATAAGCTCACCAAAACCGAATCAACAATATTAGGATATAGAGGATGCATGTACGCCATCAAGCAGAGCTACATACAACAACTAACATGTGTTATAAACTAATTATAGATCAACTATTCAAAATGTTCAATAAATTTTTATACAGGAATTGATCTTCCTCCTAATTATCAGAATAATTGATAGTTAAATCTAAGTTGCGTGAGCTTTAAAGTGCCTCCAAATTCCAATAAGGTAGATTTCTTGGTTTACTGCGTAGCTCCTGTTTTATCTGTTATTTTCTCGGCCAAGAAGTCCATGTCAGCTAAATGTTTATAAGATGACAGAAGGCCAATAAACTTTTACCAAATTTCCTAAGCCCGGAGTTATCCTTTATAGCAAGACCCATTTTTGGTAGGAAAGGCTAAGATGATGATATTAATCAACTTTCTTCAAGATGCATGTGATTAACCAGAGAAATTCTTTCTGACATTCGTCCTGAGAAATCTTAGAGGCTGATCTACTAGGTAAATGTGATTAACCAATTTGATGTGATCATTAAGGTGTACTTCTTAAACTAAATATAGAACCACTATCGTGATTTGCAAATTTGACATCACTGAGTACATCTTTGTAGCAATTAGATAATTCAGTATAAAGTACAGGTTTAGGAGCAGTGTCTAGATTATTTTTTTCCATTTCGAATATATTGCGATTTGCATTTGGTCTGGACCCTTGAGTAATGCACAGAAACATGGATAGTTATGTAGTCCCTTTGGAGAAACCCATGGTTACAAGAGAAATAGGGTGCACCTAAGGGTAGAAGAATTTTAAGGAAAACTCATTGGTCCTGTCCAAGTTCACGTGTTCATGATCTTTGACATTTGATTTTGATGCGTTTATCCTACAAAATCCTGCAGAAAAGAATTCTCCTCATTTCTATCTGAACTTTCCCTTGTAGATGACCTACCCCTTGGCCTGGTAACTGAGTCATAAGTCTCGATGTTCTAAAGACATCAATGCTCATCCATTAGCAACATAGTTGTCTTGTGAAAAGCCATTTTTTGTGCTTTTTAAATTAATTCCTACTATCAAATCTATTTTTCCTTCTGCAAGTCCATGTTTTTCAATCCGCATGCCCCCCTTCCTCCATTACTCCATTGAAACGCATCCATAAACTTAGAAAATTAGAAATCCTGCAGCATGTTAGCAGACTCACATGTACACAACCTCCCCTGAAGCATCTAGATTCAATCTATAAACTATGCATCACCTAACTACTGTGGTAGCAGGGAATGTCATGGTATTCAAGAGATGCTACCATAAAAGGATGTACCAGTTATAATATAAAAAAGAGAAAAGTATTGCCTTCACCACAGATGTTGCAACTTTTGGCCAGAGGTTCTAGAACAGTACTCCACCAACTTCAAAACATATCATCATTTAACAGTTATCGACCATCGATAAAATACTTCTCCTCATACAACCAGAATTTGAGACCCAGATTACAGTGTACATACTTCACCAAGCAAAGATGCTTATTTATCAGTTTCACAAGATTATACATATAATTTCATAATCAGCTTCACCAAATGAACCCAATACAATAGACTGTGCAGCAAGACATGCAATTCTATGGCCAAGTAATCTCTAGATGGAATTCACAGAATTGTTCTCTTACCCTAAAACAAACGTCATAACTCTAGATCTATTTCTCACAACAACCACATCTGCAAATATTATAATTTATTATGTCATAATTCTCAATCCAGACAACAATATTGGTGGTCCTCTCCTTCTCACTTGTTTATCTCCATTATGTGACCACACTGCTGGCTTCAAAAGTTACCAAATGTGTTTCTCCTAAATGATAGAATTTCCTGACATTGAATCCCTACTACCTTCTACCCATCTCTGTAGCTCTTCTCTTCAACAAATGCAACAGTATTGTTGCAACACCATTGTTATAAATGCATGACCAGCTTTAGACCAGGCCTATAACCTCTTATCACAAAATCATTAGCAGCCATAAAAACTGCTGTTAAGATCATGAAATTCAACCACACAAAAAGAAAACCCTCCAGAAATATCTACTTATTTGTACCAATTGAAAAAAGAAAAAAAAAGATATTAGAGCATTAAAATACTTGAATGTGATAAATGGACCATAATGATGAAGTTAATGACAGTAAAAATAATAGAAAAATTGAAATACTCACAGCTAAGGAATTAATTTGGGCAGCAGAATTAAGAAAGAAAATTTTACATGCCTCATCATGACTTGATAACATAAATCATATGTATAACACTTCTTACGCATACATTGTTGCTTTCTCTCGAGGAGTTGCTAATGGTGGATTAGGGTACTTCTCCTCAACTGATTGAGTGATAACATCTGAATCAGCAACCCACTTTTCGTCAAGTTTGGCCAGAGGAACTTTGCCCTCAGGAGAGATTTTTAAAAACCTAGTACAGAAACAAGAAAATGTGAGTAAATATACCTAATGCATATGATGAATTAAGAAAAAAGCATATATTTTTTTAAACTTTCCAGCATGAAAGGACTCTATATTTACCATTCCGGTTTATTTGAAAGATCTACTAGCTTCATGTCATAAGGTACATGCTTTTCCTCAAGGGTCAACAAAACTCTTTGAGAAAAGGGACCTGGAAGGAGAATGCATGTTAACTATTTACAGGATTGGCAGGAAAAAGAGGTAAAGCAATGGAGAATGTTCTTGCAATTAAGATATTTAAAATCCCTATTTATCAAAACTGATAGTAGCCCTATGTGACCAATGTGTATCATGTCTATATTAACTGAAGCAACGATACCAAGATAAATTATATCATCCATCATAATAGGTCTTCAGACTCTTCACGTTCGAAATGCTGTAAAGTTTTGACATAAGTTTGACATCGATGAACTGACTTGATGCCAGTTCACTAGAAGAGAGGGATGATAAGGTTTGTTGATTTCACCCTGATAACGAAATGAAATCATATTGTGCAAACTTCCTGTAATAATAATTCTATCATTATCAAGAATATTATAATATTTCAAGCAGTATGATATTATCTTTTTGTTTGAGTAACAATGAATCTACAGTTATTAACTCCCCATTAACTCCCCATTTTACTTATTGCTCCAGACACTAAGTTACTAGCGGTTTGCTGATTGATCGAGTTATCAAGTATTTTAACACAAGTTTCAATGCTCTTATAAGTTACAACCATGAAGGACAAAGTTTCCCAATTGTTCGTCCTGAATTTTTCTCAGCAGTTGTAATGATATTTTCATTGTTTTAAATATCCCTCACATGGCGGATATATCGGCCAATATGTCCTCTAATAAGGCTTCCCGCAAACCAATAAGGTCTCAATATTACCGCTTTGGCAATATGTTGGAAATATATCATGATTTTTCCAATATGTCATGTGACATTTTGACATAAAAAATTCAACCGAAATGTTCCAATGTTGATTTGGACTTTTATTATTATTATTATTTTTAAATTGGTTTGGATTTATTCTTCAATTGAGGTTAAACCCAAGCACGTATCTGCCTATGTAGATAAACCAGATAGAAGAATTAGGGCTCAACTGAGACCAAATTCTTTTGCAAAACTTTTGCAACCTCCTTTCTCCACGGCTCCATTCTTTAGCGCGTCAAGTACGAACATATATAATATATATGCACATTATCCGACATGAAACCCCGATATATATATTAAATATCTTTCATATATCCCGATATTCGCCATCCGACGTTTAGAACACTTGACATTTGGTGACCAAATTCTTTCGTTTTTTTTTTTCTTTGTTACGCAAAACTAAGCACATAAAGGATTCAGCATATTTTCCCCTCTCAAATATGAAAAGGAAATAGAAATAGTCAGAAGGGATTGAGAATTTCATACAGTCGCCGAGCTTTCCAGGGACGGTGACGGATTCCTTGACGCAGACCTCCAGGGGCTGCTGCGGCGACGCCGCCGCCGCCGCTCTGATCCTCGTCGTTGATAGAAAGCGTCGATTAGGGCAAGAGAAAACGGGGGTTTGGATCTTGACGAGGCAATGAGGAGAGAGAAGGAGCGAGGAGGAGCGAGAGAGAAATGCAGGGCTCATTCCCATGCTTATGCTGCCGCTTGCCGACATGTGGCAATTTGGGGCGGCGCGGGCGCGGGGGGGGGGGGGGGGGGGGGGGGGGG
>JBAKGM010000365.1:34450185-34465215 GCA_037177215.1 Asparagus racemosus | reverse complement strand
CAAAAGTGACCAAATTTTACACCCCCTTCCATCCTCTAACCCCCCCAAAAAAACTCCCAAACGAAGTAAAATTGAAAATTTACATTCCCTTCCATCCATTTACCTCCATCCAAACAGGGTGTAAAGCAAACAGCCATCGTCTCTTATTATTGACTTATTTGTTTTGGATGTATTGCTCCTTGGATGCGTGAGGAAGTGCACACCTTCTCAAAATAAATAAATAAATAAGTTAAATAAATTAACGTTAGTGAAATTACATGAGAAGCTTCTGTTGTTATGGATGTTGTCCTTCATTGCTCTTGAACATTTGCATTTTTCTGTATTAACATAAACTGTTAAGGTTGCAATACATAGTCTTCCATCTATTACTGATGAGCTAGTACTATATTTGTTTACATTTTTCTTCAAGACTGTAAAGTTCAAGTGCTTTCCTGAAGAATGTAGATTTTGGTCGCATGGCTGAAATACTGGTGCACAGGGCGAGTTCACCCGATGAATTTACCCGGCTGACATCTATCACATGGGTAAGTCTGTGGCTTGGTAACTCTGTCCAAGTTTTTTCTGTATTAATTGATCATTCTAAAAAAGAGCTGACTGCACCATTACTTAAAGAATTGACTCTTATGCTACTTCTCTGTTGAAGGGTTCGATATTAATGCTGCACATACTGAACTTTGCAGATTTATGAATTTATAAGGCTTGCTGCAGACCAAATTGTTCCTTACTATGCTGATATTTTAGGGGCGACATTACCCTTGATATCAGATAAAGAGGAAAAAATAAGAGTGGTAAACTTATTATTTCTCTTTCCTATCAATAGTTGCATATTTGGATTTCCTCAATTTCTTATGCCTGTAATCCTTAGGTGGCACGCGAAACGAATGAAGAGCTTCGTGCACTTCGTGCTGATCCGACAGAGGGGTTTGACATAGGAGCTATGCTTTCCATTTCAAGGAGGTGCTTTTCTTGCTACTAAGAAACAGAATTAGGTTAAATGATACTCAAAAAATTTGTGCCCTTGTGCCTTCTATACTTGTAAAGGTTTAAACTAACACAATTTTCATGATGTCGTCATAGTATTGATTTGATAATTGTTTTTTACCAGAGGATTGACTAGTGAATGGGAAGCCACGAGAATTGAAGCGTTGCATTGGATTGGTGCACTTTTGACCCGATATCAAGCTGAGGTAATGGTTATTATTTGAAGTGGGGGGTTTTTTTCTCATGAAAATCACCTTTAAAATAGGTCGAATTGATAGAAATCACCTTTGAAGGTTTTCTAATTTGTAAACCACCTTATAAGTGGCTTTACTTTTTCAATCAACCACCTTTTGTCAATTTCTGCTCAACCAATACCCAAACTACCCTTTTTATCCCTGAAAACCACCGTTAAAATAGGTCGAATTGATAGAAATCACCTTTGAAGGGTTTTTTTAATATGTAAACCACCTTATAAGTGGCTTAAGTTTTTCAATCAACCACCTTTTGTCAATTTCTGCTCAACTAATACCCAAAATACCCAAACTACCCTCATTAATTGCGCGTGTCTAGCACGTTTTTCCCAACTACACGTGTAATTAATAAGGGTAGTTTGGGTAATTAAGGTATTAAGTGAGTAGAATTTGACAAAAAATGGTTGACTGAAAATAACGCCCACTTATAAGGTGGCTTACATATAAAAAAACTTCAAAGGTGGTTTTTATCGATTCGACCTATTTTAAAAGGTGGTTTTCATAAAAAAAACCCTTTGAAGTGTTATCTACCTTGCAAATCTCAATAACATGCACCATACACTTTAGTTGTAGGTCTGTGAAACAGCTGTTTATATATTTATTCTTGTTTTTTTCTGCTTTCACTTTGTGAATGAGAGTAGTTTTAAGAATGCAATAGGTTAACTATTTTTCAGCATTCACATGATGGCTTTCTATTCCAAGATTTAAGGTTTTGGTAAATAAGAAAAAAGTTTTGTTTGAGATTGATCTTGTATAATGTTGTTTATATTTAGTCAATGCCTTTTATTGAAATCTGAATGTTTGATTTGCTGTGCAAAGAAGGAAGTTCCTCAGAGCAGAAATATGTTCTTTGTGTAGGGTCTAGAGTTAATTTGATTAACACTAGATGACGATCCTTAAATTTCTGTATCAACGGATTATATTGACACTCAAATCCAAAATAGGGACCTGTTGCCTAGCATGTGTTTCCATCTTTGTGATATAAAGGGCTCTGCTATTTCTTGAGTTCAGGTCTTAGCTATTTACAGTAGGAATCCCCTGTCACCCATCAGGACTGTTGTCAGTCTTGAAGTTATTTTACGGATTCTGATTATGCTGGTTTTACGAAAATTCACTTAATCAATTAATAATTGGAAAAAGATAAGTGATGATGCACTAATAAATATCCTTGATCATCTTGCTGAAATTTGGTAGTATTGGCTTATAGGTTTTGCAAACTGGAGTTGTCTGGCTGTGCCTTTTCTGAACTCCTTTTCTGATTTCTGCTCTTTGAAAATAAAAGCAATGGAATTGGATCTCCTTGTGAACTGTTATAACTGCAACAAAGTCTGATTTCCTTGGTAATTTCAATGCAAGTATGTAAAAGATAAGTTGATAACAGAATATTTAAGAAGAAGCTATAAACTCTCCTTGAAGCATCTTATTTGTGTGATTTATTATAGGGTTCTTACATTTTCCTAGTCAAAATTTATGCTAGACTATTTAATTATCCATCTCACCTTAAGGCTTTGTTTCATTCCGTTTAAATGCATTTGCTGTGAACTAAATCAGATCCACTAGCTAGTTCATCATCTCATTTCAGATCAGCCTTTTGCTGATTTTAAATCTGTTTTACTTGATGTTGACTTGCATAATGTCGCATACTAGTTTTATCAACTTACAAGCAGGTAAAACCGTGAAATTGAAACATTAAAGAACTTGGTTCCTGATTGGTTTTCTTCGTTTTGCTGAAAATATTGCTTGGTAACTTATTTGTTTTTCAAATGCTATCTGAACAGGTTATTCCTCACTTGAATGACATTTTTGATTCCCTTTTGACTGCACTGTCAGATCCTTCTGATGAGGTACTTCTTTTTTCTTCTTCCTATTGTAGCTTTATTCTTGTTCATCAGTGATCTTTTAATATATAGTTATTGGGCCACAGGCCACAGTAACCTATTTTGTTTTGAAAATGTTAAAATATTTTATTTTACTTGTTCCTAATAGTACCTGATGTTGAACAATTGTGAGAAATGAAAGGCAGCAGCTAAATTTAAAGGAAAAAAAGAATTGCTTTAAAAGGCAAATCTTAAAGGATATGCTAGCTGCGTCCTTTTAAAAAAAGTATTTTTAGGATTTGCTATGTTGATCATACAAACAAGGCTTTAAGTACAACTGGAAGAAGCTTTCCCTTATTGCTTCTTCTGTTGGCTCTAGTTTATGGGGATTTGGGATATCGGGTTGGGTTCTTTTGATGGAATGTATTTTGACTAGTGAGAGTTAATAGGTTATTAGTGAAAGCAAGATATAATGGTATTATTGAGGGTTTTGGGTTTACATCTAATGAGAGATCAGAGTTAAATGGCAACATTGTAGGGGCACAGCTAAAGTACCCAAATTTTAGAGAGGTTTCCATGCACCAACATTTAGAACTTGTTACAAGATGTTTCTGCTTTATTTATTCATTTACATTTTGAACGAAAGCTGAAGCCTGGACTTGTAGCCCTTAAGATTAGTCCAGTATTTTTTGTACTTTTTGGACATTTCTCCTTTTTCATTCACTACATGCTATTTATGTGGCATTTCAAGGGAAACATATATTTCTATGTTATACAAATTTAAAAAAGATCCTATTTACTTAACCTTTTTTCATTTATAAATAAAAACTTATGTGAAGTCTGATACAGTTCTGAACTTTCTATAATTGGTTCCTTCAGATGAAGCTTATCATCTGAAATTTCGCCTTTCCTTCTCAGGTGGTTCTGCTAGTGTTGGAGGTACATGCATCTATCGCACAAGATGCTTCACATTTTCGCCAACTTCTTGTTTTCTTAGTGCACACCTTCAGATCTAATCACTTGCTTCTTGAAAAGTACGACGACTCTCATTTCTGCTACTAAAGTTGTGTTATTTGCCCTTTCTTAAGAACTAGAATTTACATTTTATTGAATTTATAACAAAAACCTTGTTCTGTACTTAACACAGGCGTGGTGCATTGATAGTACGTCGCCTTTGTGTACTTTTAGATGCTGAACGAGTATACCGTGAATTTTCTATGATTCTAGAGGGTGAAGATGACTTGGGTTTTGCATCCATTATGGTTCAGGTTCCCATCTGCTCGGTTTGAGCTTATTATCTTTCTTGAATGAATATTTTATCTGCTTGGTTTGAGCTTATTGTCTTTCCGTAAGAACATTATGGTGATTGCACATTGACTTTTTAATGATTAGGCATTGAATTTGATTTTACTCACTTCACTGGAACTTGCTGGATTACGCTCACTCCTAAACCAGTCGCTGGTGAATAATGTTGGCAGAGACTTATTTCTTTCTTTATATTCTTCTTGGTGCCATTCTCCAATGGCAACAATTTGTTTGTGTCTACTAGCTCAGGTATGTTTCTTCTTTTGTGGTTCCCTGCTCATTTTGGTTGGACACTTTTTCTAACCTTTTCTGGCTATATGGCATGTATAAAAAGGCATATAGTCATGCTAGTTCCATAATTCAGTCACTTGGAGAAGAAGACATAAATGAGAAGTTCTTGATACAATTGGACAAGCTCATCCGCTTGCTTGAGACTCCAACTTTTGTTTACCTAAGATTTCAGGTGTGTACCTCTAACTGTTTTAACTAGTTTATCTCTTCTACCATTTTAGAGGTCAAGTGAGCTTTTGAGTTTGAGCTTCTCAACCTGTATACCACTTAGTGACATTGTGCAAGATCACTGACATCAAATGAGTATAACAATTAGTGGTAAAGAGAACATGATGAGAAATATTAGCAAACTTGCAATGAGGGCTTCGGGAAGTTATGGTGATTCAGCTTCCACCTTGTCCACATGCATTGCTACTTCAATGAACTAAAATATTAACAATTACTTTCCACGTTATATGTGCACAAGTATAGATAAAAGTGCTTAAATTTTTTTATATTATATTGCTGCTAACATCCTGTGCAAGTTTTATTGCAAGCTCTTGTCACTTCAATATCTTTCCACTACCATTTTGTGGCATGTGACTACCTTGTTATCTTACCAGGTTGTGTGCAAAACAGCCTTTTTATGATTGAATCCCACTTTTAGATGCTTTGACTTATTTAGTTTTCATCTAATTTTTTAGAAATGGTTAGTAGTAACCTATAACCAGAGGCAGGCACTTCCAACTGTACCCAGGCACCCATCCAACCACCCCATTGACAAGAATATACCATCCCACTCGCTCTCACCACCACTCTTCATGCACATACAGAGCACCAGGAAATTCTCCAGTTAATGACTATTACTGTCTGTTTTCGATTTTCATCTAACAGAGTAACAGGGATGACAAAAAATGTTAGAGAACCCTGTACTCGTGTCACATTACTTTTTTTAATCCTCTTGGCATTAGATATGGGAAACAAATGGCCTTTAAATTTCTTGAATTCACAAATCCTTTCTAAAATAGTGTCTGTTATTGAAAATTCATGTAAATATATGCACTCCCTCTGTTCCAGTAGAAAATGGAGCAACATTAGGGTGAAATACACAAACACATACATTGTTTTGCAGCTGTGAAATTTCACATGCTTAGATCACAGAGGACCACAATAATTGACACTCTACCATGCTGATTTATATAATTTACCGACTTATAATGTCTTTTCTATGTGTTCTTAATTTTAAATACACGGCTGTTTTTAACCATTATTGTGAAAAATAGAAAAGTTGTTGGAAGTAATATTTCAAAGTTACTTATTCTTATAAGCAGACTGTGTTCTTCTCGAGGTAGTTGTTTACAGTGCTGCTAGTGTTTTTTTTTCCCTATGAGAAAAGTTAAATTGTTCATGATTGTTGGCTTGAAATTGTTGAAGTTAATTTGAATTGTTTGATTTTGTAGCTCTTGGAAGCAGGAAAGTTTACGTGGTTATTGAAGTCCTTGTATGGTCTTTTAATGTTGCTTCCCCAGGTAACTTTATGGTTATTTGCATGGTTCATCACTTCCTCATACACTAGATATCTAATATTAATATGTCTGTCCATATTGCATTTCATAAAATTCACCTTTGGATGCAATGATTGCTTATATTATGCTACAGCTGGTCTAGGTTGAGAATCATAGTAGCTTGTTAGCAAACCTGTACGGATAAAGAAACATCAAAGGGCATCATAAATATTAAATCCCTAACTCTTATCTTTAACCCCTCGCCAATTTTCAAGTGGAGTCTTGCAGAGCAAGTCACTATGGTTAATAGCACGTCTATCTCTACTTGGGGGCATGTTTAGCTCCCTTGCTATACTTATATATTTAAACGCGTGTCAAAGCTTACTAGTACAAATGGTTTTCTATTTTTCAAATACTAACTCTCAAAACAAGCATATATTAAGAATGAAATCTCTTGATTTTGATCTTGTGAGTATTTGGCAATATGCTGATTTATGAAAAATGTTTAGGAACTTTGTTGAAACCTGACAAAAAACCTCAAGAAACAAGATAACAAAAAACAATCATGTGGTCAGAGCTTTTGCATCTTGTTGACGGGCGCTTTCATATATCTAGTGAACTTTTAGCTTTTTCAGCCGCAGACATTACTTGATGTGCAATTTACTACAGTTTGGTTGGAGAGAACACTCTCCCTTTCCTTCCAAGACTACCACAATATGTAGCCCAGAAAATGATAAAATAACCCCCATCTGCCCACAGCATACATAGTATGCCTGCTTTATTGTATTTGTTATTTAGTGTTCTACGCCTACACCCTATGTTGCATGAGTACTTATGTCTGAAGCTGGACCCATATCTGACATGTAATGTACCCATACAGACGATGCTTGACACTTATTGAATATGCATACATTTATTCTGATGTGTATTCAACTATATAATCATGTTTTAATTTAAAACACTCGCCATGTATTTCTTAGACGTATATCCTACACTTTGCATCCATTACTTGAAACTTGATGGGTGAAGGTCGGTTCATTTCAGCCTATATCCAGTTTGAAAGTATGATTTAAAAAGGGTTTTGGGTATCAAGTTAAAAAATAGCGGTTTTCTAGCTTTTAATTTTCATAATAAAAGAAGCATAAAAATGTTACACAAATTTAATTCTCTAAAAATGTGAATGAAAAAAATATTGATCTCATGTAAATTATTAATTTTGTTATATATACATACATATATTTAGGCATGTTCCCTACTCTACCTTTTACTAACTTTTCCGTGTACCGTACCCGTGTCTGTAGCATAGCAAGCTTTTGGAATAGGTGCGGTGCTTGATTTTCACAACAAGAGATTTTTTATCAAAGTAATAATAGTTACTGTTCTTTTTTTTAATAGTTCTAATATCAGGACTTTCTTGGAGGATTATTCTTATCAATTGCTAATGACATTTTAGATAGATATAATTTATTAGTATTGTAGTAGTTGTGGATAATCCAAAATTACTTATTTTAGTGGAAACTTATTTGTTAGACTAGTACTTGTGAGTATTTTCCCAGACAAGTTAAAAGAAGAATTAATATACAACTAATTATAACAAGTTTCCTTGAATCTAAGTTACTAATTTAGAAACTTAGGTATTTGTTTAGACAAGTACTTATAAGTATTTTCCCTGACAGGTTAAAAGAAGATTAATATACAACTAATTATAACAAGTTTCCTTTAGTACACTAAATAAATTTTTTTGAGGAAGTACACTAAAAATTAGTTACACCTTGTAGCCAGGAATTGATTATCTTTTAGAATTTTGGTGTTTGTTCTTTCATGTGCTGTTATACATATCTAATTACTACTGTGGATATACCCTACTAGACCCTATTCGAAAGCTTTTGAAAGTGGATGTGCCCCAAATTCTAGTAGAGGTATTTAAACAATCATGATTTTAGATTAAAGCGTCAACCAAATCACTAACTACAATGGATAGGTGATTGGAAATATTGTATCAAAACTTTCATTTTTTGGCTGAACGGTTGGCACGATCACAAGCATTCCAGTTTGGGCAGTTTGGCTTAGGGTTGCTATAGCTTTGCTCTGAGTTTAGTTTGGGCTCTTGGGTCATGCCTAGTCTAGCCCAATTTTAGATGTGGTCTGACTTTCCTAACCTAATGAGCAGGTGGGTCGTTCATGTTTGGATTGATCTAAATTCAAGTTGCACCTTGGTATAATGATGAGGTTAAAAGTTAAAACGAATGTTTGTGAAATCCTTAAATTGAAGTGACTTCGCATATTTCTGGACTTGTTGTCTGCACATTGCTTTTTTTTAATCGACTATTTTCTCTCTGAAATTTAGCATCTGTCGTAAAAGGAGCATTAAGGATATGCTCGCGTATCTGAGTTAACTATTTGTTCATTTATTATTATTATTCTCTATCAAATAGTCTTCAGCTCATATATGTAATTCATGTATCTATGCAGCAAAGTGCAGCCTTTAAGATCCTCCGAACCCGCTTAAAAACTGTACCCCCAAATAGTTACAGCAGTGAACAACTCAAACGATTGCAGAATCTGCAAATATCTGATGATAGTAATAGACGTCAAGATGCAGAGAATACAATCAACTTTGCACATAGACTGCAACAATTTGGGCACATGCGACTTCAGCATCGCATGTATGCAAAATCTCAGCTGCAGTCCCGCAACTCATCTCCCTCCCCATCGTTATCACAGGTTTGAATTGCTTACCCAAAAGCCTTTTCAGCTTCGGAGGATTTTTCATCAGCACTTGTTTTGGTCATACGGAGGTGATCTCATTCTAGGGAGCAATTTATGCTTTTTAAGTAAACAAAGGATAAAAAGAGAAGAACAAATTTTTACTACGTATGAAATTTGCAGTTTCCTTTTTGACTTTAAATCATCTGTGAAGTAGAAATGATGAGAATGGATGAGAATGCTATATATTTAAGGGTAATTGCGGAATGACCCCCCTGTAGTATTAGCCCAATAGCAGTAGCAGATAGACCTCCTGTAGTTCTATTTCTGCGGATAGATCCCCTGAGTGAACTTTTTTTGACTCACTTGAAATAAAAAATGTTCACTAAGGGATTTATCCACACTTGGGCAAAGAATACAGGGGACCAGTCTACACCAGTAGAACCACGTGGGGTCTATCTGCAATTGTGTGATAGTAAAGGGGTCTATTTCACAATTAACCCTATATTTAAAGAGTTCAGCTAGCATTTCCTTGCTTGCCAAATTCTCATTATTGTCAGTTTCACAAGGAGGGCAATTTATCTAGTCACCACCGTTGCCATTTGTAATGTTTGTTGCTAGAGAAGTGTGAAAAATCCAGAAGAAATTAGGCCATTTTGGGCTATAGGGTTTATCTTTTAACAGTGAAAGTGAGTGTGGTGGGGGGGGGGGGGGGGGGGGGGGGGGGGGGGGGGGGGGGGGGGGGGGGGGGGGGGGGGTTTGTTTTTGAAAGTGGAAGGGGGGTGGGTTCCCCCCCCCCCCCCCCCCCCCCCTCCTCTTTCTTTTTCTAAAAGAACAATCTGCAAAGAGAAAAATATATATAATTTCCACTGATAACTCCTCTCGAATGTTTTAGGGGTTACAGAGATTGGAAAGTTCTTGCAGGCTATCATCAGTTCCAGACATTAACCAACCTTCTACATCATCAAGATAAACTACAGGATAGTTGCAAGACCAAACCCATTCTGTTCATTCATTGTGGCTTTGCTTCAAGCCTTTGTGCACGAGTTTATCATCATCAACTGTATCATGGATCAATCGCCTCTGTGACAACGAGGTATGGTGGGTGTGTAATTGTATATCCTATTATTTCTATTATTTCTTCCCCTTAAGCGGGCCATATTTTTTGGGGCCGAGAATTAAGTGAATAGGAGCAATACAGATGGTTGATATGTAAGAAGTATTGTTTAGGTGAATTCTCAATCTTGGGCAGAAGGGAAATTCTCATGTGGTTGTATTTTTTTGTGACAACCATATGAGTTTTGAGATGAGAAGATCCAGCTGATATTTCATCTTCAGCTGGTTTGAAAATCTTTGTAAAGAGGTCACGTTATCTTCCATTTTCTATACTTGGATGGCACAGAACTTTCTTTCCATTGTTGTTGTACATTAGCTTGTCTATATAGCAGTGGTAGAGACTACCTATCCTATCAGAACCGGTCGGATGCGGCGACGGGTTCTGATATTTTGCCCATCGAAGGGTTCCGATAGAAACACTACTCGCAATGGTATATCGACGTTAACTGACAGCTGTACGCTAGTTTTATCTGCTCTATACGAACACAATTAATGTGATAGTCTTCGTTCTATGTTTTCATGATTTGATCATTCTTGAATGAACTTGAGTGGGTTAGGAGCCCGAGCTCTGACGCATGAAATAAAACCTTTTATCTCAGCTTATGAGAGGATGATGAGCACAAAACAACATTTCAATTTGTTTTATTTCATTATTTAACCAAGGTACACGCTACGTCATTCGATAGCTATATTTTCAAAAATATTTCATATGCTACAGGCGTCTCAACTTCTTGCATATGACGTTCTTTCTGTATGGCTGTCTGGCTTGCTGATGGAGCTTAGTAAAGACTGCCCTCAGATTTATTATTAGATTTGTGGCAATGTAACTCGTAAAGATAATTGAACTTGTAATCTGTAGAAAAATTGCAACAAACACTAGGATCAGTTTGGTGATGGCAAATACTGCACACTCCAGAAATAAAAAAAAGAAAAAATAATTTCACCTAATTACAAAAAGAATCATGTACTTTTGCGCTAATTGTGTTCCATTGGATATACAGTTCCACATTAAAATGTACATATCCAGGTTAACACTATTTTTTAATAAAACAAAAGAACCCCTAAGATGTTTCAGAAGTTCCATATATACGCTATAATTTAATAGTATTAATGCAACACAGGGGCAACAGCAATCAAACCCATCAAAGGCGGCGGCATAGTAGCCCATAAGCCCATAAACAACCCAAGGTTCAACTCCAGCCCGTCGACAAGCCGCATAATTCCAAACAGCTTCCACGCTCTGCACGCGGTTTCTCAGATTCCTTCTCAGCACCGCTGCCTCAGATTCGTTTCTTGCCCTGCGCTACACGCGTCTCAAAAAGAAAACATTTTAGCCCTCTATAAATAAAACCCCCCCCACTCGCTCCTTTTCGCAACTCAACCAATTGATCAACCGATGGAAAACCCAAACTCATCATCCTCCTCAGCATCGAGAATGGACAGCGGCGAGGCCGACAAGGTCTTCAACCGCTTGGACGAGAACGGCGACGGCAAGATCTCCGCGTCCGAGCTCTCCAAGGTCGTCCGCGCGATCGACACCACCGTCACCGACGCCGAGGTCAGCGTCATGATCGACGAGATGGACGCCAACCGCGACGGGTTCGTCGACAGGAAGGAGTTCAAAGATTTCCAGAGGTCCGGGGACGACGCCGAGTCGGAGCTGAAGGACGCCTTCGACGCGTACGATCTGGATCGGAACGGCCTGATCTCGGCGACGGAGCTGCAGATGGTGCTGAGGAAGCTGGGCGATACGTGCAGGGTTGAGGATTGCGAGAGGATGATTAGGTCGGTGGACGAGGATAAGGATGGGTGCGTTGATTTTGGGGAGTTTAAGAGCATGATGAGCGGTAAAAAAACTCAATTAGGGTATAAGTGAAAGCCTGATGAAATCACGTAGATTAAGATACTCCCGTTGAAAAGAATAAAGAATAAAAAGGGCAGGGTTAAACAGAGTTTCGGTATCGTTTTCAAGGTCGGTGATTGTACTGATTCAGTCTGTTGTAGCGGTTTGCTGATTTAAATTGGGCACTAGAATACAATGTTGTTACTGTGTGTTTTCAACTTTTGTGGAAATTTCGATGCGTAGGAACGAAGCAGGTCTCTAATTACTCAGGTCAACATATATAATATCGGGGTTTTTTTTGCCTCTAAACTCAAATTAAGCCTGACCCTGATTGTCTCTAAACTCAATTCTTCATATACAATACATACTTAATGTGCTATATAAAGTAATGAAACATCATCTATGTTATTATAGAAAATATTAATTCAAGTTCTCTATCTTAATCTGCATGTTCAGTTTCTCTTCTTTCTTTGAATCCTCTTCTACCTCACCCTAATCTCTATTTCCTCTCTAACCTTATTTCCTTCTCAATCTATTTCTATGGCAAATCACGAAAGAGGGTGAGTTCAGATTTCAGCCCCTAACAAAGTGGTGGTATCAGAGCTGGCGACCAATGAGAAGACCAAGCGCTCTGAGTCCAGGAGTAGCGAGACAGATCGTCTCAAAGGCACTATAGAGCTGCGGGGAGCGTATTTGAAGATCTTTGGTAAAAGGGTTGATGATCTATTGAAGATGATGCTGATATTATCCATCACGGAAAAGAATTCGAATTTGACTATGTAATCAACTACTATGGCAATATAGGGTGGTTAATAGAAATAGTAGTGGGATAAGTTATTATGTAGTGGGAATAGTTGTTAGTTATAAGAGAGTGTCCATATAATGTAATGAAACATCATCTATGTTATTATAGAAGATATTAATTCAAGTTCTCAATCTTAATCTGCGTGCTCAGTCCCTCTTCTTTCTTTGAATCCTCTTCTACTACACCCTAATCTCTTTTCCTCTCTAATCTTATTTCCTTCTCAATCTATTTCTATGGTGAATCGCGAAAGAGGGCGAGTTCAGATTTCAGCCCCTAAGAAGGCTGAGTCTGTTCTCCGTCGCCTTCTCTCAATCCTCGACTGCTACTCTGTCTTCTTCCTCTAGGACAGCGCCACCACCCAGTTCACTGCTATCCCCCTCAACCTTTATAGGATCCACCGGTGGTAGAGAACAAAGAAGGGCGGTAGAGAACAATGAAGAGAGTTTCGAACAAAATTCTGAAGATGAATGGCTTTGGAGAAGTCAGATTGTGAGGGCTTCGTTCTCTCCGATGTAAGTGATTCTTGCAATCCCCTAATTTACGTTTGTCCTCTGTTGAAGAATATGGGTATTTGTTGTAGCTTATATTTTGGAAAAAACAAATACATATTATAAATACACTAATTTCACATTTGGGGTTTAAAGGCAAATAGTGATAGTGTTTTGGGTTTATAGGTGTGGATAGAAATGCTTGGGTTTAAAGATAAATCAGGGTAAAACTTTAGGTCCGAAAACTTCTGTATTGTGCTGAGTGCATGACGTGTGGCTCAGTTCACAAAATGACCCATCAGTGTTACTATTTTCTATTGATTATCTAAACCCTCTCAAACTCTATTAAATTCTCATCATAGGATTGTTGAGTTTTGGGTATCAAAACTGCCTAACTCTAAATAGGGGACATTTATGTTGCGTCATAATAATGGTTCATGTCCTTATCACTAGTAGGCCATGTGAATTCTAGAGGTGTGGCTTCCACAAAACTCTGCATTGTTGGGTATAAGATGCATATAACTTTTTTTTATGAGAATATACATGTAACCTTCTTATTTTGTCAAATTTCAGTTGAATTTTCTAGATATTGATTCTTGGTTTAATTGCATATAATTAAATATGTACTGTTGCTTTAGGAAAATTATTAGTCTTGTCGTTTGATTTTTGTGGATAGACTTTCTGGGTTAATTATTATTAATTTTATTCTTTTATCTTTTGGGGCTCTATTTGTTAAGAAACAAAAAATTTTTTTAACCAAGAGGCTCAAAAGATTTTGACGGGGTCTATCTACTTAAATCAACTTGTAAGGTACTAATACCTAAGCGAGAGATAATACAAGAGGTCTTTGCGCAATTATCCTTTTATTTTTTTCATCTTATCTGCGGTTTTAATCTGCAGAAACATGAGGCGATCCAAATGTGGATTGAGGTATGATACATTTAGTGTTTATTGTGTTTGAATCACGGACAGTATTAATATAAGAGATATCCATCCAAATCTGATTATGTCATCTAAGTTTTTGTTGTTATTATTGTTGTGCTTTTCTTTTTCTTTTGGTATAACAATGTGATAAGTGGTAAATTTTGAAAGAATCAGTCATCCACAGAATCATATCCCAGATATTTTTTTATTAAAAGTAGCACTTCTACTTATTTCTTTTCTTGACAAAAGATCCAAATTATTAAAAGTTGTCCATATTTACTTGTAAGCAACTTTGCGTTTGATTGCATCACATACTGTTCATCATCTATAAATCTAAATATCTTGAACTTTACATCTGCTAACATTTTCAAAGTCTCTCTTTGAAACGTAGTAGGCAAGCAGTTGGGTTCTTAGCTTTTATCTTAAAAAAGAAAAAGAAACTAGCTCTTCTGGATTTAATAAGCACTATTTTTTATATCAATTTAATAAGCACTTAAGTTGATAAAAGAAAACGTGAAGTATCTCTATTTCCCGTGATTAGCACTTAAGCATTCTTCTCGGAGTCCATTTCTCAGAATCCTTCACAAGTCTTAAGCCCATGTTCCCGCAGGCTGATATGATTTTTTAAGATTTGTATATGTTGGTTTAAATTCCAATTTGGTTGCTTTTTTTTTTGGAAAGCGAAAATAGAGTGAGGTACCCTGTTCATTCGTTAACCAAATGGAAAAAACTAATCAGTTTAGAGTAATAAACAGATCGTATAGGAGGAATATATAAAACAATTCATATTCCAGAATAGGAAGAAGACGTTGTCATCATCTATTACATGGAATCATAAATATTTGATACAAATCTATCTATATGTTGTTTAATCCCCTAAACTGACAGTATAAAAAAATTGTATCTGCTAGCACCCCAGCACAAAACAAACTTACGTAGTATATGTTGTGCGCAGCGGAAATTTCGGCAGCACCTCTGGTGCACAACAAGAGAGTAAGATCACAATTAAATTCTCGTTT
>JBAKGM010000365.1:34398953-34421440 GCA_037177215.1 Asparagus racemosus | reverse complement strand
ATTTATGTTGACAACAAGTCCGCAATTGATTTGGCGAAGAATCCAGTCACTCATGGAAGGAGCAAACATATTCATACTCATTACCACTTTCTACGAGACAATGTTCAGAAGAACGAAATCTTGTTGGTTTATTGCAAGTCTGAAGATCAAATTGCGGACATCCTGACAAAACCCTTGAAGTTTAAAGCATTTGCCTAGCTGAAGAGTATGATGAGAATGAAGACTTTACAGAATTTGGATTAAGGGGGAATGTTGAAGTTAATCCAAATTTGATTAAAAGATCTCTAAAGGTTTATCTTTATGAGGTTGTATTTAATTAGGATTATGACTTATCTACAACTAGTTTTCCTATCTTTAGTAATTACTATTGACTTAGAATTTTATTGCGTATAGAGTACATTGATTTAGGCCTTCAAATATGCATACACGTTCCCTGTCACCTGCAAGCAAAAAGTTAACAGAGAGCATATTATTATTTTATTCTTCCCATCCTCTCTCTTCATATATTTTGATTATTTAATTGCCCCTTTTCAATAGTTGCTCCAACAGTGCGCACCAAGACGCCATAATTCATTCTCCACAATATTATAAGCATTTGAGTTTAGATTGCTTGCTCTTTTATTATGAAGAAGCTAAAACAAGCAAAAACATAGAAAAAATTGTGAAACAATGTTTATAAAAAAAAGCTACAACGTGGACACGCTGCGTCTGTCCAGTCCAATATGACATAGTTTCAAAATAGGAGTGTCCATATGCTTCGTAATTGGAAGTCAAGGAAAGTTTACATGTATTTAGATGACCTAAAATTGTGTCTCCCCATTTTTTTCCTTGGTATTGTTGATATGGCTACATTCCAAAAAGGAGAGTTTTATTAATGGCTAAAAAGATAATATTTTTTTCGGGCCTTTGGTGCACATGAGAATCGAACCTAGGGTGCGACATGGCTTTGTCATGTGATTTAATGGGCAGCCTCACAAAAAAGACAATTTAAGTGAGAGGGAATTCATAGTATAATTAGAGATGGCCAACAGGGCAGGTCGAACCGTGTCGACCCGCTCAAATTCATCCCATGAACCCGCACGAACCGGATTCAAATAGGTACAAGACGGATATAGACTAGACTCATTTATGAGATGAGTTAACCCAACTCATCTCGTGAACAGTAAACGAGACGAGTCACGAGATGAGTTCCAGGGTAAATTTACCCCAACCCCCGGTAGTAATTTTTTGAAGCCTTTCTATACAAGTATTGCTTAGATAAGAAAATTAATGGTCATCCCAAAAGTTTAAAAATTTTTTAAAGGCTCCCAACTACTAACAAGAGAGAGAGAGAGGCTGCCAAATTAATATGTAGTCCAAAAAATTTTTCAAGGCCCCCAACGGCTCAAAAAAGAGTCATTGGAGAGTGATAGGCTGTAATGATTGAGCCGTTTGTTTGGGGCGGGGGGAGGCTTAGCCAACAACTCTTTTTAGAGCTTTAGGGGCGAGGACAACTAAATAAATAAAAACTCTCATCCCTCTCCTCCCCCCCGCCCCAAATCCTATGAATATCCCCCTAAATCCCTTTCATTCTTCACAACTCAAATTCTCATCTTCTACTACAATATCAACTCTCATATTTTTCTCCCTCTAGTATTTACAACATCTCAAATTATGGAGTACTACAACTCTTCTTCCCGGTGTTCCTTCGGAGCCTCTGGCAATTCATTGGGAGCTTACACTTCTTTCCCCTCATAAAATTTTTTCCCCAATGTATTGTCAATGATTATGTGAAGAGAATCTGTTATTATTTTATGAAATGAAAAGTTTCTTCTATTTATTTATTCTTATTTCTTGTAATTGGTACACTTGTATTTCATTATTATAAAATATAAAAAATAATACTATAAAATAATATTAGTCTAGAGAAAAAATTTGAAGAACAAAAAAAATAAGGGGAAAATATAAAGGAAAAATCGGAAAAGGCCCAATTTGTTAGTCTTGTGGTGAGACGAGTCTAACTCCACTTGCCACGAAAGCCCAATTCATGATCAGGATATCAAATTCGTCTCGTACGAATTCAAAACGAGATGAATTTGATTCGTCTTGTTCTAGATTCGTATGAGACAAGGGACGAATCGACTTGATTCATCATGTTGGCCATCTCTAAGTATAAAAAAAGAATAACTATTAATTTTCAATAAATAATTATATTTAAACTCAACTTTAACTTTTTATTAGAGAGAAATTCCCGCATCATGGTGCGGGCATAAAACTAGTTGTCAATAACAAAGGAAGTAGCCTCTTTGAGAGAGAGAGTGCGCTTTGTACTCCATTAAAGCAGAGAAATCCTACGCTAACTGTGTCTAGGATTATTGCTTTGCACGCTTTGTGACATAGACTGAACATAACACCAATAATTGGCGTATGTACATGCAGCAATAATTGGCGTATGTTCATGCACCAATTTATGGTGTGTTACGGATCCTACCCACCCACTTGTTTACTAGCCTGCCGATTGAGGTAGCTGCAGCTAACTTTCGGTTGCCATCTACAACATCATGACTGTCAACATCGATTTTAGCTGTGACAATCTTCTGTTGATGCTTTTTGGGACATCACATTTTTAATTAGTATAAGCATTGGTTCAGAAATAATTCAAGTTTAAAAAAAGTTAAGAGAAAATTTTTATTAGTATCACATTTTTTAATTAGTATCACATTTTTAATTAGTATCATCTAAAAAGACAATTTTTTTCTCGCACCTGTGGCACACATGGGTATCGAACCCAAGCCTCCCGTGAGGGAGTAACACGGCTTTGCCATGTGACCTGCTGAGCTGTCGCACTAAAAAGACAATTTAAGTGAGAGGGAAATCATAACATAATAAAAAAATAATTGTAAATTTTTTATAAATAAATATATTTAAGATCAACTTTATCTTTTTATTAGCGAGAAACTCCCGCATCATGGTGTCGGGCATAAAACTAGTTGTCAATAACAAAGGAAGTAACCTCTTTGAGAGAGAGCGCTTTGTACTCCATTAATGCAGAGAAATCTCGTGCTAACTGTACCTCAGATTATTGCTTTGCACGCTTTGTGATGGAGACTGAACATAAGGAGTTGGCGTATGTCCTTGCACAAATAATTGGTGTATGTTCCTGCACCAATTTATTGGTGTGTCGCGGTTCCTGCCCACCCACTTGTTTACTAGCCTGCCGGTTGAGGTAGGTGCAGCTAACTTTTGGTCACAATTTACTGTAACATGATTGTCAATACTAATCTTCGTTGTGACTGCCTTCTGTAGATGCTTTTTGGGGCATCACATTTTTAGTTAGTATCAACATTGGTTTAGAAAATATAATATACTAAAGTAATATCCTGAAATGCCACGTGTTAGAATTTTAGAGCATCGACATGTGTCAAAATTTTAAAGCATATGATAGATCTATACAATTTCTAATAAAGTTATAAAGAAATCTAAAAAATAATTAGATCTTTCGTGATATATCTCTCCTCTCTATCTCCTCTCAATGTTATCCTTCTCTATCTTTTCAGAACCCTAATTTTCTCCTTAAATCACTCCCTCCATTACCACTCTCTTCAAAATTCTCCTTCAATCTCTCTCTCTCTCTCTCCCCCTCTCTCTCTATCTCTTTGTGTCGTGTAATTTTTCTATCTTCTCTATCTTTTCAGATTCCCAATTTTCTTCTTCAATCTCTCCTTCTATTCCCGATAACACCTCAAAATTCTCCTTCAATCTTCCCCCCCTCTCTCTCTCATAATTTTCTCTCTCTCACATCACCAGGTCCTCAAATTTCTCCTTAAATCTCTCTATGCACTGTAATGTTTCAACCCTATTCAACAATTACCCCTTCAACTATTATTTTTTCATTTTCATTGCAGTTATTCCCCGTTTTATTATAACTAGTGCACGTGCTTTGCACCTGAATGTACATGTTTTAAGTTTTGAATTTTTTATTGAATAGTAAAACTATGTGTCAATAAATAAAATTGTATAATAAGATTGCTTAAAAAGAAATGTATGAATTAATTATTATTGTATAGTTATTTTAATTGAATATTTTTCTCATAATGATCGCCAGTGTTAACCTTTTTTTAAATAAGTCCCCAAATCTAAAATTTTTCTTAAATAAAACAGTCAATTCTATAAGTTTTCTTAGATATGTCTATCCAACTAATTCTAAATTAACTAAACTACATTAATCTTGCTAGCTTTTTCATGATGTTCCCTAAATAGTTACACTTGATACCTGCAATATATTGCACTAGTTACTGCTAATTATAATTATTTAATAGGGTAAATTACACTAAATCCTTATGAACTTTAAGTCCATATGAACTTTCAAAGTTACACTAAGCCCCTAATGACTTTTCTGTTTCAAAGAAGACCCTAATAACTTTCTAAATTTTGCAAATAACCCTTATAAATTAGAACCAGAAAATGGCATAAAAAGATATTTTGAAAGTTATTGGGGGTTTGGTGTAATTTATCTAAAAGATATTAGGGGCTTTCTGCAAAAGTTGATAGGGGTTTAGTGTGATTTTGAAAGTTCATATGATCTATTTACTGCAAAATGATGAAAGTTCATGGAGGTTTACCATAATTTACCTTATTTAATATTATAATTCTCAGTTTAAGAAATACGATTAAAATAATTATATTATCTATATACTATAAAATATTTACCTAATTTTATTTGTTTAATTATGCTCTTAAATAATTTAGTACTATAAAGATTTTATAAATTTTTATTATACTATCATTAACAATTAATAGTACTATTATAAATATTAAATATTTTTTTATAAAAAAGTTAGTTTTCAATCATTACCAAGTATAGATTACTCAATATCATGTAATAATCTTTGAGAAAATACTCTAAAAATAATATTAAATTATTTATTTAATTTATTTAATATTATAATACTAAATAAATAGTGTAATTCGTAATGTATGTGATATTATTAAAATAATTACACTATTTATGAGATTCATAATTAATTCTATTTATTTTATTGTTCATGAATTATAGTATAATTCTTAATAGTATTTAGTAATATATTATTCTATTTATACTTTTATTTTAATTATTTTATTATAATTCATAAATAATTATTATAATAATTTAATTGGCTATTACTAATAATTGTGCATACTTATTTTATAAATTATTTTATTTAAATAATTAATAGTTACAATTATTTAAGAAGATGAAGAGGTGCATAATTAATAAGAAGTTATATTTATTTAGTAAAAATTTAATTACAGATAATGACATAGTTAAAATTTATCAAAATTTGAGAGAGCAAAAAGGAAAATTAAAAATTTTAACACTCCAATCCTCTTTTCATAGTAGCATAGATATAGTTTTTTTTTTCTTTAGTTCAGTTCATGAAATTATCATAATTTATTAGAACTATTTCTAGTTGAGAAAATTATCACAAACATTCAGACAAGCAGAAAACCGCCGTTTGTATCACAGAAAATATATAACTGCTTTATGATACTATAAGTCCGTAGTTATTTTGACGATGACATAAAATACATGATAGTTTGTTGTCTTGGTCTAAAGATCATGATAATTTTATAAAATATAAATAAAAACAAACGACATTTATCTCATGGCAGCCATACGTAAAATCCATAGTAGTTTCTCTAGTAAAAATAATTTATGATAATTTTATAAACCCCCCTTAATAGTTCAACATAATTTTGTAAAATTTACACCTTTTCTTCTCTTCCTCTATGCAGGTCATTAACGTCTCTCCAAAACGCCCTAAGCCAGACCCTGGCAATGGAAGGCAAATAAACAACAAACAATTCCCACAATATTCATCTTGATTATGCCCGCCCAAAGCGCCCTAAGGTAGCAAAAGGCAAAACATCCAGTCCCAAAGCGCAAACAATACTAGACCGTATGCGATAGCTAATGTGCCATTAGTGCTCAAACTTAAAATAACAACATATTACTATTTTTCTGAAATAATTTCTCTGTAACTCGAAATACTTCTGCTGCATAAACAAACTACTTATACTAGATAAAAGAAGCCAATATCTGAAGATGAAAATGGGTCGCAACTTGCAGGGTAAGATCAATATCTGATTCTTGCGTATGTCTTGCTTCCAAAACTATTAATTTTCACTTTAATGTGAAGGTCTAATCATATTTAAATGACTATGATTGATCTTGAATATAAACAACAATCAAAATTGTGATCAAGCGGATAGTCTACTGTAGTAAGAAGGATCGGAATCATCTGGAATCATCCCATAGCTGAAGAATAATCTCAACTCAATTAAGGATAAGTTTCCGATCAAGTTACTTAGCTAAAATTGCACATAGGCCAGGTTCAAAACCTGTTATCAGCATAATTTATCTTTAACATGGTAAAACCACATGTTCATAATACGTGGGGGCTATGCAGACCTGTCAATCATTTATGGTACTTAACAAATTTTCATGAAAAAAGCTTTAAACATAGTGATTGCCGAACAAAGTGATTGCCGAACAAATTTAAATGCTCACATTTTCACGAATGAAAGCTTAAACCTTCCTAAGGTTGCAAAGTATTCAACCAGTAGTTGGATGCCATTAGCACTTCTGAAGTTCTCATTCACATAGGATAAAACCAAAACTCGAACACATCCGACATGCTAATGATGTACCATAATCCAAATAAAGGATTGACGATGCAGATCCTACAACAAGCTGAATACCCAAACAATTAGCCTTTGGTTTGGACTTTAATGTTATTTCAGAAAAGGCACCTTACTGTTTACAAACACCTTAATGTTTACGAAAGGTACTTGCCGAAGAATGAGAGGAAGAAACAGATGGAATATTCAGTGGCATAAAGGACCATATGGTCCATATAAAGACAGGAAGTAGAGCATCCAGCAGATATCTCCACCTGCAAAAGATATCTAAAACCCTGCATGTCTAGAGGCATGATTAGTTGTGCTATCAATATCTAAATTAACTTTTTTTTTTCCATATCCATGTGATTAGATCATGATGAACTACAACATTTAATCCGACTCACTTAGGCAGCAGCCCTTAAGCACCTATCAGACCTCCTAATACCAAATTAGTACAATGTTATGGTTATGATGACCGACATAAAACTAGGAGTTAAATAAAAGCTAATGACAGTGTTCTCTTCGAACTCTTCGAAAACCAGGTGCAAGTGTGCAACAGTCTAATTTTCTAAGGAATTCAACAGCCTTCTTAAACTGTCTAACGTTTCCTTTTACTTCTTACCATTTATGGAAAATGTTAGAGAAAACTCGCCTTTAACTCCAGAAACCACACTCCACAAGCTTATAATCTAAGTAAACAATTAACCGGTTCAGAATAATAAGCATATTAAGTGAAACTTGCACCGCATGGCTTAGACTCAGACTAGTAATCACAGGGATTTTGCTCCTAGAGGGTGATTTATCAAATAATATTATAACAATTACAGCTGTAAACAAACCTCCGAGGTGAAATGCCAGGTTATTGTCTCTCGTGTAAATCATCTCAAGTACGATTCAGCTATCCACAACTAGCACATCCTAATGGAAATTTTTGTTGATAATTCATTGATCATATACAAAGGCGGACAATGGAGCAGCGATATTCCAGATAGCAGAAGTAAGAAAAAAAAGAAAGAAAACCAACCATGTGAAGATTCACAAAAGTAGTGCACTCCACCATGTACATCAAGCATATCAAGTCAAAAATGATAAATTGTCAAAGGTGTCTTAAATCCAAATCAGGGATCTATAATAGTTGCTAAATTGTTTACAATTATTCGACACAGAGGATAGTAGCAACTTATTTCCTTAATACAAATTAGTACAACAATTGTTCGTCACAGAGGATGGTAGGAAGTTATTTCCTTAATAGGAATCCGTACAAGTTGAATATCACTTAGGTTTCAGTGTCCTTTCATTAGCAGCTTGTTCAAAAAGTCATGTAACTATTGTGAAGGGTCAAGCATATGGGCATTGATTTTCTCTAATTTTACATAAAAATCCATATAGTTTTAGGTTGACCTGTTAACTCTTCAACAGTAACACCTCCCAACAAAATCTAATGAATAACAAATTTAACCAAATTCTGATCAGTTAGCTCAATTTGATTAGCCTATTGCAGAATATTATACAGTGTAGATCATTTTTTTCATCAGTTAATTTGAGAAGTATGGAAGACAAATTTACCTCTTTTTTTGTTGCCAAACTCTCCAGTTCAGCAGTTGTAATTGATACTTAAGCAAGAAAGTGTTCTAAAAGAAATCGAGAAAGAATCATGGTGTGCATATTTAAGCAGGTGTTCTCTCTTAACTACAGAGTTAACCTTTCAGGACATTGTTTGTAGGGTCAATTGTGGATAGACCACCTGTACCATCGCCAAATTGGACTTACTACCCCTATACTTCTATTGTTGGAGATAGATCCCTAGAGTGAAAATTCTCTTTTCAAGGGGTATTTGCAACAATAGGTTCTCACACAGGAGGTCCAACAATAGAACTCTTTCAGGGGGTCTATCTGCAACAATAGAACCACAGGGGTAATACGTTCAATTTGGAGATAGTACAGTGGTCTATCCGCAATCAACCCTTGTCCATATGCTTCCCAATGCCCATCCAGATCTACACGTCTAATGCAGTCGACTTGATAGAGATCTCACCCTTCATGGCATGCTGAACACAAATGTCCAACTGAACAAAACCCCAGTCAATAAACTAACTAGTTCTGCCCAATTTGACAGGAGGCAAACATCCTCCCACTGCATCTCACTTATTTGTAGGGGAAAATTGACCAGTTCTGCTACTGCTATATTACATTAGAAGCAAAATGAAGCACCTAATGGGAGGCAAGGGAAACTAAAGTTGAGAATCAGTATCATTCCATCCAAGACTGTAGTTATGAGATAAGCTGCTTTTACAAATTCACTTACTAAAGAGCATGAGCCAGATTTTTTGGGTAAATCGGTCATGATATTACTCCCTGTAACCCAGCTCTGTAAAATGACTGTATATACATGTGTGCTCCACAGTAGCAGACACAAAACATGTTGACAAGTGCACAACTGCAATGACGAGAGAGACAGATCCCAAGAGAACACTGTGCTAAGTTGCAAGTGCTGAGAAATTACATGATATTGATAGGAAATTTCAAGATGTGCTAGTTGACCGAAGATAACAGACAAGCAAAGAAAAAAAGGTTAAAGAACTTACTGAATTTCCTGAAAGTTAGCAACTATACCCTATAAAAGAACAATATTCATGTCAATAAAGATTAATACAAACAAAATAATACACATTTTGAACTGGAAAATCAATGAAATGATAGATAAATCAAATGAATCGACATTATTCAAAGAATGAAAAATTACCAAAACAATTTCTAAATACAAGCCTTCCAGCAAGCCATCTCCAAGGAAAAGCCTCCAGAATACCAAAACATAGATCAGTTATGAACTAATGCAAGACATAATTTAAGAGAGACACAAACATCACTGTGAAAGAGTTTCCCGCTAAAACAGGAATTGTAAACAACTCTTAGCTTAATCAGGCTATAATAAATAACCCATTTTTACCATCCGTCAATATGGAAACAACCTCAAATTCCAGAAAAAGGCAGAGGTTGTTACATGGCCTAGAGCTTCAGTTGGTAGGTTAACTTTAAGAAAATGAAAAGCAAATGACAAGTTGTAGAAAATATCAGATGGAGGATTTAAATAAGCATATTACTTTAGCAATATTTTGCTAAGTTCCCCACAAAATGAATGATATGCGATTCAAATATGCACTTCTTATATTCTGATACCTAAATTCATTTGACTAAATTTAAGGTAAAATAAATTAAAAAGCCCAGAGCTCACAGTAAGGATCTTAAAAACAGAAAGGGGGAAAAAGAAAGAAACAAAGAAAGAAAGAAAGCATATGCTAACAGAAGAAAACATTAGATGGAGCTCTTAGTTAAGAGATAGCTGGCAAGTTTTCCAAAGAAAAGATTCATGTGGAAGTCATATCAACATTGCTCTAAATCTAATACCCCCAAAAAGGAAAAAAATACCTACATTAGCAGCTCCTGGTAAAATAAATTTGAGACAAATGTAGTTTGTAAAGTAATTACAAAACAAGTAAAAGGGCAAAGTTCTTGAGTGAGACAAAGTCAGACTGAAAGGCGTCAAAGTCAAACATACTAGCATCCCAACAAACAGACCAGGGTACCTTTCTTTTGGCTGCCTTGTGGCATCTAAAACATGGAATTGGTAGCCTCAGAAACCCGCAGAAACCCTGAATGAAAGAAAATGTTAGACACTTTGATGCCTCAAATACATCTAGTTTAAGATCAATTTTGAAGATTAATATGCATAGACTAAGTAACGTCGGTATGGCAGACTAGCCTGCCAGCAAATTCCATAAATATAGTAACAGCAAGATAACCCACAATAAAAGATAAAAATGAAAGGCAAAAGAAATCAGCAAACTTAAAGTTATTTAAGAACTAACTATTCTAAGATGTAAAAAGCATTTCGTTTTCTAAGAGTTAGAATCTAATCATTTTCTAGATTCCAGCTAAAAAAATAAAATCACAATGAATTGCACATATGCAGATGAAAGTAAGGTGTAACTGAAGAAATATAAACAAATGTTTGATGTCATAAATCTTCCAAAGTAATCAAATATGTTTTACAAGAGGAAGACGCCTTTGGCGAGTTGTCTTACAAGAAACAGAACACAACTGACAAGAATTGTCATGTAGGAAGGTTCCAGATCGATCACGTCTTCCATCCTTCAACCACATCAAGTAATCCGACCGAATGCTCTAGATCCATTGTCTCATCGATAAGACACAAATGGTGAAGAATTAGATGGGCTAGATAAAAAGTATATTACAAGATAGAAGCAAAGCTCAATTTTATTTGCAGTCTAATTCAGCATCTTAATTCACTTGCCCGTGATAAAGGGATGACTTAGTGCTTGAGAAACTGTCATCCTCTTTTCTGGATCCAGAACAAATATTTTTTCTAAAAGATCTTTGAAATTGGCCACCATCTTTGGGTCTTCACCTGGGAAGCCGGAAATGAGCGAATTAATGTCCTTAGGCTTAATGTTCAGAAGCAGTCTCTTTACAGGCTGCAGAAAAACATGGAAGGGATGAATGAATACAAGCATCTTTATTTCTCAAATGACCTGTTAATTTATCAATAAAAAGAAGTGTAAGATAGCTTCCAGGAGGGGAATAACAAAAAAGAACTTGCCTTCCTAGTAACAGGATCCTCCTCATTAGCGTGAAAATTAAAATCTTGATCAAAATGCTGATGCGTAAATAGTCCCTGTTGCATACATAAAGAATTAGTAATCACAGAAAAACAAAAGGCACAAATATTTTCATATAATTTTAAGCATATGGCGTCACAAGAAATTCTGATTAGGAAGGCAGAAGGAAAATATAAACGGAATATTCCTGAATTGTCCTTCCATTGCAAGGTATGAAAGTGCATGCATAATAATATAATGCCAGGAATTAGTTGCTTCTAACAATATAAGGTAGATAGCTATATGTTCCAAATTGAACAAACAATGGGAAGGTTACATGTGATTGTAATGTTACCTTTCGGAGCATCTTCTTAGGGAAAGCACCCTTCAATTCCATATGAAGTCGAAGCATATCATTATTCGTATGACCTGGGAACAGAACCTTCCCAGAGTAAAGTTCATACAAACAACAGCCAACTGACCACATGTCCAGCGGGTGATCATATTCCAACCCAAGAACTGTAATAGAAGAATTCAATCACAAAAAGGCACAAACAGCAGATAGTCACTAGAACCAGTAGAACGTAAACTCCAGAACAGAAGGATAATGAGATGATACTTACTTATCTCCGGCGCTCGATAGAAGCGGCTAACCAAGTATGGTGTGGGCTCTTTCTTATCAACTTCCATTGCATTGCCAAAGTCACAAAGCTTCAGCACATTCTTTCCCTCATTTACCTAGATGAGGCAAAAAAACTACTTTCATTCATAAGGATTCACATATGCTGCAACCTTTATACATAAAAAGATAATTGCATGAAAGTCATTTTATTATCCTAGTTCTTAAGTTTATTTAATGGCAGAATGAAGTTGCAGATATTATCCCATCCATCATCAATATATATTATTATTTATCCATGCAGACCACAAAGGACTGCTAAATTTATAAACTGTCTATCTCATGTACATCAGTTCCATTCTTAGAGAGAGCGGCAAAAGATAGCAAGGCAAGAAATCACAAGGACTAGAAGATTAAGAGACAAGAACAATCTACGTAATAGTGCCACAAACATGAAATCAAGGGACGCAAAAGAAGAGACCCAGGATAGAAGAATTAAAAAAAATAAGATATCAGTGTTTGCAAACTTAAAACAACAGAAGCCAATTTCTGGCAATATGTAGTGAACAATCAACAAACAGTGCCATGGGAAACAAAAACATCATGACTCCCTGCACAAAAAAAGCAAAATCAAGGGCATGTTTGAAAGGAAAAAGGTTATGATTAGGAAAGAAAATGTTCCAGGGCTTGAAAGGAGTAGCTTTTGAAAAGGGATGTCACGACATCAGGTACAGATTGCTCTTAAAGTGCATGCTACTTATAGTGATTATGAACCAATCGTGCAAGTTCTTTCAAGTACAAGCACATGCAGATACCAATACTTATGTATAGCAGTATGTAAACTATATAGTACGCTATTGGTGATTGAAAAAAAAATTGCGTTATTTGGTGATTGATATAGTAAAAGTTGCTGAGACAAGTTAAATGAATAATTTCTGAGGTAGAAAGATGAGATGAGCTTTGGAATATATTTCAAGTAAGATGGACGAGAACAAAATATATGAAAAGTAACATCAGCATAACTATAATAGCTAGTTATATTCGCACTTCGTAGAAAGTGAAAGCATTCAGTGGCAAACATCTCTACCAATCACTAAATTTATATGATATTCATCAGTACACAATGATGGTTAAATTCCTGGAATGGAGAGAGCAGAAAAGACCCCAAGACTGCACAGAAAGTCAGAACTTTAAAGATCAATGATCAACGTACAGCAAAATGATGCCAAAAGGATGACAATACCTACCAGCATATTATCTGGTTTTATATCACAGTGTAGGACGCCACAATTTCTCAGATGCTTCAATGCAATGAATAACTGCTTTGCATATGTCCTCACACCAGTCAGTTTAAGCCCAATATTACGACCAAATTTCTTTAGAACCTCACGAAGATTCATATGAAGAGATTCAAAAACTAAACAAAGATGGTTCCTGTACATAAAACTTGAAAGAAACCTAACACAATGCCGTCTGTCCTCAGGATCTGCAGCAGCCAGTGTCCCTAATATCTTCAGCTCATCTTTGCCTGCCTTATACCTGTCATGTAATGCATCCAAAACAAAAGGAAAAACAGGAAAACCATAAGAAACGTCCTGACTAAAAATGCAACAAATTCACTTTTCACTCACATAGTCTCATTGCTGCGTATCATTTTTATGGCAACCTCTTTTGGCTCACCCTTTCCAGCTTTAAGATCCTTAGCACGCACAACAGTTGAAAAAACCCCTTTGCCATGCGCTGCAATAACTTCATATCGACCATCAAGAACTTCACCAAATCTGTAACCTGGGGAGGGGACAAGAGAAAAGTTAAAAGAGGATACCAACTAGTTACTTATGAAATGCCAAAGAAAGATGCTTCCAAAATATAATAACATAAATTAAGGAAAAACATTTCATCTAACTTACTGTAATAACCCTCAGCATCATCCCAGTTGTCATGAAGGCCACTTCTTTCCATCTGCAAACCATCACCTTTGCCCTGCATAAGATATGCATAATGAGAACAACATTATACAAGCAGGAGGCAAGAGAAATGCTGTAGTATACTATTTGGTACAGTTCATTACTATTAAACTATGCTGCATGGACAAAACGTACATCAATATAAACACAACACACTAACATGCAGCAAATTCTTAGATACACAAGATACAAGAGTCTGACACACATGTTGCAACTTTGCAATTTTAGTGTGTGTTACATGACTAGTGACAAGTATTTAATACATGGCAACTTGAAGACAAAGCAATTCCTCGTAGCATTACTTACAACAACATTGGAAATGAACAAAATCAGAAGATACAGGAATTTCATGCACTGGACAGCTTGATTAGAGGAAGTTAGCACTTCAATCTGACGCTAAGGATACAATTAAGCAGATAAATGATAGGCACCTTAAAATTAAGCACACAATAATAACATAAATGTATCGTTGCGAAGCTTACTGTCTTCCTGATGCCAACAGGTGATTCTCCAAAGATATCATCGCAAAACATATCAGTTGATCTCTCACTCTGGTAGAAAAGACATGAGAAACAATTTATTACCATTATCTGAATCGTAAATAACATTAGCATGCTAAGCTAATATCAATCTACAACTAAAATTTTACACGAATGAAGCCTTAATAACATTAGCATGCTAACCTTTGGAGTGCCCTCACCAAGTCCTGCAGCACCTCTTTTCTCAGGGGTTGAAGTCCCATTAACTATAGGAGATTTACCCAAGGCAAATGGTGGATCAGCAACATAAGCTTCAGAGGAATCTTGCTTCACATCTGGGTCTCCTGGAAAAGCTTGACCAGCAGAACTCTCAGCAGCTGTCTCCCACATTTTGTCTTTATCCAGAGGTTTCTTGTCCTCTGCAGTTTAAACATGAATTTGCAGATTGGAATGAGTAAAGGCAATGGATGTATATGTCAGAAAGGATACATAAAAATGATAAAAGATTCATTACTTAAAACAGATTCCTTTCTACAAGAAAAGGCATAATAACTCAATAATTCTAACATAAATTACCTTCTGGATGATCTGGATGATTATCAGGTGAAGATTCACTATGTTTTCGCAGCTGCTGTTGTTTATACTTTTCCAAGATGGCTTGCCTCCTTTTTCTACTCTCCTCCTTAATTTTCTCAAGATCTTCTTCCTCCTGTTTGGCAAGTTGCTGTTCAATTCTTTCTTGATAGTCTTCTTCATCTTCCTCCCTATCAAAATAAATACACAACCCATAAACAAAAAGAACAAAGAAAAAACAAAAGAAATTAAATTGAATGCTCACCTTAGCGACTCCCTTTTACCTTCTTGAAAATCATGACTAGCGGAAGAACGCTCCTTGGAAAGCTCCTTTGATCTCGTTCTATCTCTATGTTGTCCCTGTTCCTCATATTTTGAGTGCCTAGAATCTCTTTGTTTGTCTCGATTGTTAACTCTATCCTTTTCAATTTGCCTATGATGTTCCCTATCGGTATCTAAATTCAGTTCTCGCCCCCTAGTCCGACTCCTATCTCTATCATAACCATATCGATCCCTTTCCCTCTCTCTGATGACATCCCCTAATTCGTCCCGGTTTCTATACCTATCCCTGGTTAGGTCTCTTGGTTTTTCCTCATCTCTGTCTCTCATGCTACCTCCGTCTCTTATGCTACCTCTGTCTCTTTCTCTCCTTTCTCGGTCCCGATCATATTTGCTAGAAATACTTGAACTCCTATCCCTTTCCCTCCGATGTTCTTTAGTCAAACCCCTTCCTCTATCAAGATCACTATGTCTGGATTCTCGCCTGTCATGTCTGCTATAACTAGAACTTCTCTCTCTTTCCTTACCCACCCCTTTATCCATATCTTTTCGTCTATCATAATCTTCATCTCCATACCTATCTTCTAGCTCATTGGCTCTGTTAGGATAACTACTCCACTCCCTTTCAATGTGACCCCTGCCATTATCTGCTTCGATCAGTCGACTTCTAACCTTATACCGCTCCCGCCCATCATCCTTGTTGCTCCGATCACAATCAACATCACGTGACCTTGATCGGCTCCTTCGACGAACTTCACCGTGGTGCCTTTTGCTTCCCAAGGAATGATCAGAAGTGGTTTCATTGTCTTCTTCCATATATTTGTACTTCATTGCGTTGATACTTTCTTTATAAATTGGTGAAATTGACCTTTTTCGACTTTTTAAATCACCATTACCAACATCGTTATCGTTATCAGCCGATTCTTTTCTCTCTGCATAGGTATTCTTCGAGACTTCACCTTCTAATTTAGCTCCATTGAATTTTGGAACAGCTTCAATCTCTCCTCTTGGAATCTCAAGATGCTTAACCGAAGAATCAACTGCTTTCAGTTCTTTATCGGAGTATCGATCCTCTCTAAAAGAATCCTGCAACAAAAACAACAAAATCAAAATTTTCGCTTCCAAAATACTCACTTTTATAATTTATTTAAACAAATTCAGAGAGTTAACCATGAAATAATTGAAAATAGATATCAAAGAGAACAAGAAACAGACCAAATATGCAGATTCCTCAACAATTTCCCCTTCTTCAACAATCTCTCCTTCCTCCAATTCCCCATCCTCGACCATCCGATTCGAATCAAGAACTCCTCCCTCGACCTTTCCATCTTCAACAATCTTCTCCTTGTCCTTCTTGCTGTGTCGATGGCGGTGATGGCGGTGATGGCGATGGCGGTGGTGATGGTGTTTTCGCCGCTTCGCATCGCACTCCGCCGCCTCCGGCGACGGCGATCGGTGCTTTTTCTGTGATGGAGACTGGAGAGGCTCTTGATCTTCGATTTCCATGGCGAGAATTGAAAATTTTAGGGTTAGGGTTTGTGAAGGGCGCTATCGGTATCGCTATTTTAGGGCGTTTTCCGAGGCTGAGATCTGTCGAGGATTTAGCGAAACGACTAAATAAAAACGCTAACGTCCGAAAAACGCCCTGAACTGTGGAGTTATTTGTAGAAAAGCCCTTAAAACTTAAACTTTAGAAAAAAGCCCTACGAATTTATCTTATTCTTGCTCATTATTCTCATTGATATATCTGAATTTGTTAAGCGAACTAGCATAATTCTTTTTACTATTTATTTCATATACTTTACAATGATATTTTATCATTTTTTGTGTGATTTTTAATATAATTTTTCTAGGAATAATGTATTTTGTGATTAGAGTTTAATCTCATGTGCCATATTTTCCATAAATTTTTGAGTGAACCGATATGTATTTCTTTTCCTTACACATTTGGATGATTCTTATCTGAATTTTTTCAAGTATAAAGTATAACAATTGGTGTGTTTTTCATCTTTTAATAATAACAAAAGGGGGAAAAGATTTGGTGTGAAATTTGTGGAATTTGAAATTTTTTTTTACATGAGCGAAGTTTTTCAGCTAGGTGTATTTTTCAAGTGGTTTCATGTTTTGATTTGGTTTAAAAAATTTTAAAACATTCGATGCATTGTTTCTAGGGGAGTTGTTATAAAACCTGTACATGTTTATACTTTTCATGAATGCATGATGTAGAGGGAGCATTGCATATCCTTTCCTTTTTGCATGAAAGTGTATTTGTGCTTATTTTTTATTGTATTTATATCTCAAATGTGCATGTTTTTCAGTATTTCAAATTTCAAGTTTGTTATTATTAAAAGAGGGAGATTGTTAGGACGTAGTCCGTGCAATAACTTTTATTTGAACAATGACAAACTCTCATCTGGTATTAATATTTATTTGAGATGATATAGTACAGGTGAAAATAAATATACAAAGGTTATGAGGCAAAATGAAGCAAAAATTAATATTTATGTTGATTTCAGCCTTGGAACCATCAATGGCCTACAGTGAACCATCGATGGGCCTCATTGATGGTTTACAGTGAATAATCGTAAAAATTCCAGAAAGTTAACTTCGAGCCATCGATGGTCTAAAGTGAACCATCCATGGTGTCTAGTAACTAATTGTAGATTTCTAGAAACTCAAAATTAAATCATCAAGGATCTACAGGCTCCCGTCAATAGTGCTCAGGGAACCATTAATGGTCTTGAGGAACTATCAATGGTGACAACAAATTTTGGCAGGTTTGTAGAGTTAATCATAATCGTTCATTGATTCCTTTCATCTCTAACTTTTACTGTGATTTGGATATCTCTTTCCTAATTTCTGAGAGGCTATGTAAGATTGAAAGAGATGATTTTTTAAGAGAGTTCTAGGGTTTGAAAAAAGAGAGCTTTAAGAAAGAAAAATCTAAAGGTTTGAGAGAAGAAAATTGATTTGTGATTCGAACCCTCAGAGCCTCAACAAACTCTTTCTCGTTGCGCTCAACACCATCAGATCATCTTAACGAGTAGAGTTGCCCTAGAAATTAATATCTACATCGTTCTTCATCGAGCTTCGCTTCAATCTTTTAAAGAAAGGTTTGCTAATCAAAAGGGCTAAAAGATCTTCCTGTTTTTGTGCTTAAACTATTTTTGGTAGTTTATTTCAGACTTATTTTTATGGCGTACCCAAGTCGGTGATAATTGAGAGTTGGGACTAGCTAGGGATAGGTGTACTTGCTGAGGAGAGTTAGGTTAGACAACTGGTTTCAGATAGATTTCAGGATATGGTCTTTGTAAGTCTACTGAATCGGGTTGTGATTGAGGATAACTTTTGGCATAGTCGGAAAACCCCTTCATGAGAAGGAATAGTGAATGTAGGATTGTTGTCCGAACCACAATAAAAATCTTTGTTGGTTTTTATTTGGTTGTTCACTTTTAATTTTCTATATTTTCACTGCTTATTTTGTGTTTTAGCAAAAAAATATATAGAAAACCTATTCAACATCCCCCCCAGAGGCTTGCATCTCAGATCTAATAGTTTTGAGACATTTAGACCATGGTGAATGGAGCAGATAATCCACTGAAATAGTTTAATGTATGTACTAGGAGACGCGTCCTTAGTTTGAATCTAAGGTACCTCATTAATTAGCATATTTTTGTTTATCTTTTACTAGGGTATACATTAAAACAATACCAAAAGACCTCAAAACTCACAAGAGCTTGCCACATAGGATTCTTCCTTCACAAATAACTTTAACATGTGGACGTTGATCTACGTTGTCCATTTTTTTAAAAAAAACTGAAATTTCTTTTAGCTGTCCAAAAGAGAAAATCAAATCTTTTAGAAACCAAAACCAAATTTACTCTTCATGATATATTTCGCATATTTCAGAAAAATATAGAAATTTTGATTGTGACCAAAAGAGAAATTCAAATCTTTTAAAAATCAAATGCTTTCAAAACCAAAACCAAATTAACTTTTAACAGTATATATTTCAGATATTGATTGTGACTAAAAGAAAAAAATCAAATCTTTTAAAATCTAAATATTTACATACCAAAACCGAATAGAAAATCAAATCTTTTAAAATCTAAAAATTTTTGTAATGTATTTTAGATATTTATTTTGGCAAAAATCTTGATTTTTAAAACCAAAACAAAAAAAACCAAATATTAGAGAAAATCAAATCTTTTAAAATCTAAATATTTTCATACTAAATCTGAATAGAAAATCAAATCTTTTAAAATCTACATATTTCTATAATATATTTCAAATATTTATTTCGGTTGTGATCATGATTTTTAAAATCGAAACAAAAAATATCAAATATTAGAAATTTTAATTGTGACCAAAATAGAAAATTAAATCTTTTAAAATCTAAATACTTTCGTACCCAAAACTGAATTAACTTTTAATAATATATTTTAGATATTTCAAAAATTATAGAAATTGTGATCGTGATTTTTAAAACCGAAACATAATACTACCAACTATAAAGAGCGTGATTTAGAAATTCTTATAATCACAATAATCATATATTTTCTACCAAAAATAGCCATTAACTCTCCACCACCTCAAAATTTGAGTTTTTGAACCAAAAATTTTGAAGATATATTAAATCACGAAATTCCAAAACTTATTTTTTTGTAATATTTTATGATTTTGAAAAGCTTTTTTATATTAAGTGTTGTTATATTTTTGAATTTTGATTAATATTTTAATGTTATAGGTACGTGGTTTTCGTCTTCGTAGAGGGAGTATCCAATGGATAGATCAAACGAGGTAATTAATTAAGTTTTGGTGAAATATTTTCAGATTTTAACATTTTTGACTCTATAAATTATTGTTATATTTTTCGATTTTAAAAAAAAATTTAAGGTTATAGGTACGCGATTTTCATCTTTGTAGAGGGAGCCTCCAAAGAAAAGATTAAATGAGGTAATTAATTTATTTTTTAAAATATTTTTTGGATTTTAAAAATATTAAAATTTTGAATCATATATTTTAAAAATATCATATAGACATTTTTTCGTTGAGTGCAATGAACAACCCCAATCATGCTTATGCTTTTGTAGATTTGTAATCACAAGTTCGAATAAACTCTGAGAAAAACATCAGGAAATTTTTTTTAGCTTGATGAAAATATTAAGTTTATTTTAATTTCTATAAAATATATTTATGTTGAATTTATTTTAAGTTGTGTAAAATTTAACTATGATGAGAAATTTTAATTTACTTTTCCAATCACTTTTTCTCAATTTTTTACATTTTGGATTTTTTAAAATTATTTTCTGAAAATAATTTGTTGTAATATTTTCTATCTTTTTAAAATTATTTTTAGTTTTTTTATAATTTCAGTCAATGTTTTATATTTTTAAAAAATACATTTATGAAAATAGTTAGGTTTTTGTTAAAGTAAGATTTTTAGTTTTGATAATAATATTTTCTAAATATTTTTACAATAACTGCGTTAAATTATCTATTTTTCTAAAAAAATATAATTAGTTTTGATAAAATATAATTTTTCAAAAACATTTTATAAAACTTTTTTAAAATTTCGAATTTGTTCTTAAATATTTCTAAATTTTCTAATAATTTTTTGTGTTTATATTTATTTTTTGAAATTTCTGTTTGTTAAATATATTTGCAGTAATCTAATTTAGTTTATTTTTAAGATCATACGTTATTTTATAATTTTCTAAAAATAAACTTCGAGAAAGACATCAAATAATTATTTTAGCTTGCTAAAAAAATATTGAGTTTATTTTAATTTCTGTAAAATATATTTATGCCAAATATTATTTAAAGTTGTGCAAAATTTAACTATGCCAAGATATCCTAATTTACTTTTCGAGTCACCTTTTCAGCATTTTTATAATTTTGGATTTTTTAAAATTAATTTCTAAAAATAATTTGTTGTAATATTTTCTATATTTTTATAATTATTTCCCATTTTTTATAATTTTAGTCAATTTTTAATATTTTTTAAAGATACATTTCTGAAAATATTTAGGTTTTCGTTTAAAATAAGATTTTTAGTGTTGATAATAATATTTTCTACATATTTTACAATAATTGCTTTAAGTTATCTATTTTTAGAAAAAAAACATAATTGGTTTTGACAAAATATAATTTTTCAAAAAAATTATATAAAGTTTTTTAAAATTTCAAATTTGTTCTTAAATATTTCTAAATACTCTAATAATTTTAGAATTTTATATTTATTTTTTTAAAATTTCAGTTTGTTAAATATATTTGTAGTTTTCTAATTTAGTTTATTTTTAAGATCATATGTTATTTAATAATTATTTGAAAATAAAGTGTTGCAATATTTTTTATCTTTTTATAATTATTTTAAAAAAATTTGATTTCTTAAACATTGATTCGGTTTTCATATAAAGTAAGATTTTCTAAATACTTTTAAAACAATTCAGATAAAATTTCATTTTTTAGAAATAAATAATATTAGTTTTGAAAAAATTTTAATTTTTTCCTTAAAACATTTACAACAATTATAGTTTATCATTGGTAGTTACTTTTTACCAATTTCGTTTTGTATATCTTATATGGATGTTATGTCATGCACCGCTTCCCAAATTACACGGTAGCGGGACGCGAACAAGCCCGCGATGTATTAGACCGGGGAGGGTAAAGTAAAAACTCTTCTCCTTAACCTAATACGCCAGGCATCAAGCATCAATCATAATAAAATCGCAGATCTCACATTCATAGTCACAATAAGCAAGAATATAATAAACAAATCCAGAACTACATGATACATATCACCAAAGAAAATATTATCACATGCAAAAATAAATAATGGTTCAATACATCCAGATAAAAGCTAAACTGAGTAGTCAAAAGATTATCTACCGAACTAAATATGATGAAGTCTAATATCCAATATCTACTGCGTAAATGAAAAGACTAGGCTTCTATCGGTTCTTTTGCCCCAACGGTACGGCACTCCTACTGGGAATACTCCGGTTCTGATTCCTCTCCATACTAGACCTGTCCGTCATCTAAATCTGACGTACACTAAGAGAATGGAGTACGTACATGTGTATAACACATGGCAAGATCCCACAATGAAATGGCGGTATAATAATAAATATAAATGAATGCAAGTAATCAGAAACTGTAAATGATCCAGGTATAATAATCTGATTAACTATCCATGTACATCCAGGTGATTAATATTTAGAAATCTACAAAATGAGACGTAGTACGTCGAGCGAAATAATCCAAACAAGGAAACCCTCATGTATATACCATATGTCTCGAATTGTAAATA
>JBAKGM010000365.1:34348363-34366189 GCA_037177215.1 Asparagus racemosus | reverse complement strand
ATTACAAACTATTAAAGCATATACATGACAAAGTAACATCTCAAGAACAGTACAACAAAAGATAAAAAGATATGGCATCCAGGATACAAGACAAAACCGATATCTGAGTGAATATGGAAGTCACCGGTTAAAAATAACTTAAAACTTTTTGGGAGAAATACCCACAGGTTTATCGCTAGGGTAGAAACTGCAGAGCAGAGATCCACACAGAAAAGACAAGGCATTATCAGCATGCTTCATATAATTCTTTCACTAAAAAGACCATCTCGCAAGCATTTGATGACTCGCAGACTCACAAAACTCATCCAATAGTGATTTTATTCTCTTTCCGATGGCCAGAGACATTTCTCAGAGCTAATACGTACATATATCTCACTTGCACTACTCAAAAAAGTTAGAGAGCTGACATACATACTGAGAATAAAAAATAAACAGGAAACTCCATAGTTAGAACCTAAAGGCTGGACTGGTTGGCAGCTGAGCTTGCGAGAGGAGTCTCCTCCTGCGGAGTCTCTCAGCAATGAGGAAGGAGAGCTCAAGGGATTGAGATGCGTTCAATCTTGGGTCACAATGGGTGTGATAGCGAGAGGCCAGGTCATCGAAGGTGACAGTTCGGGACCCACCAACACACTCGGTTACATTTTGCCCGGTCATCTCCAAGTGAACTCCACCGGGGTGGCTACCCTCTTGATCGTGTACGTCAAAGAATGCCCTCAGTTCTGCCTGTATGTCATAATAGCAGGAAGGGATTATGTACAGATGAGGTTGGGAGTTTCTTGAGCTAAATGATAAGTTCAAAAGAGAAACGGAGATCAAATTACTGTAATGGAACCTGTCTAATAAATGAGAAGCAGAGATCAAATTACTGTAATGGAACCTGTGTAATAAATAAATATAAATACATGCACTGAATGCAAACCGGGTACCTAAAGCATATGTAAAAATCTCAAATCAAAACATATGAAGACCAAACCGGGAACCTACAAGAATGTATCATTTACCTAACAACAGAAGGACATACATGGAGTGCTTTTGAAGCAGCTGTCTCATGAGCAAAAACAAAAATTAATATGCTAGCATTTGTTTCCAGCAATAGCTAACATGATACTTGAGTATATAAATCTATTCAGTACAGGCTAACATGGATGGTCAAAATAAATAAACAATGAGATTATAATTCTATGGTCTCGCATGACTTCTACCTATTCAGTAAATGATTGGTCTAGACTGATATTATTCAGAAAACCCAATCAGGATGCATTGCAATCAGTTTTATTATAATTCTATAGTCTCATATGACTTCTTTAAAAAATATGATGGATCTTCAGCTAACATATATAGACATAATCTCTGAGACCTCAAAAAATGCTGGCGATTTTGATTATACTAGAACTGATTTACCAAATTAACATCTTGATATTTGAAGTAAAACATTCAAAAAGAAACCCATCATACTTTTAAAGAATACACGAGAATGTTCAAATAAAAATTGAGATTCTTGGAATTAAAATATACTACGCTAAACTGTTATTTCTACTATTAACTTTTTGAACCGCGCATCTTGTCTCAGAACTGTCGAGGTGCCCCTAAGAAATTACTCTAGCTTGTAAGCACTTTTGGATGAAGACCTTTGATATCCAATCCACAAGTTAGCATAGAGTGACAAGATTGAACAGCTAACATTACTCTATATTACTAAAACTATTGGAACTAGTCCTGTAGCCAGTCACTATTCCTCTACAGTTACATCTCGAAAACTATTTCTATATCTACTAAAACTAATGGGTTTACTACTGTTGATAAGCTATTATTATTATTCTTTACTAAAATGTCATAGTTCTCCAGAACCCTCCACCTCCCTGCTAATACTTTCAGCCCCAAAACCCGTTCACATTTATGAAACATGTCATCCAGCCAAAGATTACCACAACCCAAAATCGAAACCGCCCTGCTTTTCCAAGATCTCTAACCCTAAATCCTATCTCCATTTCCCAAATTCATCTATAAAGACTCAATCTTTATGGCTTCAATCAGCAACCCCTTGATGGATCTGATCCCTCTCGGCTGCCGCGGCACCGCCGGCAGCACGGTTCTTCCACTGTGAGAGCATGCGCCGGATGCCGGTCGCTGCTACTGCTCGACGGCGGCTGGATCCGGTGCTAGCCGCCGCTGCTGCTCGATGTGCTTCGGAATCTGGCATTTGTGATGGTGGCAGCTGGGGTTCTGTCGCTAAGCTTGGGGCGGTACATGGTGTAATGCGTGATGCACGTGGTTTGTGTTTGTCTTAAGCAGAGGATGAGGGAGAGTTCTTCGTTGAGTTTCGGCGAAGGACGTCGAGATCGGGAAGCGTGATTGGGAGGATGAGAGAGTACGAGGTAAAGATTAAGAATACTTTTTTGAGGATCAATTTAGCTTGAAAATTTACCCTTTTGTGAAATTTATACTTCGTTTGATTAAATTTTTTTTTAATATTTTATCATATTTTTAATGGAATTTATAATTTAGAATTGCATATCTAAGGAAGATTTTATCTATTCACTTGTATACTTGAATATTAAATAACTAAAAGAGATAGTTTTGTGCCTCATTTTGACTAAGATTTGTGGGTTATTATGTATGATTTCTTTGGGCTTACATTTTCTTCATGTGCTATTCTATAATATTATGTGTATCTTTCGAGAGATCTATGTTGCCATTGGAATTTTATTGCCACACAGCCACGATATATATATTTTGTAATATTGATCTTTACAAATTTGAGATTACATCTTATATTTATTTATACTAATTGTTCTTTCTTTTTTTTTATCTATAGTGGTTTCATGATCCTCTGTTGTTCCATATCAGTGAAGAAGCAGCCAAGAAGAAAATTTACATTGTCTCTTGTGAGCAATACTTTGGATTTGGATGCGAGATTGATGAAGAGACATCTAACAAGCTTCACGGTGAGTGTTGCTTCAAATTACCAACCACAAACTACAATAGTTTATGGTTCTAAGTTGTATTTTGCTTCCTACAATCCTATTGAATTGATATACTACTTTGGAGAGTTGTTTAATGAAATGAGTCTCTAATTTGCTCATTTAAATTGTTCACTTGATATCAGCATTGTAGACTGAATTGTGAAGCTTTTCTGCATTACATTTTTTTGTTTTTCTAGGCTATTGCCGCTGCAACGCGCGGGTCAATTTTGCTTGCATATACTAAAGCTATTGAGTTTTGTACTGTTTAAGCTACAATGCACATCTCCAATAACTTATCATATGTAAACTAGTTTTACTGTGTCTAAGTAGTTTAGTTGGCTCAGTTGGGGCGACTTTAGCTTTGGATTGTCAAAGACCTAGCTGCGATTTCTATACTCTGAACTTTTATAAAATATTTTTTCTCTTAAAAGGTTTACTCCGTTTCTCTCGAAACCCATCCACTTAAAAAAGGTTACTTTCTTCTATGTAATTCCCTTAAATCTTTTAGATTTAAATATTAATCCCTCAAATAAAAAAATTGCTATTGGACCATGCAATTCTAAAGTTTTTTAGAATTTGGTCCCTCAAATAATTGAAATTGCTGTAAGGTTGCTCAATTCTTAAATTATTTTGAAATTAGCACCCCCCCAAACCACCCCCCCCCCCCACCAAAACACACACACACACACAAAATCAAAGTAGACACAACAACTAGACAAATTAATTTGAACATTTTATGAGAGTTAGGGTACCTAGCATTTTCAATGATTTGAAAAACTCAAAGTTTTACCCATGTGACCATGTCTAATTTTAAACCCAACCACTTCGAAAATCACTCTTACACCAGAACATTCCATTGAATTACTTTTAAGATTATTTTGTATTTTGATAGTTTGACATATGGTGAAAGTGACTATATCTCTTTGGACTTGCTATATTTTTTATAAGTGGTTTGGGTGTGCGATGTAACTAAATGTTTTAACCAGTACATCTTTGCCTTTTTTCACACTAATGTCATTGAATCACCAATTGTTGATGTTCTTTTGCCTATAACCCAGAGTTTTACCCTTCTACTCACCCATATTATTTTAAAATCCATACACTTTGCCAGAAAGGATTTTTATGTATAAACTAAAACTTCACCTCAATCCAACATACTCAACATAATTAATTTTAAATCCACATTGTAACTTAGCACGTAGTATTGTTGTGATGTTGCTATATTTTACTTTAACTTGCATGTTTTTGTTGAGGTGATTAGGTAAATGGTATTTTTAAACAAATATTTAAACTATTATTTTTTGGCTTTTTTCACACAAATATCGCATGTCAACTTTGCTCGTTACATTTAAGTATATAGGCACATTGCCGTGTGGTAAATTTGATGCCTGTAAGTACGGTCCATTGGTGCAAGTGCATTTGATAGATGGGCTGGGCTCTCCCATCTCGTCGTGATTGTAAAAACTTTAAAATATAAACTGCACAAACCCACGCAAAAAAATTTAAACGACATGCATTTAGATTTATGAACCAGCATCCAGCACCATATAAATCACCAAAAATACAAAACAACAAGAACAACCACGGGTTCTTGTAAGTAGCTGTGATCGCATCTCACACATTATTTCCTCATGCTTCTCTTCTGAATCCTTTTGCCAACCATCCGTCGTGCTGCCAGCAGATTTTTATATACAAGGACCTGGGTCAGCACCATTTTCTGTCATAAGAAAGGATGACTATGCTTAGCTAAATTTTTATGGAGATAGTGAAGTGATAAATTAAATGCCTTATCAAAATAAAAGATTCCCAGACTTAAATAAGAAGATGCTGAAATTTTTTCCTGTCAGACTAGTTACTGCTATGCAGACAAAAAAATCAGTGTTCCACTGTGAATATTCACGCAAATTGATTGATAAAGGAATATTGCTAATTAAAAAGCAATTTATTATGGATAAAGAGTATGCAACATACTGAAGTACATTGAAATATCAACCAATTGAAGTCGAGTTTGCCCATTTAAAGATTTTAATCACAGGCAGATAAGTATTAAATAGATCAAGTGTTCACAACAATGCGTGACTTAGGCATGTGTTCCCATTGAATTAGTCTCAACCTTAATTTAAGTTTAGAAAACATGATCGCATAATCAATACCAAAGATATATGCTACTATTGTTGACAGGTCACCTAGAAAGTGAGATGAGCAATAGGATCAACCTTAATACTTGAACTGTTAATTTTTTAACATTCATTGTTTAATCTCTTGGGGGAAGTAGTTATCTGACATAGTATTAGGTACCAACTTTCAAAGAGGTGATGAGTTCAAATCTCATAATTGTTAATTATACTTATATATGCATGTATATATTACCATTATTTTCCATCTTTTGTTTTGCCTTTTTAAGTGAGTCTTTTATATTAGAGGCCTTTACATGTGGCTAAAGGTGCACCTGAGGGGAAGCATTATGTGTTTTAAGTTTGATTTCCTACATATTTAGCCCAAAAGAACATATAAGTATATGACATGTGAGATCTGAGATATTTGTATATAGATTTAGTCATCTATCAAGCTAGCAAATTTGAGAAGTTATGCAAATAATATTACCAGATTATTGTAAGATTCAATAATTGCTGTGAGCAGTGCATCCCCAGCTAGCTCTCTAAGTTCATGTATCAGTTGTTCACGACTGATTTGTTTTTCCTGCAACCACATTCAATTGATTAGCGTTATTCAATATCTAGAAACTGCAAAATTAATGCTTTTGAGTTTTCAGGACTTCTACTTACCAAGTAATCATTATAATGCTTCCTGATAAAATACATATTTGTCGAAGGTAAAGGACAAACAGACAGCACACACATCAGTGAAGTTAGTGCAATGAATGGTGAACTCGGTTTTTGAACAGACTGCTTATCACGAATTGTAGAAGAATTTTCACTAGAGAGTCCAGCCATCGTGCCTGGAAATTTAAGACATACATAACTATGAGACCATATGTACCTTTTTTCAAAACGAAATCCATATTAGAATTAGAAAATTGTAAATTGGAGCACAAAGCAGTATGAAACTTCACAATTGCAATTGTCCAGTAAAAGTTGTGTAGTACATTTGAACTGAAATCTTTCGACAGAAATAAGAACACCTTTTTGTATTATCTATAAACCAATCCACATGGAAAGAAAAGTATGTCCGACAATTTTTCAATAAAACTGGTTCTTTTATAAGCTTTTAAGCATTATTTGAATTTGCAAACTTGTTGATTACTATATCTAGAAAACAATGTTTTTGTTCTGTAGTGTTTCAAGAATCAAAGTGAAAATACCAGATAATGGTTCATTCTCAGTAGTCAAGGATTTGATGTCCTAACCATTTGCCAAATGCCTTTAGAAAATGCATGTTTTGTTGTTATTTTGATTATAGCTTCTTTCAATCGAATGTCATAAAGTTCTTTCCTATTATCGGATTGTTATATCAGCCTCAAAGCATGCTGAAAATATGAAATTACATGATTACATTTATATAACATTCACTATGAAAGCATTATGATCATCATATATGGGCTATAGTACAAGCAGAATACCCTTTCTAAAGGATAGTACACAGATTTTTAGATTCGGTCTATATGCTGCATTGGTAATATTCATTAATATAACATAGCTACGTGGTCTTCACTACAGGTAATAGACACCGTACAACAATCTAATGCCCTCATTCGAAAATTGTATCAGAATTGGGAGAAAACATTGTAACTGACTCAAACCATAGGTGATATTTGTGATTAAATTTTATTTACATACAATTTAGCAAGAAAAACTACAACTAAAGGGGGTGAAAAAAAAGGTAGAAAAGAGGTACCTTAGAACCCTTGAATATGACGAAAGATCAGTTGTGGTAGACACTGTCAAGGAAGAGGCTATGCAGGGTATATATAGCTTTTGGGTGACTTATTTCACAATCTTCTCAAATGGCAAAAATACCCTCAAATTTTTAATGTTGAATAAGTACAATGTATCATATAGATCCAAAATTTAATGCTCAGAAACTTCCGGCATAGGCTAGTGTAAGTGAATCGACACAATGCCAATTTCATAGGTACATTGTGTCAACCCCAGATATCCATCCTCTCAAGAGCAAGTGTCTATATTCGAAGCACTTCCTTTTTTAGGCTAGGGCTTGGTTCAATTCAAACTTGTGTATTAGGATGTATACCCTTCATCTTTTAGCAAATCAGTTGGTTGAATTTCTTTATTTATTTTAAGATGTGCTTTAGAGGTGATGCTATTCATAGAGCTATATGTCCTGTTTTCTGAGAATTGTTCAGAGGCCGCATCATTGGACTTGAAAAAACAACCGAAGAGGACAGTTTCAGCTATAGATAAAATCAAAACTGAGATGCATAGATTCATATTTGCAACAAAATTTTTTAGTCTAAGTGCTAAAATCATAGGCAAAAACCTACTTCCAAGCCACAATGCGGGTATTAATTAAGAACATGAGGATACAGAGGGTAAAGAGCTCGACAGATCCTTTCATGGTAGTACATGTAAACTAAATTGTAAAAGGAATTAACTTTATGTCTTTTGCCCAACCAACTGTGCAGTTGATTATGACATTCAGAAAAAGTAAGACTGCTATCATTAGAGGGAAGTCAGAAATAAATTTCCAAACTTCACATTAACAATAACATTTAAATGATGCTAGAAATGAACTTCTACTCTTAATAATTAATCATTAATTGTGAAGAAAACTTAAAACATCTATTATTCAAAAATATATACATTCGAATTTGAAAGCCTTTCTTGCTGCATAAAATTTTAATATTTGGCTGATTTCACTCTCTTGAGAACCATGGAAAACTAAAAACCTTAGAAGAGGAATTTAAAAGATGTGAACTTTCTAATCATTGCATAGTATTTATGTTATGTTACATGGCTTTCTCTCTTCTTTTTTTTTTTTACCAAAACCATGAGGTTTTTGCTCTTCTCGTCAGCAGATTTAACTCCTTTTGTGAGTTCTTTCATTGATTTAATAAACTTTGATTTTCCTTCACACATCTCTGTTAATGCAAAGATGTAATATCATTGTTTTAGAAGTTATGAGTCCATACCAATTTCTTATAAGAACATTCAGTTTGGGGATGATATAGATTGCTAAGCTGATTTCAGAAAGAGTATCAAATTTATCTAGCCCTAGTCATGTACTTTCTTCCTCAGTCAAGTTATATTAGATAACAACTTTAGACTAGGAATCTCAACTCCAACATGTAGGAAGAGAATTGCCTCAACCCTTGAAAATAAGAGTAAAGTGGTAGCTTGAGTGGCATCATTTAATATGCCCACAAAGATTCCAAGAGTTTATAATGTCAACATGTTTGTCTTGGCAACTTTTTTTTTTTTTTTTGAGAAGCTTAGATAAGGTTTTATTAGAAGCATTTAACTAGTCAGTTTGCACCCTTATCTTATTTGTAACCATGCATCAATATTGATACCTTCACGGCATGTCAAGCCCTAGTAAGGTTCTTCGGTTTGCATCAACTTAAACACATGCTCCACTGCTCGCCTAGTAAAGAAAGAAAAAAAAAACAGATATGGCAAGATGCTATTCACTTGGGATTTATTTTTATTTTTATTTCACGTTTAAAACAATTTGTTCCCCATTTAAGGACACACTTGGAAGCTAAATAAGATTATAGATATATTTCATTATGCCAAACACGGGGGTAACAACTATGTATGTTCGTTTTGGATTTAATAGGTATTGAAAGCAAGTCAAATACATAGGGGTCATCTATAGAAAAAAAATTAAATGTGCAGAGGGTTATTCCAGGAAATAAAAGGTTGTTTTCATGGGTCTTTACAACATGTGTGCAGAAATATCGAGATTTTCAGAGGGAACTATGGTCCATTTTACACAATCAAATATGATATCATGTAATCAAGTATACACACCATCCGCTATAAGAGTTTTAGGGAATCGTAAATCATAAGATGACTACGCAATATGTGTTTTTCTTTTTTAAGCTAGTGTTCTTACGTTTCAAAGACTAGTCTCTGTTTTGTTTTAAAGATGGATACGGCAATTCCACTAAAACCTTAAGGAAATTCAATCAACTGTCATTATTTCCTCTGCAGCAAGCTTAGTATGAAGTCTATCTAGGATCCTGAGATATGTAAGGTTGAACATAGATTCACACTTCAGGAATGTACTTAAACTATATGTTGTATCATTGTCTTTAAAGGTTTGTGCAAGTAACAGAAAAGGGTATCAGAGCGGAGCAAGCTGAACTTTGAATCATTCATTCCCTAGACCCACATAATCAATTATCGGATGCATTTAGAATGTTAACTCATCGTAGAGGAATATAAAATATGTGAACAAGCAGACAAAAACATACTAAGAGATCACATTTATTTAGAGTCGCATGACATCTTGGCGCAGTATTTATCACCCCATTATAAGTTTCAAATTCACATCGGAACACTGAAGTGAACAGCACATAAAGGCCAAACAGGAAAGCATCCGATAACTAATTTTAAATAAACTCAACAGGAGTGAAGCAACTGGCTTTCACAACCAAATCCATGGTTTGGTTGAAACATGTAGCTGTGAGCCTTCAGAGGTTGTTTCCCCTTCAAACGAATGTAGTTTTATCCTTCGAATGAATGTTCTAAATTATAATTGGTAATATTCAAAGGTATATTCTGGATATTACTTCTGTGTATTCGCTCTCAGTTGTACCTTTAAGGTACTTATTGGCCTGACTTGACATATGATCCAAGAAATTGCACTTCTAAGTATATTAACAGCAAAGCTTACATGGAAAGTAGGTGCAAGAGCTCAGCAATGGTGCCTGATTATAATTAAAAAAAAAATCTGAATCTGACTCAAATTTTGCATCTAATGTGGAACTTCAGTAGTTTTCAAAGGGTATAGATCTAAATGTTGTCTATTTTGACATTTGTTCAGATGCATTACAGCAGATGCACTCCAAATAATCCACCAGTTCAATGTATTCCACTTATATTTTCTCTTTGCTTTGCGAAGGCACAAGTAAAATTAAATCTGGTAACTATATAAACATGTGCCTACATTAAGTGGAAAGTAGTTTAATTTCTAGGAGTATTAAGTTACGTTGGAATATAAAAATATAACTCTAAACTCTCACCACAACTTCCGAGCTTTGCTGTAGTGGCAGGGACTTTAAGATGGTATCAGAGCAACTCAGGTTTGAATCTTGTTAGCCATGTATTTAGTGTGGGTTTTTAGGGAAAAAAAACTGCTGCGCGAGTTCAATTTTCTACCCACTACAAAGGCCTCAACCTTTGGAGGCATGGGGTACAAAAATATAACCCTCAAACTCACCAAAACTGAGGGACTTCAAGAAGTTATAAAGAGGTCTCAACTAATGTTTGCAAAGCCAACCATGAGTGTTGTTTCCAACGGCTTCGTATCTCCTGACATATTATAATTTTCCTTGTCAATGCACATGAGTATGTGTAGCATGCCTCAAAGAATAATGCATCATGCAGAGTGAGATTCTCGCCTTGTCCACTGGCACAAATATGATTTCTGTGGTGGGTATCCACCCTACCAGTGTTCAGACTGATTCCAAAGCACTTGCTAGCTTAATTGGTAAGAGTAGCCCATATTGGCAGTTGCGCCGCAGATGGAATGAGTTGCATCGTCTGTTGAGTCATATCTCTGTCTGTCATGTGTTCCGTGAAGGTAATGGGGTTGCTGATGCGTTATCAAAGTTTGGTCATTCTCTTGATACTATTTTTCCAAGCTCAAGAACTTCCTCGTGATATTCTAAAGATCACATGCTTAAATCGGATTGATGTACCTAACTTTCGACGCCACTCTGCTCATTGAGCTGCCTCGGATGTTTTAGAAGTGTTTTTTCTTGTGTATTTTGATAGAGTTTGTATTTTGTTCAGGGATGATACAAGTTTCGTCCATAGTTTGCTTTATCTCATGTACAAAGTGAGGCCTGTCTCACTCTTTTGTAGCTCTCGGGGTTAACTACGAGTCGTACTACCCATGAGAGGCTTTTGTTTGCAAACATTTTATCTTTATAATATGCTATGGTTTAGTTTCTTTTTAAAATGCATCATTTAGAGGAACATATATAGAGAATCCAGGATTAGTAGCGGATAGACACCCTGTACTATCGCCCAATTATGTATAGACCTCCCGACTAAATTTTTTTATACTCTTTTACCCTCATGAGGTATATTTGTCAAAAAAAAATTATTTTTCTATGAGGGTAAAAGAGTCAAAAGAATTCACTCAGGGGGTCCATCTACAACAATATAGCTACAGGGGTCTACCCGCGAAAGGGAGATAGTACAGGGGGTCTATCTGCAACTAACCCTCTATACATATGTACAAAAATTGTTGTGGAAAGTATGTTTCAACTGAAATACCCCTTTCTACAGATACATTCAAGAAACTGTCTCAATTCCAACTACATCAGAAGTACATCTTTGTAACATCTTCCAAAACAAAAAGCATATCTAATGAGAATGCCCTTAAACTAAACACTCTTTCTCTTAAATAAATGAATTTAAACACCCATAATAAAACCTTAAACTAAACGCAATTGAGCTATGTGTTCATGAACAAGAAGAACCTTCATGTCCTCCTCACACATTGTCGGAACACCTGTCACTATATCATCATCCTCAGCACATCATCTTCTGCAATGAACAAGTGGACAGTGAAAAATGATTAAAATGGAAGAAATCAACCTATACTCCCCAGCCACTTCAATCGACCTGTAGTAAATGGGAATAGCGAAAATGTTATGAAAGAAGATAACAATTTAAAGGGCCCCGAACTTAAATAGTAAATTGCAACGTTTTTTACGTCAGAAAGTAAGTGTGGGAACTTATTTTCCGATTGAGTGATCGCAGGTTGTAGCGAGGATTGAGGATCAAAATCCCTTTTAACGAACTGAAACTGAAACCTATGCAATTTTATACAACATTATTTTATTTAAATTAAAAACAATCTGTTTTAAATGTGTGCCTTCTGGGATCAGTACCTGGGTTGCAATTGTACAACCTTAAAGTCACTTCCACTACCAAAACTCCGAATTTGTGCTTTTATACGCAAACAGAACTAATTAAAACACAGCCACAACAACAAGCACACACCTCGATCATCAAACCCACGATCAAGAAGAGCAAGTTGTGTTCTGATATCCGGTAGGTGTGCTCTCATTTGCCCCCTCGGTTCATTTCCCGATACCGCAGGAGCTTCACCTCGGCCTCGCTGACAACTGGAATACATCCAAATTATGACAGGAATCAACAAGATACACACTACCACAAAGACCTACAACAATAAAGCACACAAACTAAATTAATAATATTACTAATCAACAACATGAGAACTTCAAATAAGCGAACACAAGTGAGAGAACCAATACCAGCATATTCGGCGCAAATTGCTCAATCATGAACAGGAAAATAACTGCCCAGAATCACATTAGATGGTAGTCAATTATCTTTTTAAGAAAAATAATGAGGAATTAACTGGACATACCCATGAAACTAAAGTAGAACACTGCTGATCGCTTATCGGGGAGAAGTTGGAAGAATCTTTTCTCAACCTCAGCAAGATTCCCACGAAAGAAAGAGCTCATGGTTTCTATCTAGTTCGGAATCTACGGGAAAAAAAAACACAAGAAAATAAACTGAAGTTCTCAGAGACATTTTTACAAACAGTTTATCTGCAAGCTCCAAAATTTGAGAAACGAACGCGTACTTGAGAGGGGGGAAGGCTGAAGAAGCAGCGCTCGAAGAAGTTTTGTTTGCAGAGGAATGATGGGTTTGTGGTGGGGTCGGGGGGGGGGGGGGGGGGGAATGGGAAGCTGTCGATGCTGCCCTCGCTATGTTAAGCGTTAATCGGAGCGCAGAAAGTGTTAACATGAAAAAGTTTCGGTTATGCGTAGCGACACCCATGTATTTTAGCACCATTCGTCCAGGCTTGTACCAGTGGGCTCTAAGATACGGGCCATCCGTTGGGCAAATGTAAGGGTACCATTAATAAATATTAGTTCCTTCATTCTTCAATAATTGCATATTAGTCCCTCAAGTTTGGAAATTGCATATTAGTTCCTCAAATCCTATAGGGTCTTGCAACATGGTCCTTCAAGTTAAATCACATTAGATTTGAGGGAAATATCCAGTCAAATCTAATGGTTGGAGGCAAAATAACCGTTTTACCCCTCCATTATGTTCACCTACCCCTTTCTTAATCCACTTGAGTTCTTATTCTCCAATGTTTAGAAAAGAACTCTAACCCAAAGTTGAGTTTCGCAAGGGTTTGAAACATCAGATAAGGGTAGTTTGGTGATTGTAGATATTGTTTTAGAAGTTAACTCAACCATTATTAGGTTTTTTAACTAAAATACTGATAGGGGGAACATTTGCGGGACCTATAGGATTTGAGGGACGAATATGCAATTATTGAATATGTAAGGGACTAATATGTAAATACTCCTAAATAGTAATGAGGCTACAAAAATTGTTACATAGAGCCCTCGACATAAAAGGTATTATTTGCGCTAGTTTAGTATTTCATTTGCACTGATTTTTTTCACTATGCACACTCATACATCCTGATTTAAAATTGTCAGCAGAACGCATGCCATTGTTTACTTCATGCGATTTTGTTTAAGAGTATTTTCACTAAAAGAAAAGATACACATACACACACAAAACATAAACACGCCTTATTTCACTTCTAAGGTTATAATTTTTGCATATTCACAAAAACAAATGTATTTTACAATTTACTTCCTACAATTTCTTTTGTTCTAACAGCTGGTTTGGAAAATGAAAAATTTACGCATAGTAATCTAGTAGAAAAATCCTAGCACTTTCCATCTCTTCCACCGTCAAACTCTCAAGAAACTAAAATGCAAGAAAATACGATATGCTTTTAGACAATAGCCCTTAATATTAAAGACCAAGTATTGAGTACCAGAACGCCATAAAGCAAAGAGTAGACTGTTTTAGACAACACTTAATATAAGAATATGAAGCATATACTGGATTCTCTTCTGAAAACTAATCAGCTTACACATGAAATGCATTTATAGTATGCAACATCATGGCCACAAGGGCCTGGGAACAATACTTATTTGATGGGAAAAAACTACCAACCTGGATATTGTCAAAAAATAAACGCTGTTTGTCTTGCCAACAAATAGCTTAACACCATGTGGTCAAAATTAACATATGAATTGAAAGGCAAAAGCATATGTCAATTTCAAAACTATCCGATTATGTATGAAAAATACTGCCACTTTTTATGTTGATTATCCAGACGATAGTTCTGACATCAAACACTCGTATAGCAACATGAACAAGTTTATTCTACATTGCAAGGGAAACGGTCTGTTAAGAAACAGGGTGATGAGAAGCTTGCACTGATCAGTAAAAGATATTCATGGGACCATCTCTTATTGGATCTTTGGACTACTGTCATCAAAGCTCTAGATCTTCCTCATTGCTGCAACCGTGAAGATCTCATAGGCGCAGGCTGAAGCAAACAAGAGAAGGAGACAAAAAAAAAATGTTAGATGAGTACTAATGAGACAGTCATCTATCAGTGCATGTGACTCTTCCCATATGCTTTTACTCTAGATATTATCATCTTTACTGCAGATCCGGATCCCCTCCAATTAGCTTGTAATTGGAGAGTATCCAATTATTCGAATCTCTACCGGTCATTCTACTTTTAAGGGTTGAGATTATGCCATGTTGGATTTTCAATATTGTGATAGTGATTTTCACAATAGTGATTTTCAAGGCAATAGTGATTTTCAAGGCAACGATGGTCATCCTATGTGGCATCATCTCATGTCTTGAAATTGGAATAAAGGGCAAGGACTGGGGTAATTGGACACTCTCCAATTACCACATAATTGGAGAGGATCTATGTCACATTACTGCAATACAAAAAGATATAATTATTCTCCATAGAAATCTTTGATATTGGACTATTGCCCCCTCAAAAAATGAGTTCCAGCATGGCAAATTAAAAGGAAAGTCATGATAAAAAAATAAATAATAAATGAATAAATAATGGACTTCTCAAATGCACAAAGTTTATGAACATACAACATTTCCAAATCCATGGGTGCTAAGAGCATCACGTGCTTGCAATTTGTATAAAACAGTTACGACTATGAAGTATACTGGTCAGCGATTAGTTGTCTAAGACGCCATAAGAACAAAAACAAAGCAGATACATGACGGTTAATACCACCTATAAAATGTGCATTCTGAACTTCACAAAATGAATAATAGATGAATTTAATCAAAGAGTTGCAGGTACGTGCCAATAAATTGCTCCCAATTTTCACAAGAAACAATAACTAATCTTAGTCCAGTTAAGAAAATAAAAGAAAAGCAAATTTATTACTCTTTAACCATACCAGCAGCTACAAAAGCCGTAAGACCATTTCCGATTTTCGATACCCTCTTCACAGTGCTCTTGTAAGATTTAAACCTCTTCAGTGCAGGGTCTTCTTCCAGAAGCTGCAAGCATTGATTGCATGAGAAGATTAGAAACTAAATAACTAGTTAAACTGAAATGTAGATTGCAAGGGTGCTCGAACTTTCTCTCCTAAATAACCATTATGATAAAGAAGAAACAAGAATAAGAAACAAATGACATATTCACAATCATCTATCTTGTAAAGTTCTCGCAGCAACAATATGGCATGTGAGGATGGGGTAAAATACACTAGCTTCCTCTCAAACTTCAGCAGCAGCATTTGAGAATATCAAGAATTCTTCTTTACTGGCATAATATCTTGTTTATATTTATAAACAACACATATCTAAATCTAGTAAGCCCTGTCAACCTAAGGGAATTAGGCAATTCACTCAGACATAAAAACTGAAGTAAATGTTTGTTTATGTCACTGCAATCATATAATCTTTACTTTATAACTTCAATCTCGGAGAGATGATGCAGACAATGTCATGAGTATAGTTACAAAAACATCCTTATGCTTATAAAGGTCAGCAAAAAGGAGGGGCATTTTCAAAAATAACAATGGTGCAACTATTAGATGCTAAGTTACATGGATACAGGTACAGGTACGAGACATGGTAAGTTTGTAAAAGGTAGGATACCAGAACAAGGCTCCACTCACATATATAATAATAATAATTTATATTAGATCAATATTTTTTTCATTTTACATGCTATGAAATAAAATTCTTATACTATTTATTTGTTTCTTTTATGATATAGATTCATAAATTAGAAAATTGCTCGTTTTTTAAATGATATTCAAAAGTCCCTTTATAATCATAGTCTGACCTGGGTGTGGGTTGAAAAGAACCCAACTTATGTCCAATGAGTTTCAAGAATTGCATGTGAAGCATAGCATATGCATCCAAGAAGTATATGACGAGTGTTTTAAATTAAAATATGTATTATATAATTGAGTACACATTTGAATAAGCATATGAAAATATCCAACATGTATCCACTCAAGTTTCTGTGTTGAGTACGGGAACAACACAGGTAGACACAGCTAGGGCTCCAAATAGAAGTACCCATGCAACATAGATTAGAAGACATGCCATTAAGAATGAGGATTAAGAAAAGTCACTAACATGTGTGCTCAACAAGAAGTAAAAAACACACATAATTAGTAAATAAATAAAGTTCGATAAGTTGTTAAACCTAACATGGGGCATAACATCAAGAAAACTTTGGTACAATACAGATTTAGATTAACTTATTTCAAACCTTCATAGTTGAATAAACTTTACTAACACATTTTTTTCATGAAAATTGCTAATGAATAGAGTGTAATAAGTACATGCCATTGGTAAATGAATAGAGTTCAATAAGTTGTTAAGCCCATCTAGGGGCTTACATTGAGAAAGCTTTGGCATGATATAATTTAGATTGACTGACTTATTTCAAAATTTTATAGTGTAATAAACTTTACTAATTTTCTTGACGAATATTTGAACCTGCTAGAAAATCTACTTAAACTAAAAGAGAAAGATTTATTGGTCATGAGATCCAGGATGACTATATTTTCTCCCTGAAACTTCAATTAAACCCTTATATATTAAATTTGCTCATACCACTGAAATTTAGTGAAAACTCCTCAATATTGTTAAAAAAAACAATTCATTTATTCTAAGATTTCATTTTAAAAAAAAATTTCCTCACATAACCTGACAAGAAATATTTGAATTGTATCCTTTATAGGCATATAAGATTTGGTTGTTTGAATTGTTTTGGTTCTCCTTTGTAGGCATATAAGATTTGGTAGTTCCAACGATTTCAGATCGGAATCATCGATACATGGAATAAACTCCAAATTTGATCAGAGTTTTCTTCATTCATTGATGTCTTTTATTTACTTTTTTACTTCTCCTCAACAACGATCTCAAATTAACTATTGGTACTTTAAACCTTTAATCTACTCAAACTATTAGGCAGTGTTAGCTAGTAGCCAGTACCAATCATTATCAGACATTACTAGTCAATATAGATAGTATCAACCGGTTTTGGTTACACTTAAAATTTGATAAGAAATATAACTAACTTTTCTACGGATTTCGATAAACTCCAAACCTTGATAACTAGTGCTCAAATGCCTCTTGCAAATTCACAAAAATCCCTCATATGTTGTTTCCCTATATAACAGTGAAATTACTCATGTACTCCCTCAAATTTCAAATATGCTCCTCAATATTTTTAGGAACATTCTTCTCTGCAACATATTTTATTAGATCACTATTATTTTCAAACAATCGCCAGACATTTGACAGCCGGTGTAAAAAATTCTAGGCATTAATTATCAAATCCACGA